>CM035426.1:165685127-165787627 GCA_020310875.1 Ceratopteris richardii | reverse complement strand
TTCCAACTATAGTAGGGTGGGTTGTCGTGTTCTTCATTGTGTGACTACTAGCCGTTGTAAGTTTTAGTCCCTTTGTATGTACTTGTTCCTTGGATTCCAACACGATTGTGTATTTGTGAGCTTTCAAAAATTACTAGTTGCTCAAAAGAGGTTGTCAATGTTGATTTTGAGCAATTGTCGACTGTGGATTGCTTCATAGGTACTGATGTTGTAACCTTGATGTCCTTTGGATCTTTCAAACATGGGTTTCATAGTTATCATGCCAAGTATGCATAACCCATAATGAGTGATGGGTAAGTGTATTAGTGCATGGGTTGAAAACAATATGCGCCTTGTGCATGACCTTGTAATGTGGCCCTATGCATGCTTACTTGGGGAATGCATTGTAAGAATTAAGGTGCAAAGAATTTGGGTCTTGAGGTAAGCACTCAAGGATATATTAACAAAGAGGTTGCCTAATCTATCATTGTTTTAGTGTTTCCAAAGTAGAGGGTTCTTACCATGGTAAAATGTCAGCCAATGTTCATCTCTTTGTGTTGTACTCCCATCACGGTGGTTGACCATTGGCTTGTCTTTCATTGTTGATGGATTTTCTTGTTGATGGTTCAGTGTGAGATTCTTCAAGTGCATGATCCTATCCTTTCTTCTTCTTCTTCTTCTTCTTCTTCTTCTTCTTCTTCTTCTTCTTCTTCTTCTTCTTCTTCTTCTTCTTCTTCTTCTTCTTCTTTTTGGAATAGTGTCACAAAACAAGAAGAAAGGGTTTAGTATCAATAAAATAGTCTACATATGTCAAATGTATCTCATGTGCCTAGGATTCTCAACTGTATCTATGCATGACCTTGTAATGTGGCCCTATATTAATGCATACTATGGAAATCATGACTTG
The DNA here is from genome assembly GCA_020310875.1 of Ceratopteris richardii. Classification (NCBI taxonomy): domain Eukaryota; kingdom Viridiplantae; phylum Streptophyta; class Polypodiopsida; order Polypodiales; family Pteridaceae; genus Ceratopteris; species Ceratopteris richardii. The sequence goes on along the minus strand of CM035426.1, from coordinate 165,786,741 downwards.
AATGGTGCAAAAGACAGGGTTATGCAAAGGGTGCATGGTTTTTGCACATCCAGGCTTCCAATCTTACTTGTAGACATTGATGCAATCTTTGTTTGGAGGTATCCGTTGGATCTCGAAATGATGCAATCAATTGATGGTCGAATGAAAAATGATCATTTCTCCTTATATGGATCCATTTTAGAACAGTGTTCAGCCATGGATAGACAATACAACATATCAGAGGTATACCAAAGATTCTACCGGGGCAAATGCACACACATCATTTTGCCCTGACACTAGTGTAAGCTTTGGCATATGCATCGGTACCAAACCACCGGTATAAGCATCGATATAGGCACCAGCATAGGCATCGTTATAAGCATCAATATAGGTATCGGTATAAGTGCTGATATATGCATTGGTAATCCCCTAGGCATAAACACCGGTATGCGCATTGGTATGTGGCTGGGCATACCAATGCGCATATCGATGCCTACATCGGCAACCATATTTGCAAATCTCTTTTGGGTAGAGTGTGTTGTCTCTTGGTGCAACAACATTACATGTTGTTGTGTAGCAAAAGACAATACACTCTGCCTGAATAAAAATCGACTAAATGTGACATGTACTCTAGTGGCAACCAAAACATGATTTGATAAAGCAAAACAATCTCAAACACAAAAAAGATGAGTAGAATGAACCATGAACCATGTACAAAAGAGATATATAATCCATAAATGAAGCATGTACAAAAGTTTGGTAAACCACTACTACATATATAGGAAACAAATACAAAATTGTGGTGCACCAGTGCCATATATGAGTCAAATACAAAATTGTGGCACACCACTTCCACACACATGCCCAAAGGGACCAAAACATCTATCTCTGCAGTCCTGCAACAGAGAAAATTCATGTAATGAGACAAATTGACATGATATTTACAAACAACAACTAAAACTTCAAACCAAGTTTATAAGATAACCTCATCATAGATGCTCCCATGGAATGACTGCACCATGTCCCTCTAAGTCCTCTAACAGTGCAACCAATCCATTACGATATCCATAAGCCTCCTTGGTTTGTGTTGGAGGATGATGCACTACCAACTCCTACAACAAATATGCAAAATGTTAGATGAACATACATGATGTGCTTAGCACAAAAAAACTCAATAATCAAAATGATACTTACAAACTCGTGACACATGATGTACTTGTAGATCCACTTCTGGAACCTCCTCCTTGAGAGCGTGACCTCGACTGACGAGATGGGCCAGCACCTGTATCGTGCTAAGGTATCGAATGCATATGTCGACTACTAGAGCTAGTAGGGGATGGCTAGGAAGGCAATAGTGGTGGAATCATAAAGCTAGGAGATGTACCTCTAGTGGGAGTAGCCTTGCCCGTGGGAGTGCTACGGAGGAGAGTGACGCCGACGGGATGAGGCTGGTGGGAGTGAGTCTAGCAAGAGTGAGGCCGACAGGAGTGAGGCGGAGGGGAGTGCTACCACGAGCGATCGAGTACTATGATGCGGCGACCATATATACAAGAGGTACCTGAGATATAAACTCCAAGAACTACTCCTATTTCATGGAATGTGGAGTGACCGGAGGACTATCTTCCATTGTACTCTGCAACAAAAAAACTCAAATAGTTAGCATACGATAATAATTGTAATATAGAGAAATAGTAGTGTACAAAGGAACATAACAAAAAACAACACAAATTAGTACGTACAAGTTTTTGCTTCAAAAATACTCTATTCTAGCATCCTTTTGTAGATCTGATGCAAAGAGGATATATATCTCTACATTGGCAAATTCTAGATCTCTTCGTATGCTAGCTCCTTCTTGATCATCATTCTTGTACAACATGTTGTCTGTTACTTCATCGTCTATCTCATCTTCTTCCAAGACCTCTTCATCTCGAACAATGATCTCTTCCTCCTTGACTACCGAATGAATCTCAAAGTCCACTACAGATGGAATTTCTTCTAAATCTATGTTCTCACAAATTTGACTGCTACATGGGGAGACTTGTAAAACAAATAGACACTTTGGTTCTTTCGAATCTGGCATAAAAACAACTTGCTCATAATGTTCGAGAAGTACAAATTTATCTCTTTCATCTGTTCATAGCTCCACATGTTGGAGGCATGTCTTTGCCATCATTCAAAAATTGATAATAGTAAAATCCTATTTTCTTAATATATATATTTAATTTAATCAAAAGCCCTAAAATCCTATTTTTTATATATTTTATTATAAAGATGTAAAAATCCTAAAACCCTAATCCTAGAGCCCTAGACCTAAAACATGTATATGTGTGTGTATATATATATATATATATATATATATATATATATATATATATATATATATATATATATATATATATATATATATATATATATATATATATATATATGTGTATGTACTATATGTGTATATATGTATATGTGTGTATGCATGTGTAAACAACCCAAAATCCTAATCCTATTTTTTATATATATTTGATTACATATTGTACTTTTTTCATAATTTTTATAAATATATGATTATATATGTTAATATTAAACCTAAAAACCTAGTTTTTATATATTTAATTTAATAAAAAACCCAAAAATCCTATTTTTATATATTTAATTATATATAATTGATGTATACACACACAAACTCAGTAGGTGAATTATATAGAGACAAAATAAGAAGTTATCAGCTACAACTCAATGCCAGGCATCGAATTGGTCCAACAATCTCCTATTTTGAAACATTTTACAAGAGAAGCTAAAGCAGATAGATAAAATAACTTGGAAAACTTGAACTTTTGAGAACATTACAGAGTAGGCAAAGTATGAAGATGGAGGAAAGAGTCTCATACATAGAACTTTAACTAGTTCTTCTCATAGCTATGAAAAACTCAGAAGTTTATAGGTATTTTCTCACTTAGAGAAGCCTGATTGTTTCTCAGCCATACAAAATGAACTCCTACTCACATTCTCTCACTCTCTCTCTTTATTCTCTCTCACCGCATCAGTTGATACAAATTAACTTATATAGATTTTCTCAATCTTGTGACTTTTGAAAATTCTAGGACCGAAGTTAAGTCTAAATTTACACATAGATTACATGTGTGAAATTGCCCCTTCACATAGGCATGTGCTTTTCTTCTTAGACTTTGATCTTCAAACTTATGTCTAATTTGTGATTGGTTCTCCAAAAGCTCCCCCTCAATCACTAATTTGTGAAGACTTCTTTCTTGCATGGGGATCTTATAGATGAGATCTGTATGGAACAACCAAAGGTTTATAAAGTTCTTGGTAAAGAAAGTCTAGTTTGTAAGCTAAAGAAGAGCTTATATGGACTTAAAACAGTCCCCTAGACAATGGTACCAAAATTTTGATGCTTTTATGAAGTCTTAAGGCTATTCTCGAAGCAATGAGGATCATTTTCTCTACACAAAGAGATGCTCAAATGGAAGCTTGATATGCTTGATACTTTATGTTGATGATGCGTTGATTGCTAGGAAGTCCTCTTATGACTTGTCAATTATAAAAAAGAATTTGAGTTAGACATTTGATATGAAGGATTTGGGGGATTCCAAACATATTCTTGGGATGTGGATTACTCATGATAGGAGTAAAAGATGCATATACTTGTCTCAAAGTGAGTACATATCCAAAGTTCTTCACAAGTTTCACATGTAGTGGAAAAGCATTGAGTACACCTTTACCCATATATGTGAGGTTGAGCAAGGATGATTGCCCCAAATCAGATGAGGAAAAGGAATTCATGAACAAAATTAGTTATCAGTCTATTGTTGGTGGTCTCATGTATGCTTTGGTAGCTACAAGACTAGACATTGCATTTGTAGTGGGAGTTGTGAGGAGATATATGTCGAACCCTAGAAAGAAACACTCGGAAGTGATCAAGATGATTTTGAGATATTTGAGTGGCACTAAGGACAAGTGTCTATGCTTGGGTAGAGAAAAAGCATCCATTATTGGTTACACATATTCTGATTATGTTGGTTGTGCAGACAATTGTAAGTCTACATCAGGGTACATTTTTCATTTTCCTAGAGGTGCTATGTCTTGGAGATCTTGTCTTCAAGAATGCACAACCATCAACATTTACCTCATTTACTCAATGATAGTCATAGTGCCATTGCATTGACTAAGAATCCATTCTATCATGCAAAGACCAAGCACATTGAGGTGAGGTATATCACTTCATTAGAGACTACTTAGCCACTAAGCGCATTATTCTTGAGAAGGTTCATACTCAAGATAATGTTATAGATGCTTTGACTAAAGATTTACCACAAGATAGCTTTTGACACTATTGTCACTTGATGGGGTTACTTGATTCATGACCTTACATAGTTACTTGTATACTATGTAACATGCCCATCAAGTGGGATTGTATAGTTTGTATACTTACACTCACATATTATTTATCATTTTTTATTTTTCTCCCATAGTCACTTTGGCCATATTGGCCGTTAGTGGAAATTGTTACTGTTAGTATCCATGTGTAAGGTCAAATGGTTGTCGAACACTGTTGTATATGTTCCTTAATAAAACATGTCATGGCCTAGTTAGCCACATACTGTAAGTTTGACTGCATTTATGTGACCTAAGAAATCTTTGTTTGTGGTCTCTGTATTGAGGGAACTACGTGCATTAAAGATCAACTACTCTTCCACATGACACCAACATAAGAGAATGCACGACACAATCTCATGTTTCCAGCCTCCACAAGCTACCATGGCACCCATGCATTCTCAAACCATCAACCCTCAAAGAAGAGTGCCTCTCTTCACAATCAACCTAACATGAGTAGATGCCCAAGAAGAAGAGAAACACCAAGAAGAGCAATCATTACTCACACAAACTATTGTACTTGAATGCAAGCACAAGGGGATGTGCAAGCTTAGCCTTTGGGATATTTCATATCATCAAGAGAAGAGACCTCCATTCAATAGACACCAGGCCCAATGTTAGAGCCCTTTGACTTTCCAGCCCATAATTGGTTTCAAAAGTTCCAATTTATAGATTTATAGTTTGTTCAAAGGAGCACAAATGCCCTATTCACCCAAACAATAAATCGACCATCAGGAAGAGAGGGACCAGGAAGAAGAGTGAGATCAATCATCTTACATAGAAGAAGTCCAAAGAATACATGAAACAATAGCAATTTTTGAAGCATGCGTGAAACTAGAACAAGGAAGAGGTTGTGCACTCTTCGATCAAGAAATGAGAAATACAGATTTCAACTCTGTATCTGTATCTATTGTTAACATGCTCATAGAAGCACTTGGCATATATGAGACATCCCAAGTCCTCAACCCACCATAACCACCTTCACACTCCAACCCATGCTTTCAATACACTCCAGTTGCAAAGGGAATTTGGTCGAGCTCCCCACCACTTCTAGAGACTCCCAACAATCCATTCTTTGAGGCTTCATCCCACCTACGTACCAGCACTAAATCTATCCATCCTTGGCACATCTTCCCAATTTTGACAAATATTTGACAAATAATCTCTACTAACATTAGGTATACTACCTTCTGACCCTTTCACCAACTTCTTTGTGTCCACTTCACCTAGGTTTACCAATCTTCCTATTCCCCACACATCTATGCAAATTAGTCAGTCTCCATCCACCACCTCATCACAAATTTCCATTCATGAAACAATCAATCACATTGGTCGACCCATATCACCTCATAGCATAGTCCAGATACTATTCACATTCAAAACTATTGAATCACTAATGGTTGAAGCCAAGGATATTTCCCTTCCATAAGCACTCCCCCACTTCCCACTTCCCCTTCCCCACACCCTCCACCTCCCTCAAGCCATGTATGTACATGACCAATGTCCATTCCATTCCCCTTTGCACAACCCATTCCCCCTCTACATCCATACACACAAACCCCATCCTTACATCCATATCATTGGGCATGCACTCACATTTATCAGAAATGTTCTCATTCTTCACACAAGTCAAAGAAGAGTAAAATTCATTAAGAATCTTGAATGCAAAGCTTCACGAACAAACGACAATGTTGTAGAGTCAACTTAACTCTCTACTATTAGAAAATTCCTTGGTCAATGACCAATATACCATATTAAATGATGCCAAAACCACTCTAGAAACGAAAGTGGACAATAGGCACCAAGAAGACATGAACCTATTGGAAAACAGCTTAAAAAACACTATGGAGCACAATGTAAATTTTTTAAAAAGTATGAACCTACTTAAGGGGCATTTTGGCATAGACCAAAAAGAGAATACATGCCTCCAAAATCAAAATAGAGAGAAACTAGATGAACCATTGGACCTAACTTCCAATGCAATTATCAATCCATTTAGATTTCAAGCAGTACCCATGAAGTAAACAAAGATGATGTTGGAAGGTTACACAACGCTCATAGAAGCTCATGATGTAGAGATGGAGGAGTTGAACACATTGAATGATGCCCCTAGACCTTCTACTAATATTACAATGATAGAACCCCCTTGAGATGTTAGAATAACTCAAACGACTAAAGATATAAGTGGTAGAGCTGCAAGAAAAAGTTCAACAATATTGTTACACAATGTGGTAAGAGGTCCATATAATTTTCATTTTTTTTAGTCATTTTCGACAACCCTTGTATATTTTTCATAAAATTTGTACAACAAAAGAGTTGTATATAACATCAACATTTGTATACTTCATAGTGAAGGGAAGATTATTTCCTCAAAAAATCCACAAAAGAAGATCAATTTTGTGTAAGTTCTTTTCATTTTTAGAGGTGTAGGTTGTTGTGGACGGTCTTTATGGATGGTGAGGAATATTCAAGAGTTGTTGATCAAAATATTACTAAGAGTGTGCCCATAAACAAGCTCAGTATAATTCCTAGATAAATATACTTGAGAATAAGACATATAAGTACACTCGAGAGTAAAATAATGCTTATAGATGAAAGGGAAAGGCAAGAGTCTATTATGCGGATTACTATATACAACTAAGAGTAGGAAAAGCACAAAGAGACTCTTTTGTGAAGCCAATGTAGGCAGAAACCCACGACAGCACCAACTCCTTGCATGCTTCTCATAGAGACTCCTTGCATCACTACTTCCCAATACAGAAATCACATTGTTTTGATTCCTAATGAGTAACACAAGTTCTACTAGGGACTAAAGAGTCGGTTTTCTTCCCTCTCTATCTTCATTCTCCTCTTTGTCATTTCATTCCATTCTTGTATAGAAGAGGGGGAGACAAAGTGTTGAACTCACCGATGGCTTACCTTGCGCTTTCATCATGACATCTTGGAGAGAGAGATCCTTCTGTAAGATTTTGGTACACAGATCTTGAGGAGAATATATTTGGAATTTTCATTGCACACAAGCAAGAGAGAGAGAGAGAGAGAGAGAGAGAGAGAGAGAGAGAGAGAGAGAGAGAGAAAGAGAGAGAAAGAGGGAGAGATATGAAGGAGAGAGATTCAAAATGCCAAGGGAGAAGGGAGTCATAGGGGAGGCTAGTGGGGCTAATCAAGCTAGAAGAGTTGCGAGTCCTAGTGAAGTGCGTAGTAGGTTTCAAGGATGGAAATTTGTACATTGAAGCACCACATCCGGAAGAGAAGTTCAAATATTTGGTGGGTTTGGTGCCTAATTGAGACTTTGGAAGACTAGGGCCAAAAATTCAAAAGTCCAAGAGGCATGTGGCCGAAGGGCCTATAGTTTGGGAGACCAAAATCTGGAATGCTGAAGGACCGAAAGGCCAAAACTCTAGAAGAACAAGACTACACAAGATGAAAACTCTAGAAGGCCAAAACTCGGGAAGACCGAAGCTTTGGAAGACCAAAACTCCAGAAGATTGAACCCCCGAAAGACCAAAACTCGAAAAGAACAAAACTATGGAAGACGAAAATTCCAAAATGATGATCGGATGATATCACAAAAACGAATGTTATGACTTTCCATGTATGATGAGTCGCAACTAAGATTGTAATTCCTATACAAAATGAAGAATTTTGTTACAAGGGAGGTATTACAATTGGTTAAGCAAAAGAGGTGAGTGAGATATTTGTCAAAGCATTTGATTTGGCTAGGCTTATCGACTCTCGAGAAGGTTGAGAACTCACCCATCAAGATCCTTAGTGAACCTAATAAGAGGTGCCCGAAGATTATTGACATGGTGCACTTGAAGGTTTATGTAGCATTCTCAAGTCCAAATGCCATCTTGATGTAGGTAAAAGTACACCATGGAGTCACAAAAGTTGTCTTTGTTCCATATTTTTGGTGGATAGATATCTGATTCTATCTGTCCATAAAACTCTATTATGCATGGTTGTCTATATCTTGGACCATTTGTTTTGAGAATGGCATGGGGAATCTATTTAGGACTCTAAACCTATTAAGATCTCTATACTCTATGCAAAATCTAATCTTATTAGATTGCATCTTTGGTGCCATGATGATCAAAGACAGCCATTCCGTGTCCTGCATTAGGACTATAATTTCGGCTGCTTCATTGTCTTTTGTACTGCCTCTACGTACCTAGAGTTGAGCCTATAGATTTTTCGGCTTAGTTGTTTGGGATTCAAAGCAAGGGGGGTGGTGTGAGTTCCCAAGGTTGCAGGGATGCCTGTGAGATCCTCATAACTCTTGCCAAAAACATCTTTGAAATTTTGCACAAAAACTATTACCTTATCCATCAAAATGGGTTCCTACCACAACCATGCAGCTAGTAGGACATGCCTAGTTTCTGTTAGTCCTCCAAGTGGACTTCCTTCAATAGATTCAATGGATCCTCATTGCTTGCTTCTTTGGGGTATTTAGACTTTTCTTTGAGGTACACAAGGGTCTCTTTTATGTCCATGGTAGTCATTTTTTCTTTTACCCATCCTAGGGGTATCTCTTCCGATCGTGTGGATTTGAAGGTTCTAGATTGTTATATTTTAGTAGCATCCTCCATTCTTCATCGCCTACGCACTTTACTTGAAATGTGGGTTTCTTTCCTCGCCTATGGTCTTTCATGGGCTTGCATAGGCTTATTGTTTCCAGGTAGTGTAATTCCTCTACCTTTCCATTTATATCACAAGTGGTAGTGTAAATCTGGCTCTTTTTCAATAGCTCATCTTTGTGATACTCCCATCCATTCCAATAGCTCATCTTTGTTTGATAATGGGAAATCTGGCTCTTTTTCTCCTTCTATCGATATTGAGTTGGTCATTCTCGGCATGGTTCAAGCTCCATACGCACCTATTTGAGTACCTCGTTCTCTTATACCCACGTGGAATCAAGTCTCTAGTCATGGATCACCTTGGCATGGCAAAGCCAGGATCGACCAAGAAGGAGGAAAAATTTATGGATATGTGAGGGAGCCAAAGTATCGCAAAGTCCAATGTGACTTTTTACCCTTTTACTACCAAAGCTACACTTTCTACTACCCCTAATGGCCTCCTATAATAATTGTGAATTGTGCTTCCATGGAGGGCCAAAGCCCTAGTTGCAATATGGTGGCTTCTAGCATAAGGTTGATTCTTGATCCATATCGATGATGAATCCTTGGAGGTTGTGATCCAAAATTATGAAGACTATCCACGAACTATGGTAGTCCATGAGAGGAGCTTGTGATATAAATCAAGGGTCTTTCTTGCTACTAATGAAGGTTGGGGAGCTCAAGGAGTCCATGAGTTTTAGCACTTCTCACCTAGATCGAGTGTCTGGGCTTAAAAGTTTGTAGAGACTTACTTGTCTATAGGTGTTTTTTAATATTTTGCATGGCGAGAAGAGAGGCTTGGGGAGATCCTCGAGTTTTTGTTGGGTTGCATGGTAGGCATCATCTATAATTTTGCATTGGTGATGGTCCTTGTCCATGTCTTGGCTTGCATTAGTGGTATGCTAGTAGCCTTTTGGTGCAGATTCCGTATCGTTCCTTTTTTTCATACCTTTTCTGGAATCCTTGGTGCCAGAGATCCTTTCTCCTTCTCTAGGGCTCATTAGACCCTTGTCCATACTCCTTGCTATTGTACTACATGAAAGGTTGGTGAAGGTATGGGTGTGCATTAGACTGGCACTTGTTTTATGGAGATATGAATAGAAGCACTAATCCACGAGAACAACAACTCCTTCCATGCTCCGCACAGAGACTTGTTGCACCACTTCTTCCCCATGTAGAAATTACGGAGTTCCTATTCATAATGAGTAACACGTGTACTACTAGGGACTAAGCCATGGGTTTTCTTCCCTCTCTATCTCGAGCCTTCTTTGCATTATTTTATATTTTCATTATATAGACAAGGGAGATATGAACTCAATAAGTCACCGATGGCTTACCTTGCCCTTCCATCATGACTCCTTGGAGAGAGAGCCTTCTATAAGATTTTGATACACAAAAACTAAGGATTAGAGATTGGGGAACTTTCATTGCACATGAGAGAGGGAGAAAGAGAGAGAGGTAACAAAGTCATATTGAGAAATTTTATGAGGGGGCTTCTTTTCCATCCTTCCTGGATTCCTCCAGAGGACGGCAATGGGGCTTCTGAGAAGGGGTTTTCAAAATTAAAAAGCTCCTATAAAATGGCCAAGACATTATTTGTAAAAGACTTTTTCTTAGTGTGAGTAAGAGAGCTCTTGTTCTTGCGAAATTCATGCACAAGTTGTCATGGATTCTGGTGACTTCATTTTGCATAATTTTTGTTGTGTAACACTTAGATTATCATTAAGCTAATTGTTTCTGTTCTTTTTTCGTGGTCACAAGTTGTTTTGTGCTAACATTTCATGTCTATTGATGGGATACAGCCATTACGAGCTTTTTATAGAGTTGCAAATTTGTTTTTTATTTGAACTTCACCTAATTTACCTTTTATGTCTTCTTGTTAGCCGCAACATAAGCCATCATTTGCTGAGCTTGCACAAGTAAGAAGGGAGATACCATTATTTTTCCAGCTAGTTGTCTCTCTTGATCACTTGTGTGAGCTCGTTTTGAGTTGCAGATGATGATGAACATGATCCTTTTATTAGGGCGTAGATAACTTTTCTTGGTTCAGGGGGTGAACTTTTTCTCTTGATTGGGGTTAGATCAAAACCACTCACATTTTTGAGAATTGATCTTTTTTCCTTGGTCAGGTAGTAGATCCTTTTCCCTTGTTTTAGGGGTATACCTTTTTCTTTTTTATCATTTTCCACATGACTTGGGTTTCGTGTTTGGATGATAAGGGAAGTTGAGGGTTGATGATAGGAAGCTTGGCAATACATCTATCCATACCATCTACTTATGCCACCAATCACAACTAGGATGAGGTCTAATCTTTGAAAATAATGAAAAATTAAAGGCTTATGAGTGCACCATGTACTGCACATCAACATTTCTTTTGTGCCATTGTCAGGGAGAGTGAATTTCGTTCCTACTGAATTTATGTGATTGATTGTGAATAGTGCATATAAGTCACTCTATGCTTGTAATTTTTCCTTCTTAAGTTGGGTTTTCTCTCTACTTTAGAAGTCCCACTTTTACCAATGCGCTCACCCATAAGGGTAGGATAATGGTTTAAGAGTGGAACTTCATCACTATGAACAAGTTTTTTAGGTTTTTTTTTTAACTTAAAGTAGAGTAGAACTTTGTTTATTTCTTTTCTTTTTCCTTTCACTATCATTTGAAATGTTCTTCTAAACATGGATTTTTATTGGCAAAAAAATCCAAGAAGTTTGGAAAAAACATTGATAGGTATGAAAGTGCGCTTGAGTGTGTATACTTGAAAACAAAAACCCTTGGGACATTAAAACTTGGTGATAGGGAGGAGATTGAAGTATAAAAGCATTAAGGAATTGGATTTTGGGATTTAGTGTGATGGATAATTTGCTTGGGAGTCTTTTTCCCCTATTTTCCATCACCATCCTTCTCCTCATTTTCCCATCTCATTTTCTTATCCCTTCCTCCCACTTTTCTTAGTAGACCCCTAGATAAATTCTTTTCTCCTCACCCACACCTCTTATTTCCTTTATTCTAGTCACTCTTTTATTCTCTTTCACTCCTCCTTCCCTTACTGAAATTCCACAATTGTTTCTTCATCCCTTGTCTTTACCACATACCTTCCCTCGCCTACCTCCTTTCATCCCTTTGTTTTTACTTATTTGGACTAACCTTTTACCGATTCCTCGATAATTTCTTAGGGTCTACTTGGATCTTCTACTTACCACCATTTCCATTTCCTTCACTCTCTTCATCCATCTCTCTTCTCTTTTCTCCTCCCCTCTCTTCAACACTTAGCCCATTTCTCTCATCTCCCTCTCTCTTCCCCCCTTCACTTCACCCTTCTTTTCTTTCTCTTGCCCATTCTCTTCCTCCCTGCCATTTACTCTACCCCCAAAATCGTCACCCCCTCGATAATTGTACAGCATTCTTCACTTTCCTATCGCTCTCTTTTTACCCTTTCACCACCTACCTCTCCTCCATTCATATTCCTTATCCTATCTACTCCCTTATCTTATTCTCCTTTGTACCCGTTTCGTTCACCAATTCTTCTCCCATTCTCTCATCCTTCTTCTTCCTTTCTCCTCTTCATCACAACTTTAATCTTCATCTTCATCCCTCCCTTCATTTCAGCCTTCATCTTCTCATTTTGGCCGTCTTCTCTCTTCTCTCCCTAATGTAAAACACTCATCAAAACACAACTTAACATTTTTTTTTTGTTATCAGATTTATTAGGCCTCTTGTCTCTATTGGTTTAGTTTGGTGGTGTTCTTGTTAGTTTATCTACCAAGATGCCAAATCACTCATGTTAAGGCGTGTGCAAAGCAAATGAGTGTTTATTGTGCCTCCATTTGGGGAGGAAGACCTTGTCACTCAGAGCATACCAATATTGGAGAGCCCCTTTATGATTGGAACCCTGATAGACAGATGAATCCAAGGCAAATAAAGTGAAGAAAAGTGAAAGAGTATCCTATCAATGCCCCAATTGGGGAGACCACATAAACTTCAAAATTACAAAAATAGAGAGCTTCACTACTACTATTGTATATTCGAATCAAGCTATTTTCCCCCATGATAAAAAAAGAACAAGTCCACCAGATCTTCAAGGATTTTGAGTGAAGAAGCTTGAATGAGTAAGCAAGTTTAGGAGTAGAGTAAGCTTGGCATACCTCCCATAAACTAAACAAAAGAGTTCTTGAGAAAATCACATTTGATTATAAGATAGAATGAATAAGAAAAAGTACAAATGAGAGTTTGTTAACTTTTATAATGAACTATGAGTTTCTTGGGAGTTCTCGTATCAAAAATATTTCCTAAGATGGGTTTTTACATGAAAACGTCCCTTTTGAGGGGTAATTTCAGAAATTTCGTGGTGCTTATTAGCTTGTTTCCTTGCTTGAGTACATTCACGATGCTTCTTGCCTCGATTTCTTCATAGCCATGACCATCTTCTCTCTCTTTGACTTTTAAAACTGCTTCAATGAGTCTTTATCTCCAACATCACTCTTGGTAGTTAAGGATTCCAATGAAGTTTGATTAAAATTTTTTTGCTGAACTACTTACATATTCACCACGCATGGTCTAGACATAAAGAATAGAGAAATAAAAAATTTCATCCTAGCTAATTATCTCTTTAGCTTGTTATCTTAACTTAAATCACTTGATGGAAATAAAAAACATGAGTATCTTTCCCACAAAACCCCTTTTCTCCCACTAAATTTTAGTCCATTCATTGAAAGATATTATCAATGAGAAATTGTATCTTTTTAGGCTAAAACAAACCCCTACTGCTTGCTACTAGTGGGTAGATAAATATTGCAAAGAAATTAAGTTCAATAGATATGAATATTGTGGACATATCCAAAGTTACCTATGGGAACTATTGTATCACTATCTTTTGTGTGGATAATTTTTTTATCATATATGACCATAAGGAATCACTCTAGAGAACTTGAATAATCCTAAGTAGATAATTTGAGATGAAAGTTCTAGAAGGTTGCTTTTTTACGGTTAAAAATTCTAACACTATATTAGTAGATACATCTATGTAGGTTGATATGTATTCTTCGGTACTCATGAAACACTAGTTTTAACCACAAATGATCTCAAATAAGCCAAAGAGAGCCATTCGAAATTTGCAATGTCATCAAATAAGCCAAAGAGATCCATTGGAAATATCCAAAAGGGATTATTTACACTTGTCATTAGTATTTGATTAGGTTAGAGAAAGAAATTACTAAACATAAATTTCTAGATAAGAGTTAAAGCATGGAAATCAAAATATATGGTGATAAAAAAGAACCCAATATTTCATGCATGAAGATATAACAGCACTTATTTTGTAATTTTATAGAGTGTGGGTTCCTAAACTTCATATGTTGTCCAATAAATCAAAATGTCCGAGAAATCTTCACTAGGGCTTAACATTGAACTTGCGGTTCACCCTATGTGAGAGTTCTATTAAAACCAAGGGCTAGATACTAAGTCATCTGATATGTTCTTAGGGGAGGGTTAATAGAAGGTGTTTCATAGTATCTATGGTTGATATAAGAAGTGGATCAATGAATATCAAGTGCTACAAACAAAAGGCTTTAAGCCCTAATATTCCACCATTAGGCTTTTCAGGATAGACCCTTGGTCGAGGCTACTTTAGCATTCATAGATCGATCCCTTGTTTGCATTCCTTCTTCGATAAATAAACCAGTGAGGAATCAATCATTGTCTAACCTCTACTCTTTTGTGTACAGAAATTGAATTATGCTAGCATTCATAAGCCCTTATTAAAGATCACCACATACCCTCAAATCTTTGGACTCCATGGTGAGAGGACACTTTCACCATATCATGCTTGTCGTTATATAAGTTTTCCTCTCCAATGCATCTTATTACCACAAATACTACTATTCCCACAAATAAAATATTACAAATACTATAATATCTAAATATCACCATCATCGAAAATACTATAATTTCAATTACTGACATGTTTATGTTGATATCTGTTCATCTTGTCAAAATATTCATAAATAGGTTGTTTTTTACGTCTTCTTAAGCCACTTTTTACACCTTCTTCATAAATATTCATCTTGTGAAGCTACTTTTTAATATGTTAAAGTCTATTAAAAACGTTTAAGATCTTTTCTTTAGAATCTAAGAAGTGCTTGAATAGGAGTTTTTTTCTAATTGTAGCTAAAGTAAAGTGATCGGAAAGTGATTAGATGTTTAAAAGAATATGTAACTCTACACTACAAAGTGCACCAATTTCACTTTAGACTTCATAATTTTCAAAAGAATATGTGACTATACACTAGACAATTCTACACTTCGCACTTTAGATCTCATTACTAAAGCACAAATCATGCAAGTAATCCTAGCTTACACTTACTTTCTGAGGTATAGAGTACAAGTAATTTCTTCTATCAATTAGAAAAAGATTGATTTATCATGTCGCTTTTACAGTAGCTTCACTTTTCTAAGAAAAACAACAGAGACTACATCTTGTATAATTGACTTTTTCCATGATATTGAATGCTTAGAGAATCACAATATTGTTTTATTTTGATTATTAAATTTAAAAAAAATTACTAATCACTAGTGTTCGATGGGGGGAAAAAGTTATTGAAAATGCATTTTCCCATTGTTTATGACTGAAATCTCATCACATTTGGTTCATATCATTATATTTTTCACACTTAAGTCTCTTTACTAATGCATCACTTGGGTTCTAAGAGTTGGATTCCTAAACATCTTTTCCATGAAGGTCAACAAGGAAACATCATAATCAAGAATAAACGAAAGCAATAGTTGAAAAAAGTTAAAAGCAATAGTCAGAAGCAGGTGAAGGATCATTGCTTTTTTACTTCATATGCAAGTGAAAAGTAATAATTAATGTTCCCCAAAGTTACGGTTGTTCAATGACTTTCTTTCTCATCTAAGAATATATGTAATCGTATCTCCTCAATCAACTTGCCTTTTCCTATTCTTCAACCCTAAATAATAATCCAAAAAATTATAGTCTAAATGAGATTTCAATTTTCTAAAATTTAATTAATGAATAAGTCGTTCTTATAATAATTAATGAATAAGTGAATTTTTTTTATAGAAGTTCGGCCTTAGCCTACTCTCCTAATCTTGCATTAATTAAAAGAAAAGTACAAGTGAAGGAGACTAGTGGCCACGGGACCCCGGAATCCCACAGAGGAGGGGTAGATTTTACAGAGCTTACATTACAATGGAGGTTAATCACCCTCATGCAGAGCCCACTTGGGTTAAAGCTTGTTGTTAATGAGAAGGAGCACTTGGTGATGCCTCAAGGGAGGGAATTTCTTACAATTAATGATTCAAGGAGGAACAACCATTTCCCAATCGACCACTCTTTGGGGGAGTCTCCAAAGTTATAAGCACATTTGAATAAGTGAATTATTAAAGAAATATAATTAATGAATAAATTAATTATTAAAGAAATCTAGCTAATGAATAAATGAATAAATGAATAAATAAATAAATGATTAATGAATAAATGAAATCTAATCAATGAATAAATGAACAATGAATCTTATTAATGAATAAATAATCATTTAACTACGTCTTGAAAATCTCACAAGTGTAAATACCTAAGCGTTTGAATTTGAATGCAATTTTCCCAAACCCAATGTTTCTTGAATAATTTGCGCTTTAAATGCAATAGTGAGTAAATTTTTCTTATAAAAATATATTGAACACAAGATTAAACACAATAGGAAACATAAATTTTCACCAAAATCAAATAGTGTATTGTTGCATCCACATGGACTCACAAGATTAGGTGCTCCAATCTCAAAAACCTAGGTGGTAGTATAGTGGTGGATAGACACAACTATTAAATTATCAGTGCACTCTATGGCATCATTAATGCATAGAAGCATGGCACATGTGCAATGATTGTGCAGATCTAATGCTCATGTGTCTGGCAAACATCTCCTACCTAGCTCCATGCATAGGTACTCTCCCATACGTGCTTTCATTGTCGAAAACAAAAAAGAAATGGCATAACTTCCTACCCATAAGGTCAAATCTAACAAATGATGTGTCCTTGGAAAGCTTTGAACTTCAACATATGGTATCTTATCACATCAAAAGTGCAGCCATTTCAAAGAAAATGAAAAAAAAAATTGTATAATCATTCGTGTTGCTCAAAACATAGAAGAAATATCATAAATAAGATTGGGGGTGGGTAGATAATAGTCCAAGAATTTTTTTTACAGAAACAAGCACACATAAGAGCTCACATATAAGGAGAAAAATGAGCATGAAGATGGAGTTATGAGAGATGGAGTTGCAAGTACTCTTTCAGAAAGATTCAGAAGGCATGTACAAATGTGTGGGAGTTATTTATATACCAATGACCTAAAATAGTGTTTGTTCATACTTGAAGGCAAAAAAAAGACTAAAAATTCTAATCTAGCTAGCTATGCTCAACTAACTGATTTCAATCATATTGCAAATGCACATTGAGGAACTTTGATATACATTGTTATACATCAAAACGAGATTGATCAAAGATTCATGACCTCTATGTAGCTCTTTGTCTTTTGACCTATTCTTTGCTTCAATGCTCCATGCAACACTCGCCCGTCCTATGGTGTTTGCTATCCTTGATAGACCCTTCAAATATCTACCATGGCTATAATTATTGCTATAGCAACGGTAAAGGTATTTTATGAGCCTTTACAAGGTGAACTTCATATCTTCAAATCTTTAGGTGTGTCTCTCATTCCTTTTATTGAAAACATGGGAGCTCAAGAGACTAGATTTGATAGGTATATTATTCTACCTCCCAAGTGTTGGGTGATGTGTTACTTTAACCTTAATTTAGAAAGGGCTTTACAATTGATGAGCAAATTGTTCCATATTTTTCATGGGAATGAATGCATTGTGACTATGCATGGCCATATAATGTGGCCATATAAAAAATGATGTTCCTTATATAAATTAAAATACATGGTGCAAGACGACGATACGTGAAGTGGTTGTTGATGTTCAAGATATGTTCGTATTATACTTTGTATATTTTCTTGGAAGGAAAAAGCAAGAAAAATATTTATGTGAGACTCATGATTATTCATTCAAATAGAAAAAAAAAAGACAAACAACAAGAAAAAATTGTTTTGATTTGTTTGTTTTTGTTTTCAACTTGAGGGTGTGCTTTGTGGTAAAAAAACAAAAAACAAAATGACAAGCTAAAATATTTTCAAATTAAAAAGGTGTTTTGTTTTCATTTTGTGTGTGTGTGTGTTTCTTTTAAGTGTGCATAAGGTTCTTTCATTGACATGTTAGTTCTTATGGAGAATGGACTAAGGATAAAGTGCATGGGCTTTAGATATGTGCCTTGTGTGTTGAAAGTAAAGGTTCAAGCTTGTAGGAGTATGAATCTGAGAAGAGCCAAAGGGTGAATGAAGAGTTTGAGGACTCAAGGAAGGCACCACACTATCCATATGGAGTAGATTTGCCATCAAAAGTCACCAAGGGAATGAAAGGACAAAAGACAAGCAATGGAAGGTCATGAAATGTCTTCTTATATATAAAGATTTTGGGTGTGAGGTTTTGTGGAAAATTCAATTGAGAGAGTGCGGAAGTAGAACTTGGTCGCACTTGCACCATATCATATCACGATTCCCCATAGCAAAGAGCTACAAGTCACAATGTTGTACATCTTTCTACACACAATCATATTGTAAAAGCCAAATCTCTCTATGTATATATCCCATTAATGCAAGTTATATCTTGTTGGAAATCTTATCTTCTATAGGCTCTCAAGTCGGAATATCTCTAGTAAATTCCTCTCCAATAGTTACTACAAGCTATTATTTAGAACCTCTAGTTTTTGCTTAACTTGAGTTAACATGCAACCTACCTTTAGGAAAAATTTTCTTCATTATTGCAACTCCGACTCGAGGTATCTCTGGAGAAAAGAGTCTATTTTGTGTGGGAAATATATCATAGTCATGGAATATCAGAGTTATGATGGAATCATGTTTCGAGTAGTAGGTTTCTGAGAGGATATATTCTAGGGCAAGTTCATTAGCTTTTGTTGCACATATTGGAGTCAAGTTCTCCACACTTTGTATCAAATCTGAAGGAGACCTATAAAAAGATAAGTAACTTATCAAAGGAGGAAGTTAATGCTGAAATAAGAGTTTCTACATCAAGAGGGATCATCATCAACAAGCATTGTAAACAGAAGGTAACTCCACAAATGCTCATTTCTTGCAATGGATGATTTGGGTTATAAAGTAGAGAAGCTACAAAAGTACAAATATCAATCATGGAAGTTCAACTTTAACAGTTGCCTCATTGGAAAGGTCTTTAGGAGATAGTTACTACTTGCAAACCACAACCACACGTGTATCTCCAAGATCCCAAAACCACAAATCAATAAAAAAGGCAATTGCAAGAATGGGAGGAGTGAAACAAGAAAATGATGTTTCTCATATCTCAAGTCATATCTAACACAATGATAGGACACATACAATATCTACATAAAGCTAAGGAAGTTTTTCAAGCATTGGAAAAGGTCTATGCCACCTCTAATAGGCCAAGGAAGATGCAACTCAAGGATGAGTTGAACACACTTAAGAAGGCCTCAGATCAAAGCATTACATATTACACCCTCAAAGTCATGGATCTTAGAGATCGGTTGGCATCATTTTGATGCACCATTGAAGAGAAAGACATTGTGCAAATAACTCCTTATGGTTTTATAGCTAAAGAAAAATAAAAGCCCCTAATTATTACCATCTTTTATAGAGACATGAAACCATCATTTAAGGATCTCCTTCCACACCTTGTGGTAGAGGAATCTCAACATGGAGATAGCTCAAATTCAAAGGAGGTCCATAGTCAAATTTTGTATGCAAATAGAGGAAATGGAAGAGGAGTAGGAGAGGTAGAGTAAGGAGGATCTACAATCACGAAAGAAATCATCAAGCCAATGAAGATGAAAGTGAAGGATCAAGTGAAGCCAACTCTCAATAAAGAAATAGAGGTAGAGAGAAAGGAGCAGATGGAGGATAAAACAGCAATCATAAAGGTATATTTTTCCATAATTGTGGAAAATATTATCACAAAACCTCTAGTTGTTGTTATAGGAGTGATAAATATGTGTTTTGGTCTGCATCCTTGACTAGAACAACCTTTGGAGGTGGAGGTGGTTGTTGATCCAAAACTGGCTTCACACGCTTTTGATTTCCTTGATTATACCTAGGTGCTCCATAGTAAGGTTTTCTATAGTGCTACCATATGCATTCCTAGGAGGATCCATAGGCCTAGTTTGGTATTGTCACGTATCTCTTGATATTATTGTTGCTAATAGTGATGTTAAGGTGGTCTATTATAGTCTTGTGGTATGTACCTTCGCACTCTATTGCACATGTACGTCAAATGATCCCCATTATTGTGTTGAAATATCCTAAATGGTTATGGTCTCTAGCCATATGTCATGTTACATTTCTCTTTTTCATGTTCCATCTAAAGCTTCTTTACTACCAAATTGGCAATTACTTCAATAGAATATTTTCTTGAACTATAGGAAGTAGATCCACTCTTTGTATCAAATGGTGAGATCTTCAATTCTATAGCTAAGTTATCCTCTTAGATTGCACACTCTATGATCCAAGCACCTTCCAATGTATACTAGCAAGTGTAATTTTTCATTAGTCAATCCCTCTAGGAATAGATAATCAACTTCCTCTCTGGTGGACTTTCTCTAGATTGACATTTGTCTACATATTGCTTGAAGTGCCTTGCTGCTACTAGCATAGATTCTTGGATAGCTTGCTTGAGCTATATATTATAGAAGTCAAATCATACTCAAATCCTCATTTGGTAAATTCTTGAATGAAAACTTCCACAAGAACTTCCTAATTTCTAAGCATGCCTATTGTAAATGGTGGAAACCATGAAAACGTGATCCCAAATAACGTTAATCCAAATGCCTTGTATTTAGTGAAAAGATAAGTTACTTGTTCAAATATTAGGACTTGCTTAAACTCAACCACATAAACATAAGGATCAATATACCCATCATAAAAATTCTTCATGCAACTTTGTCACTTGGGATGGTTAAAGGCAACATGCACTTTCTTACATTCTAATCATAGGGTTTGCTACTTGAGGAATAGCTTGCTCATACGCTAGTGTTGCATGAGGATACTAATCTTGATGTGGCACTCTAACATGGAATTTATCTAGACTTGCCTTTGGAGATCTAGAGTTGACTTCCTCATCAATATTTTCTAATGGAACACCAAAAGGGTTTTTACTCACTATAGACTTAGGCCCTTGTTGGAGTTTGAGGTTTGCAGAAGCACACGAATAGCACAAGGAAGAAGAAGAACCTTTGAGCACAACACACAATACTGAATGTATTACCAAGAGAATATACAAAGATAAGTGACCCTTTAGGGTTATAGGAATATATACAAGCAAAGGGGAAAAAACATCCTAAAGAGCAGAAAAAGTGCCCCAGAGGTCCTAGTGTATTCACACACATCACTATTAAAATACATTAACAAATCTCCTCTAGGGGTGATGGGGTGAATAAGGAGTTGGCACTCATGTACAAGGAAGTGCCAAGCTATGTGGAAACAATCCACAAAAGGAAGTAAGCCCAAAACTTTACAGAAAGCTTCAAACTTCTCGCTAGGTGGAGCCTTTGTGGAAAGGTTTGCAGCATTCTCCTATGTGGGCACATCTGCCAAACTGATCTCTCCAGCAGAGAACATCTCCATTACATAATGATAATGCACCTCAATGTGCTTTGTGGGAGCATGGAACAGAAGGTTTCTCACAATTGACAATGCCTTGTGACTATCAGTGAAGATGGTGGTGGAAGAAAACTAACAAACACCCAGATCAGCCATAAGGCATCTAGCCACACACACTCAACAATTGCTGAGAAAGTTTCCCTATACTCAACCTCACAACTAGAAGTGGCCATAGTAGTTTGCTTCTTGCTCAACCAAGATATGCATGAGCTACCAAGCATGAAGCAAAAATGAATGGTGGACACACGAGTGTCATAACAACCAACCCAGTCACAATCAGAAAAAGCATGTAAATCTGGCAGTAGTGATCCCTCCTTGAGATAAAACAATCCAAGTAGCGGGGTACCAATCAAGTAGTGAAAGATGCGCTTAACTACCTGCCAATGCTTGACACTTGGGCAATGCAAAAAAAATGCTCATTTGTGAGATAGCAAATTGATTGTCTAGCCAATTAATGCATAAGTAAATCAAGCATCCAATAGCCTACTAATAGAGAAGAGCATCAAATACATCTCCATCATCATGGACACTAAACCATCAACATATTTCCATAGGAGTGGCAATAGGTTTGCAGTCTTCAAAGCCAAAATGTTGCAACAATGTGTCATTATATTTTGTTTGACACAAAGCTAGTCTGCTATCAACTTGCATAAAGTGAATGCCCAAATAATGATGCAAATAACCCAAATGTGAGAACTCAAATGAGGCATGCAAATCAACCTTAAAATTAGAAATATGCTTCTCATTAGGACTAGTGAGCAGCATGTCATCAACATAGACAAAAATTATCAGAAACACATCATTTGCATGCTTACCATATAAGGTGCTCTCAGTTGGACTATTCTCAAAACCATGTGCAATCAAGTAGGCATGTATCTTTTCGTAACAGGCACATGGTGCTTGCTTCAAACCATATAATGCCTTTTTCAACCTGCACACTTTGTTTTCATGCCCTTTTTGCACAAAACCACGGGGTTGAAAACACATACACTTCTTCATGCAAGTCACCATCCAAAAATCTAGTTTCAATGTCCAACCGGTTTATGTTCCAACCATGATGAGCTACAAGTGCAAAAATGCTATGAATAGTAGTCATTCAACATGTAGGAGCAAAGGTCTCATCAAAATCAATGCCTCTTTCTTGAGCATAACGTTTTGCAACAAGCCTAGCCTTATACTTGCCAACTCTTCCATCAAGCTTACACTTCAGCTTGTATACCCACTTAGTGCCAATGGTCTTCTTTCCAGGAGGCAAGTCACATAAAGACCATGTACCATTTTTCTTAATAGCATCATATTCTAATTGCATAGTAGCGATCTAATTTTTTTGAATTTTATGCTTCATCAAATGAAATAGACTCATTATCATCACAAAGACTAGACACAACCATAGCATAGCAATCTGATGCAAAAGAAGCACTATGAGAGCATGAACAAGTACGATATGATAGAGGTGCACCTAATTTGCTATCTCACAAAAATGAAATGATCTACATCATCATGTGGGACCTACAATCACTAAGAAATTGCCTCATTTGGACCTGCATTAGACTGTCCACCTATAAAAAGAGGTAGCAAAGTTTCATACACATCTTTTGAGCTAACTGATGTGTCCATAGTACATGAAAGTAATGGTTGAATTGCATCTTCCACAAAAACAACATCACAGCTAACAAAATGTGTTTACTTTGTTGATGATATAGATGATAGCGTTTTCTTTCAGAAATGTACCCAACAAAAATAAATCTCACTACTTTATCATCCAATTTTCTATATTGTTGTTTAGGCCTTAATGTATATGCCAAACAACCAAAGACACACAAATGAGCAACAGATAGCTTGCGACCATGCCAAGCCTCATATGGAGTGATAGGCTGCAATGATTTAGTGGGACACTTGTTAAGTACATATGTTGCACACATAACAACCTCAACCTAGAAACTATGTGGTAAAGCCTGATGCTTGGCCATACACCTTGCCATCTCCATGAGTGACCTATTCTTGTTTTCTGCAAATCCATTCTATTGAGGTGTATATGATACTCTACAATGATGTTTTATCCCATGTTCAACCAAAATGTATTAAAATAAGAACATATATATTCCCCGCGATCAAAATAGAGGGTGCCCATTTTACATGCTAACATATTTTTAGCCAAAACCAAAAACTATTTGAAGCACATAAACACTTCGTACTTTGCTTTCAATGGATATACCCATGCGAGCATGGAAAAATCACCAATGAAAGTTAGGAAGTAAAGGTACTTCCCAAAAGAAGGTGTTTGCATAGGACCACAAACATCATTATCAATAAGCTGTAGTTTTTGAGTACCTCATATTGAACCATATTTTGGGAAGGAGGAGTGTTGCATTTTGCCCAAAATACAACCTTCATAGACATGTTTACCAAGTGCCTTAAGTTTGGACAAAGAGGACATCATTTTAGATTTTTGTAGGCACAACAAACTAGCAAACTTCAAATGACCAAGGCGTGCATGCCAAAGCTTTGCATCTCACATAGCCTAAGAATCTTGAACTACACATGGTGAATCACTCACAATTTTTTCATAATCTATGAGCTTAGACAGTCCATGACATAAAATGTCAGAAGCAATAATGACATCGCCATTTGATAGATCATGAACTGTACATCTGTCATAAACAAATTTCATGACCAAGCCGATCTTGGTTAATGCTGAAACTGGTAACAACTTTTTCTTGATCCGTGGCACAAACAAGGCATTTAACAATGTAAAAGAACTACCATCAACAATAGTCATAGTGATCTTACCAACTCCCATGATACGATAAGAGGATTTGTTGGCACATGTGAGAGTATTCCTTGTAGAGGCAAGCTAAAGTGAAGTGAAGAAATTGTGTTGCGAGGTAATATGTTTGGATGCCCCACTATCAAAGTACCAAACATCTCAATCTACTACATACATACACTATTCATGAGAGGATGGTTCATAATTGCAAACAATCGTAAATGCCCATTCTTCATTTTGCAAAAGATTTACAGACTCTGATTAGGGTGTAGAGTCCTCTACAACAACCATTTCAACCTTTTTCTTCTTTGCCTCTTCTGCAACCAATTTTGGACAACTCTTTATGACATGATCATTTCCTTTATAGTATTTTCAAAACAATTTTTCATTTTCTATTTTCTTCTTGTCTTTGTAATCCTTCTTTGAATGTGTTAAATCAACAGATTTTTGCTTACTAGTAGATAAGATCCATTTACCTTTGCCCTTCTGACTAGCTAGGAAAGCTTGATATACAACATGCATAATGGACATCTTCTATCTAGATTGATCTTCCTACAATAGAACATAGACTAAATCCTCAAATGATAAGGCATTTGGATTGCCTTTCATCATCAGTCGAAGAGTAGAAGCAAAACTTTGATATGAATCTAGAAGACCATTCAGAACAATATGCACAAGTGATTTGTCTAGCAAGACTTCATCCGCAAAAATCAACTACTCCTTCAAATCTTTGATCTTTGTCAAAAAAATATCCATGGAATCTACTTCATTCATGTGCTCACGCTCCAATTGTTTTCGGAGGTAAGCAACACAAGTGGTAAGTGTATCCGAAGCATCCTTTACTGTTTTCTAGCGAATGTGAGGAATAATGGATGTTTGATAGACAAGGCTATCAATGTATGTTCTTGAGTGTCTCTCGCATCCCAACAAAGTTTCTCTGTAGTAGGTGTAGCAGAAACTGCATCACGAACACGAACCTGAATAACATCATCTTCAATGCCATCTGCATCACCTTCAATAACTCTGTGTGCAATTGAAGTAGGAAGTTTTTCAACACTATGAACAATATTCCACAATCCTTTTGCAACCAATACATGATGCATCATATATGCCCATAATGGTGAATTGGTACCATCCAACTTACCCTCAACAGACAACATACAGAATACATCACTACTTTCAACCATGGCCACTGACTGAAATACTCTAATATACAAAAATGATTATATCTCAAAAGGTTGAAGAGAACTACCTTGTGGATTTTGCTAAACATGTAGCAAACTTCAAGGCCCTTGTACTGGTGAACCAAAACTTGTATATATGTTTGGCACAAAAAGGCAAAATTGCCTGCACAAGCATTTTGCATTCAAAGGCCGAAATGAACTAAGATCTCGACTTCGAACCACATAGCAAAGCTTCTTTGAACTCCTAATCACCTTGGGTATGCTCACCAATTTTCATGCGATTCTAATACTATGATGGGAGATGTATGGATGACACCCTAAATGAAGCGGTGACCTGCTCTAATACCAATTGTTGGAGTTTGAGGTTTGTAGAAGCATGCAAAAAACACAAGGAATAAGAAGAAGGTTGGAGCACAATGCATAATAGTGAATGTATTAACAAGAGAATATACAAAGATAAGTGACCCATTAGGGTTATAGGTGTATATACAAGCCGGGGGAAAGAAGCCTCCTAAAGAGGAAAAAAAGTGCCCCGATGGTCCTAGTGTTGACACATCACTACCGAAATATATCAAAAGCCCTATGGTTTCCCTATTGGATCCTTCTAGTCCTAAATTTCTACCCAAAGATGGAGGGTTATGGCCTATGGACATTCAAGTTCAATGACTTCCCAATAAGATTTACTGGACTTATCTTAGATTTACTAATCAAGGTACACCTAGTTTACCTCTTTTTTAATATAAAGGAAGTTCGGCATTAGCCTACTCTCCCAAACTTGAATTAAATAAAGAAAAGTACAAGAGAAGGGGACTAGTGCCCACGGGACCCCCCAAATCCCACAAAATAGGGGAAGCTTTTGCAGAGCTTAGATGGCATTACAAAGAAGGTTAATCACCCTCTCATCACCCTCATGTGGGGCCCACTTGGGTTTAAGCTTGTTATTGATCAAAAGGAGTACTTGATGATGCCTGAAGGGGGGGGGGGATTTCTTACAGTTAACAATCCTTTTGCCAAGGAGGAACAACGATTTCTCAATTGACCACTCTTTGGGGGAGTCACCGAAGTTGATAGCACATCTTTCCCACCAGATTTTCCATAGGACCTCCCCTCTGATGGTGTTCTAGAGAGTCGCGGAGCAGCCGATCGCTTCTCCCAGTAGGGCTTGCTGCCAACTGAGAAGTTCCTGAAGTCTAATTTTCTTTCCAACCGTCTGCCAGAGTCTGTTGGGGTTGGGGCAGGTAAAGAAGATGTGTGAAACATCTTCGATAGACCGGTGGCAACGTTTGCACCAGGGAGGAATCCCACAAAATTTGCTAGCCTTAAGTTTGGTCCAGATTCCATGATGAAGACTTTGCCATAAGAGGACAGACTTTTTGATTTCTATGAGGGGGTGCCTGATAGCCATGAACTTCATGTCCCACTGAAGCCGCGTCCATGACAGACACCACTTCTTGTTGAGGTTGACCTGATAATCAATCGTTTCTTTGATGTTCAGGATTTTTGATAGGCTATTCCCATTGTGCCATTTGAGACCAAGCGATCTGGACATGTCGTGTCCCATGAGAAGGCAAACTTTGTGTCAGTCCCAGGCGAGACATCTGCTTTGCAAAGTGTTCCATTCTTCGTACGAAATGTTGACGCAAGGTTCAATATCCTCGAAGTTGATCCAACGGTTGGTGTCTTGTTTCCAGAGATGCTTCCATTTTTTGAAGCCTTTGTTCCATAACTTCTTGGCATTTTGAATGTTCCAAGATTCCACACTCCGGATGCCATAGATTGGAAACTAGATAGAGTCGTTTTGTCTGATACCTATAGCCCACTTCCAGTCTTCACTTATTCTTGTGTAGCTTTTGACTTTATTCCAACTCTTCCATAGGGAGCACACGAGATTTGAGCCTTTCGGGAAGACAGGGATCGGGGAAAATAGCAAGGTCAAGATGTGATGATTCTTCCAATTTGGGTAACCCATGAAAGCCAACTCATTCTTGTTTCTGAAGATCAGCTTGGCCCAAGAGGCCTCCCCATTGCACCAAGCCTTAATCATCCATTTGGCTGCCACTTTGTTAGCCAAGCACCCAATGTCCAAGATACCAAGTTCCCCACTATCTCTATGGTTGGTGCAGACGAACCACTTGATTTTAGGCACCCCCTCCTATTGTGGTCGCCCGTCCAAAGGAAGTTTCTACAAATACTATCCAGCTTGGACAGATCTTGCTCTTTTGGTCTCCAACAAGAAAGGAAATAAATGGTAGATGATAAAAGGAACGTGTTGATAACCATAACACGACCAACAAGATTGATTTGCATACCTCTCCAATAGTTAAGCTTGTTTTCGAGTTTGGCCAGCACCTAGTTCCACCGCTGTTCCAAAGAGATGCCCAACCCCAAGGGAATCCCAAGGAGCCAAAAAATTTGGCCCTACGGAATGATTTGACAGCCATGATCAATGAGAAGGTCGGGCTGTGACCCAACAATAGATCTAAAGGTGGTCTTAGAGTGGTTGATTGTGGATCCAGAGGCCTCACAAAAGGTAGCCAGACACCTCCAAAACGTCTCCAGGCTGGTACTATCATTGTGAACAAATGCGTTCATATCATCGGCAAAATGTCTCATGGTGATTTGACTGTGGTCATGAGGCAAACGGAGGACTTTGATATTACCAGCTTCCACCTGATGCTCCACCAGCGTGCTAAGCCCTTCCGTGGCAATGGCAAAGAGAAGAGGAGCCAATGGGCACCCTTGTCTGATAGATCTTCTAAGTTTGATCATCTTCGAAAGTTTGCCATTAATGTTAATTTGGGTTGATGCGTTTTCGAGAAGGGTCGCGATCATCTTGGTGAATTTTTTACTACATCCCAGATCTTGGAGCGACTTCAGAATATAGTCCCATTCCAGTCTGTCATAGGCTTTATCAAAGTCGATCTTGAGGAAGACCACGTCTTGTTTAGACTCATTTGCAAATTCAAGACCTTCCCAGATATCTATAATGGTTTCCAAAATTGACCTGCCTTTGATGAAACCTTTTTGGTCCTCGCTTAACCACGCTCTCAAGTGGCAAGAGATTCTGTTGGCGATGACCTTGGCAATGATCTTGTATCCTATTTGGAGCATCGTAATAGGACGCCGGTTCTCTTTTCTGTTCTTTTCCCCTTTTTTGTGAATTAATTTGATAATGCCATTGTTGAGACAAGATGGAAGCGCGCCAAATTTGAGCGCCTCTTGTCAAACTAGACAAAGAGGGGTGGCAACCACCAACTTGAAGGATTTAAAGAACTCATTAGTGAGCCCATCGGGTCCTGAGCTCTTACCAAAAGGGAGTGCATCAATGACCTCAATGATTTCTGCTTCAGAGATAGGGGCATGTAGCTGGGAGCGAAGGTTGAGTGGTATCCTTTGGGGGAAACCCTAGATATGGCTGCCATACAGTCCCTTCTATGGTGGGAGAGGGGGTTCAAGGTCCCTAGGAGTCTGGTGAAGTGCCCTTCGATGATCCCAAAATTATCTTCTTCCCTATTGCAAACATTGCCATTTAAGTCTTGCAATAAGGGGATCAATTCTCTGTTATGTTTCCTTTTAAGGATATGGCACATCTCTTTGGTGGGTTTGTCGGCTTTGCCAGCCCACCACTCCCTGAAGAAAATTTGAAAATTTTTCCTTTGTATTTCTTCCTAGTATCTCAACAGCGCTCTGATTTTTCGAAGACCTTTCTGGGCTTGAGACTTTCCTTTGTTCACTTCCTCCTCGAGTCTCTAGAGTCTATGATATAGAGCTTCTCTACGAGCCCACTGCACAGTCTCGAGCATCTTCGTGGATCTAATCACGATCTGTCGTGACTTATCGACCGCACCTCTCCAGCACTTGGCTGGGGACAAGCCGGAGGCCAATGCCTCCTTCCACACATCAGCAATTTCTTGATGGACGGAGGGGAGAGAGAAGGAGGGCACACTGGCGTGGAACCAAGGAGCCTTACGGATCTTGGTGGAAGGTTGGAAAGTGGATAACGATCGGGTAGTGATCAGAGATGGTGAGGTCGGTGCGTTGAGAGAGGGAAGGGTGGCCCCATTGATGAGTAAAACTCTGAGAAATGTAGCATCTATCAAGTCTAGCTTTCCTGAGGTCCTTGCCCGCTTTGAGATTTGACCAAGAAAAGCCATTCGGATCTTTGAATTCGACCAAATCCAAGTGTAGTTTGGTTTTGTCCCACGTTTCTTTCTCCCGACTATCGATGACCCTGCCCTTGCCCATCCATCTGTCCATAGGGTCCTCCACCATGTTGAAGTCACCACAAATAAGCACGTTGTGGGGGAGCGAGTCCAAGGAGGCCCAAGTGTACAGTCTCTCCACCTCCCCATTAGGGGCATACAAAGAAACTAAAGTAAAACAAAAGGGAGCACCAAAAGAACAGCAATCCATCGATGGCATTCATCTTCAAAGGAGTTCTCGAGCTTTTCAAACTAGAATTGATTAATACCGATTATCGTTCCTCCCGACCCCCGCTGGTGTGCCGTTGAAATCCAAACATGGGACGAAGAGGCATGTCTAAGCCGTTTTTGGAGGTCTTCTCCATCAATTTTAATCTCTTGAATACATATAACTTCTGGGTTTAAGCTAATGTCGCGAAGCCATTGACCAATGACGGCCGCTCTTGAGGGGCCGGTTAGCCCTCTAGCATTTAATGAGATGCTGATCATTGTCGTAGTGAGCCCTCTTTGCGAGAGGGAGCTTTTTCCTTTCTTTTCTTGGATTCATCTTTCCTTTTGGTTGGGATCGGATCCCGAATTAGTAATAGGTTCTTGTGGGGGCTTTTCCAAGGTAAATCCATAGGTTGTTTTCCTTTGCGGGATGCCTCCTGCTCGAAAGAACTCGGCACCGTTTTCGACACCGTTTCTGGAATAGTTGATCCGATGATGGAACTTTCACTATCCATGTTATCTTCATTGCTAGTAGTAGAGCCGTCTTCTTTGCTTGTAGTGTAACCCTCCAGGGAGGTTTCTTTATCTTCAGGGATCTCTAGGGCTTTGGCCTTGGTGTCCACCTCAAGTTCGTTCCCACCTGGGTAGTCAAACTCATTGATCTCCTTTTCCAGATTGCAATACAAGTTGCTGGAGGGGGTAGCTGACATGTTGTTTCGCTCAGAAGTCGCCCTAGGGCTTCTTTTCCTTCTTCTTCTGACTTCGATGAACCCATCTGCATCAGCTTCTGGGTTAAGGGGGCCCTTGACATCCTCTTCCTTCGTCAAGTGAGTCATTCTCCCTTTGTTGTCTTGAGCGTTTTTGGGGGCTTCTTGATTTCACTTGCTTTTTTGTCTCAGAAGGCAATCTTTAATCATGTGACCTTGTTGGCCACAACGAAAGCACACGTTGGGAAGGTTTTTGAAATTGATGTCTTGCTCCCATACATCCCCTTCGCCCAAATCCACTTTGATCTTCGATGGAAGTAGCATACTGAGGTCAGCCTCGACACAGATTTGATGGTGCCACCGACCATTGAACAAGTGTCTTGCACCTTCATAAATGAGACCACCAATTTCCTCGTGTGAGGGCAATGGCTTGCCGATAGGAGAAACAATGTCCCACACGAAGTTGTATAAGAAGTATGGCAGGTTAGGGAGCTCAACCCAAAGAGGGTACCGAAGCGATTTTGATTTGTCAGGAGTAAAATCAGGGGACCATCTGAATAGGCACAGGGTCGTCCGGCCGAGTTGCCAGGTTCCGACACTTAGGGCCCGAAACGCCATATCTTCATTTTCAAAAACTAGCAACAAGTGGCTTGCCGGTAAGAACTGACACTTACAAACAACTAGCCCCCCGAGGGAACCACTCGTTGCGAAGCCACTGTCGCACGGTTTCGAGCGGGGGCCTAGGGCCAAACATTTGGCCGACGAGGCAAACTTTCTTGAGCTCCTCCTGAGTTGACAGAATTGCGGATCTATTGAGGGAGACCAAGGGGGGTTCAACACTCTCGGAGGCCCCAAGGGCGGCACAAGATCCCCCCTCCAACAGAGAGGCCAGGTTTTCGGTCTCCCCTAGAGGAGGGGCCACGTTACTTCTCACAAAAGAGGGGGTCGCCAAATCCATGACAAAGGCCCGACAAGAAGGAACCTTAAACTTGAATTGCTTAGGAGTTAGAATCTTGATATGAAAATTTGAAGATAAAATCTAAAATTTACTCAGACCAAAGAGTAAACCTCGTTTCTATTTTGTTAATTGAACCCAAAATAAGAAGTTTCCAATGCTCCCAAGAGATCGAAGGATAAACACGTGAGTGGCAGACTCCCATTCTCTCTTTACACGAAAACAAGCAATCGTCTTATAGCTGGACTCTCCAACGCTGAGGGGTTTAAGTGAACACGCGACACGAAGATGCAAAAATAAAGGCGCGCGCTCAGGACATACGCAAGGTAGAGTATTGAACTGTGGGACCCAAGAGCCGCTATCGTGACAGACCCACAATCAAGAGTATTTGTGTCTTTTCCTCTCTGTATCATCTTTTTTGTGAGCTTGTATGCATGTGTGTTGCTTGAAAAGAGTGTTATGAAGTGTTGTCTATCCATGAAAGTGTTTGTTTGCTGTGGTTAAGGTGTATGTGAAGTGTAGGAAGTGCTAAAGTGTAGGAAGATCATTCCGCGACTCAGTATTTTGCTCATAACTTGAAGTAGAAGAGTCACAATTGAGTGAAAATAACCATTGGATGCGTCTTCTCGAGAGCTTCGAAACGCATATGCTATTCACTATATTCGGAGTTCGGAGCTGAGAGAAAATCTCAATTTACTGTTGGCTTGATTGCTAGGTGGATTAGCTTCATTATTATTCTAATATCTCTTCTAATTACCCCTTTCCATGTATATGGCCTTCCACTAAGATTTGGTCTTTACCAAATGGAGTAGGTGCTTATCTGCTACTATCATCCCTTCTAGTGGCATGGGTGGGATTTCACGTATGTCATCATCACCCATGTTGATCAAGGTTACTAGCTCTCCTTTTTCATTTCCTTCCTTGTATTCATAGAGGTCGGTGCAAATTTCAACTCTCAGGTGTAGGCTAATAGTTAAGCAATTCGAGTGCTCCTTGAACTTTAGAATGGTCTGATAGTATCTATATGATGGTCCTGCATCATTAGGATTCAAAAGGTTCTGCATATTTTCAGAAGCCACCATCAGATCGCAATTTAATTTAAACTTACTACATAACGAGACTTCTCATGTGTGGTTAGAGGATCAAAAACTACTTCCTTTCAAAGAGAGGTGACTTTTGATAGATTTTTATTGTCAAAATTTTTTTCATGATCTCAAATGCATGTAAAAATCATAAAAGCAAAATGAATTTCAAGCTTTTGGGAAGGGTGTGTGTGTGTGTGCATAACGCCTTTCAATGGAAAAGAAGCATGTGGAAAAATGCTCAAACAAAATTGTTAATGAAATGTGATTTTTCTTTTTGTGGCGTGATGTGTACTTTTGCAAGGCACTTTGGAAGAAAAAAAACAAACAATCAAAGCCAACCTTCAAAATGCACCAATGGTCTTTTTAGTGTGTCCTTTAATAAAATGAAAACAAATTCTCCTCACTTTTTAATGTCAATAACCCACCCCAAATGATGCACAACTCTCTCCTTTGATGTTGTTAGTATGCTTTTCCCGATTTCTTTTGTTTATTTTTGGGTTTAAAATTACTTAGTCACTCAACTAAATAGAAAAAAAAAAGATCAAAAGAAGAAGTAGTGTTCTTCATTGAAGACGTTTGATCCCAAAGTCTGGGGGATCAAAGAATTCAGAAGCTGTGAAGTTTAAGATGTATGAAGACCAAACTGACGATCATTTCTTTCAAAAATTGATTTCCTGAGGTAGATTTAAAACTAAGATGAAGGTAGTTCATCAGGAAATTGCCGACGTGTGGAAGGTGGCGTTCGCCTCTGGCTTGGCTCCTGCCAAGTGCTGGAGAAATGCGGTCGACAAGTCTCGTAAGATCATGATCAGAACTAAGAAGATGCTTGAGTCCGTGAGGCGGGCTCGGAGGGCGGCCCTCTACCACAGACTCTGGCGGCTCGAGGAGGAAGTGAACAAAGGAAAACTTCAAGCCCAGAAAGGTCTCCGAAAAATCAGAGCAGTGTTGAGATACGAGGAAGAAATACAAAGAAAAAACTTGCAAATCTTCTTCAAGGAGTGGTGGGCTGGTAAAGCCGACAAACCCACCAAAGAGATGTGCCG
The DNA here is from genome assembly GCA_020310875.1 of Ceratopteris richardii. NCBI lineage: Eukaryota > Viridiplantae > Streptophyta > Polypodiopsida > Polypodiales > Pteridaceae > Ceratopteris > Ceratopteris richardii. The sequence continues at coordinate 165,752,831 of CM035426.1, read as the reverse complement.
TATCCTTAAAACGAAACACAGCAGAGAAGCGATCCCACTACTGCTTGATCCACTTGGCAATGTATGCAAATCAGAAGAAGATAATTTTGGCATCATCGAAGGGCACTTCACGAGACTCCTGGGAACCTCGAACCCCCTCTCCCATCATAGAAGGGACTGTATGGCTGCCATCTCTAGGGCCTCCCCCCGGAGGATTCATCCCAACCTCCACTCTCTGCTTCATGCTCCGATCTCGGAATCAGAAATCATCGAGGTCATTGATGCCCTCCCTCTCGGTAAAAGCCCGGGACCTGACGGACTCACTAACGAGTTCTTTAAATCCTTCAAGCTGGTGGTTGCCACCCCTCTTCGGTTGGTCTGGCAAGAAGCGCTAATGTTTGGTGCTCTTCCGTCTTGCCTAAACAATGGAATTATCAAGTTAATACACAAGAAGGGGGAAAAGAACAGAATCGAGAACTGGAGGCCTATCACGATGCTCCAAACTGGATACAAGATCATCGCCAAAGTCGTCGCCAACAGAATCTCGTGCCACCTGAGATCTTGGCTTAGTGAGGATCAAAAAGGTTTCATCAAAGGCAGGTCTATCCTGGAAACCATTATGGATATCTGGGAAGGCATTCAATTTGCAAATGAGTCTAACCAAGATGTGGTCTTCCTCAAGATCGATTTTGACAAGGCATACGACAGGCTAGAATGGGACTATATTCTGCAGTCGCTCCTGGATCTCGGATGTAGTCAGAAATTCACCAAGATGATCGCGACCCTTCTCGGAAATGCAACGACCCAAATCAACGTCAACGGCAAACTTTCGAAGGTAATCCACCTTAAAAGGTCTATTAGACAAGGGTGCCCACTGGCCCCCCTTCTCTTTGTCGTCGCCACTGAGGGGCTGAGCAGACTGGTGACACATCAGGTGGAGGCTGGCAATATCAAAGGCCTCCGGCTGCCACAAGACCACGGTCAAATCATCATGAGACTTTTTGCCGATGATATGAACGCGTTCGTTCACAACGATAATACGAGTCTGGAGACTTTCTGGAGGTGTCTTGCTACCTTCTGTGAAGCCTCTGGATCCAAAATCAACCACTCTAAGACCGCCTTCAGGGCTATAGTGGGACATCACCCTGGCCTTCTCACTGATCATGGCTGTCAAATTATTCCGCAGGGCCAAATCTTTCGCCTTCTTGGAATCCCCTTGGGGTTTGGCGTCTCTATGGAGCAACGTTGGAACTGGGTGCTGGCCAAACTTGAAAGCAAGCTTAACTACTGGAGAGGCATGCAAATCAATCTCGCTGGACGCGCTATGGTCATCAACACGTTCCTCCTCTCGTCTACCATCTATTTCCTTTCTTGCTGGAGACCGAATGAGCAAGGCCTGTCTAAACTGAATAGCATCTGCAGAAACTTCCTTTGGACGGGTGATCATAACAGAAGGGGGGTGCCTAAAATCAAATGGGCCATCTGCACCAGCCCTAGAGATAGCGGGGGGCTTGGTATCCTGGACATTGGATGTATGGCTAACAAATTGGCAGCCAAATGGATGATTAAGGCTTGGTGCAATGGAGAGGCCTCGTGGGCCAAGCTGATCTTCAGAAACAAGAAAGAGCTGGCCCTCACGGGGCTCCCGAATTGGAAGAATCTGGACATCATGACCCTGCTATTCTCCCCGATTCCCGTCTTCCCGAAAGGATCCAATCTTGTGTGCTCTCTCTGGAAGGGCTGGAATAAAGTCAAAAGATTCATAAGAATTAGTGAGGACTGGAAGTGGGCGGCCGGAATCAGACAAAACGACTCTATCTGGTTCCCGATACATGGCATCCGGAGTGTGGAGTCGTGGAACATTCAAAATGCCAGGAAGTTATGGAACAAAGGATTCAAAAAATGGAAACACCTCTGGAAACAGGACACCAACAGCTGGATCAACTTCGAGGATATAGACCCTCGCATAAACATCTCATACGAAGAATGGAACACCTTGCAAAGCAGATGCCTCGCCTGGGATCGCCACAAGACTCGCCTACTCATGGGACACGACGCGCCGAACCCGCTTGGTCTCAAATGGAACAACGGAAATAGCCTACTCAAAATCCCGAACATCAAAGATACGGCTGACCTCCAGTTCAGCCTAAACAAGAAGTGGTGCCTGTCTTGGACGCGGCTTCGGTGGGACATGAAATTCATGGGTATCTGGCACCCCCTAATAGAGATTAAGAAGTTGGTCCTCTTATGGCAAATTCTTCATGGAGGAATCTGGACCAACCATAAGGCTAGCAATCTTTGTGGGTTCCCTCCTTGGTGCAAACGCTGCCACCGCGCTATCGAAGATGTCCCACACATCTTCCTTTCTTGTCCCAACTCCTACAGAATCTGGCAGACGGTTGGAATGAAAATCAGACTTCAAAAACAGCCTAGTTGGAAACAAGTCCTTTTGGGAGAAGCGATCGGCTGCTCTGCGCCTCTCTGGAACGCCATCAGAGGGGAAGTTCTGTGGAAAATTTGGCGGGAGAGGTGTGCCCTCAACTTCGGCGATCCCCCCAGGGAGTGGTCGATTGAGAAATCGCTTTTCCTCCTTGGCAAAAGGATTGTTAACAGTAAGAAATCCCCTCCCTTCAGGCACCATCAAGTTCTCCTCCTGATCAACAATAAGCTCAAACCCAAGTGGGTCCCGCATGAGGGTGATGAGAGGGTGATTAACCTTCTCTGTAACGCAACCTAGGATTCAATCTAGCTTCCCCTGCTTTGTGGGATTTGGGGGGTCCCGTGGGCACTAGTCCCCTTCTACTGTACTTTTGTTTCTTAATTTAATTCAAGTCCGGGAGAGTAGGCTATTGCCGAACTTCCTTTATATAAAAAAAAAAAAAAAAAGATGAAGGTTGGACCTTAGGGACTCCAAATCTTTCCCCCATTCAAGTTTGATGTTCCATTTTTGTGCTTCCTCTGGGCCTTAGAGCTCTCAGACTTTCCCTTTGATTCCAAGAAGTTCTCGAGTCTTCTAGTGCCTCTAGGCTTGGGGATGCTTGCCGAGGGTAAGTGTTACATTGTTAGCTATGGTCTTAAATGAAGGGTTGGGGATGCTTTCCGAGGGTAAGTGTCACACTATGTTGTACAATCAAAGATGCAAGATAACGTATTCTTATGCAATGAGCCTTGATCATACCTTTTGGCATTATGCGATTGCCTCTTCTAAGTGCACCATATATGATACACTTTTTATTGGTGGAGAGCTTGCTTCTTAGTGGTTGTGATATATCCTATGTACTATTTAATTGATGTTCAGGGAAGCTTTCTTGTTATCGCTGCTTGATTTCTTTGTGCCCACCATAGTGAAACTTGAAGGAGGTGGTTAGGTATTTCAACCTATGAGCCCTTGAAAGGTATTTTGCTTAGATGATACTCTAGAGGTTGGGTTCATTGACTGCTTCTAATCAATATTTTTGACTCCTTTTAATCAAGTTTTTTTAATCCTTTTGGTTGATTCTCTAGAGTGTCATGCCTTGTTACACTCGTGGTAGGGGAACAATGAATAGTTATGCTAATCCAAGGGCAAGAGTCCTAAAATATGTGTCAAACGCACGAGAGAGGTGAAGCTTATGCAAATTTAAAAGATCTAATTAATAGGGTATCTGATATTATTTGGGGAATCACAAAATGAATGGTTTGAGCTAATAGCAAGGGGGATTTTTCCAAATGATTCATGGTTCATTTTGCTCATCTCTTTTGTGTCCGACAATATTTTGCTATATGAAATCATGTTTTGGCTGGCATTAGAGTACACATCACATGTACTCAGTTTTCTTTGGGTAGAGTGTATTGCCTTTTGCTAAACAACATCATGGTAATGTTGTTGTAGCAAAAGACAGCACACTCTGTCCAAAAACAATTTTGCAGATATGGTCACCGGTATAAGTGACGGTACTCCCACGCATGTTGTTGGTATAGGCATCGATATGAGCATCGAAAATGGTACAACGCTCATACCGACGCTTATACCGGTGCTTTAGTTCCGGCGTGTATACCGATAGTTACACCGATGTCGGGGCCAAAATGCGCTCGTTCAATTTCCTTGGTAAAAACCTCGGTATACGCTAGATATGTTGTAGTGTGATTTGTTTTCAAATTACTTGAGCTCTTATGGTTCATGTTTTGTACGTATATAGTCATGTTCATCACACATATTAGTTCAATCAATAGAACATAACATTTCCATACAATCGACCTCGGATCAAATTCTGTCTTCTAGATTATTTTATAAAGTTGAATTTATGCAACGATAACCATCTGTTCGAGCTTTGAATTTAACACATGTTTTGTTGTGAAAGAAAGAGTAATTAAATTATCATGTTTTTATTGGGATTGAATCAATTCAAAGATGAATTTTGATCTTGAATTTAACACATCTTTTGTTGTGAAAGAAAGAGTAATTAAATTACCATGTGATTTATTCGGATTGAATCAATCCAAAGATGAATGTTGATCTGATAAGGTTTTGCAAGTGATCTAATCATTCTTCTTGAGCTTTCATCTATCCCTTGAGCTTGTTTAAAGTACCCTTCATGCACGGTGATTTGGAACACCAGCAATTGGAATTGATATGCCCAACTAATCCCCTTCAGGATATTGCTTCCCAACTATTTCAATGGCTACAAAAGGAATATGGAACATAACTCCCTATATCCAAAAAGGAATGTCTTTTATAAAGCCAATAGGCTAAATTCAGGATTGTTCAGCATTCCCAATATAAAATGAGGCAAGTGGGACGTCTTTCCACCACATTTGTTGACAAATTAGCAAAGTGGCAACATTCACTAAATGTTGGAGTTTGAGGTCTATGGAAGCACATGAACAACAAAGGAAGAAGAAGAAGCTTGGAGCACAACACAAAATACTGAATGTATTATCAAGAGAATGTACAAAGATAAATAACCCATTAGGGTAATGGGAATATATACAAGTACCCCAAGGGTCGTAGTGTGTTCACACACATCGCTACCTAAATATATCAAAAAATCCCCCCTAGGAGTGATGCGGTGAACAAGGAGATGACATTCATGTATAAGGAAGTGACAAGCTATGTGGAACCAATCCACAAAAGGAAGTAAGCCCAAAGCTCTGCAGAATGCTTCAAAATTCTTCCTAGGCAGAGCCTTTGTGAAATTGTCTACAATGTTCTCCTGTGTGGGCACATATGCCAATCTAATCTCTCCAATAGAGAACCTCTCCCTAACATAATGATAGTGCACCTCAATGTGCTTAGTGCGAGCATGGAACACAGGGTTCTTCACAACTACCAATGCGCTCTGACTGTCTGTGAAGATGGTGGTGGCAGAAGACTGACCAACACCCAAATTAGCCATAAGGCATATGCACCTGACACACTCAACAATCATTGTGAAAGTTGCTCTATACTCAGCCTCACAACTAGAAGTTGCCACAATAGGCTACTTCTTGCTCAACGGAGATATACATGAGCTACCAAGCATGAAGCAAAAGCCACTAGTGGACACACAAGTGTCATAGCAACCAGCCCAATCAAAGTAAAAAAAAGCATGTAAATTTGGTAGTAGTGATCCCCCCTTGGGATAAAACAATCCAAGTAGTTGGGTACCACTCAAGTAGCAAAAGATGTGTTTAACCGCCTACCAATGCTTGACACCTAGGCAATGCATAAACCTACTCATCTGTGAGACAACAAACTGAATATCTAGCTTAGTAATGCATAAGTAAATCAAGCATCCAATAGCTTGATGATAGAGAATAACATCAAATGGATCTCCAGCATCATGAAGACTCAATCATAAACCTGTCTCCATAGGAGTGGCAATAGGTTTACAGTCTTCAAGGCCAAAATGTTGCAATAATGTGTTAATATATTTTGTTTGACACAAAGCTATTCCGTCATCAACTTGCATAAGCTAAATGCGCAAATAATAATGCAAATGCTCCAAGTCACACATCTCAAATGAGGCATGCAAATCAGCCTTAAAATGAGCAATATGCTTCTAGTGAGGACCAGTGAGCAACATTTCATCAACATAGACAAGAACGATCAGAAGCACATTATTTGCATGCTTAACATATAACATGCTCTCAGTTGGACTGTTGTCAAAACCATGTGCAACAAGGTAGGCATGTATCTTTTCATACCAAGCATGTGGTGCTTGCTTCAAACCATATAATGCCTTTTTCAGCCTGCACACTTGGTTGTCATGCCCTTTTTGCACAAAGCCACAGCACTAAAAACATACAGTTGTTCATGCAAGTCATCATTCAAAAATGTAGTTTTAATGTCCAACTAATGTACATTCCAACCACGATGAGCTGCAAGTGCAAAAATGTTAGAAACAAAAGTCATTCGGCATGTAGGAGCAAAGGTCTCATCAAAATCAATGCCTCTTTCTTGAGCCTAACCCTTTGCAAGAAGCCTAGCCTTATACCTATCAAATGTTCCATGAAGCTTACACTTTAGCTTGTATACCCACTTAGTGCCAATGGTCTTCTTGCAAGGAGGAAAGTCACATAAAGACCAAGTACCATTTTCCATAATAGCATCATATTCTAATTGCATAATAGCCATCCAATTTTCAAAATTTTGTGCTTCATCAAACAAATTAGGCTCATTCTCATCATAGAGACTAGAGGAAATCATAGCATAGCAATTTAATGCAAAAGAAGCACTATGAGAATTTGAACAAGTATGATATGACAAAGGTGCATCTTATTTGCTATCTTGCAAAGTCTCCACTAGCCATTTAAGCATTGTTTTTGCCTTCTCTATATTAGTTCTTTCATCAATAAGTGCATCATGTAAATCTGCATCAGAAATGCAATGATGTGCATCATCACATGAAACCTCTAAAGGCTGAAAATTTACCTCATGTAAAAAGAGGTAGCAAGGTGAAATACATGTCTTTGGAGCTAACTCCTTAGTACATGAAAGTAATGGTTGAATAGCATCTTCCATAAAAACATCACGGCTAACCAAAATGTGTTTAGTCTATGGATGATATAGATGATAGCCTTTTCTTTCACAACTGTACCCTATAAAAATACATTTCATTACTTTATTATCTGATTTCCTATGTTTTTGTTCAGACACTAATGCATATGCAAGACAACCAAAAAAACGCAAGTGAGCAACAGATGGCTTGCAACCATGCCAAGTCTCATATGGAGTGGTAGACTGCAATGCTTTAGTGGGACACGTGTTAAGTACATATAGTGCACACATAATGGCCTCAAGACATAAACTATGTGGTAAAGTCTCACTCTTGACCATACACCTTACTATCTCCATGAGTGATGTGTTCTTCCGTTCAACAACTCCATTTTGTTGAGATGTATACAACACTGTACATTGATGTTTTATCCCATGTTCAACAAAAACCATTAAATCAGAATGAAGGGTGCCCATTTTACATGTTGATAGATTTTCGACCAAAACCAAAAACTGTTTGAAGCACATAAACACTCGAGACTTTTCTTTCAATGGATATACCCATGCATGCCTAGAAAAATCATCAATGAAAGTCATGAAGTAATGATAGTTTCCAAAAGAGGGTCTCCGCATAGAACCACAAACATCACTATGAACAAGCTGCAATTTCTTAGTAGCTCCAACTGGACACATCTTTTGGGAACAAGGAATGTTGCATTTTGCCCAAAATACAGCTTTCATAGACATTTTTATTAGGTGCCTCATGTTTGGGCAGAGAGGACACCATTTCAAATTTATGTAGGCATAGAAAACTAGCAAAATTTAGATGAACAAATCATGCATGCCAAAGCTTTTCATCTAACATAGCTAGAGAATTGTGTACTACACATGCTGAATCATTCACAATTTTTTCTTAGTCTATGAGCTTATACAGCCCAAGACATAAAATGCCAAAAACAATAATGACATCACCATTTGATGAATCATGAACGCATGACAACTATTCAGACGGTACTTGCAGTAGCTACACAAAAGGCCTGGCCTATTTTCCAGATGGATGTCAAATCTACATTTTTGAATGGTCACCTCAAGGAGGAGGTATATGAATCTTAAAACTTGGGGGTTGAGATACATATACCTCCTCCTTGAGGTGACCATTCAAAAATGCAGATTTGACATCCATCTGGAAAATAGGCCATGCCTTTTGTGCAACTACTGCAAGTACCATCCGAATAGTTGTCATGCGTGCTGTTGGTGCAAAAGTTTCTTGAACATCAAATCCTTTGATCTATGAAAGACCATATGCAATTAATCTTGCCTTATACTTTTCTAATGTTCCATCTACTTTATACTTAGCTTTCCAAATCCATTTAGTACCTATTACCTTCTTCTTTGGCGGCAAGTCGACCAAATCCCATGTATCATTTTTTAGTATACTATCATACTTAGACTGCATTGCTGCTTTCCAACCTGGATCATCAAGGGCTTCTTCAGTGGTGGTAGGTTTCTTTATCGAGCCCATGATATCTACCATTAGAGCCATGCTAACAATGTGTTCTGAGGCTCTTCTTTGCTCCTCTATTCTCTTTGATCTTTGTAATCCATCTGAGGATGATTCTGGTACATCTACATGTGGATTGTGATCATCAAAGAGCTATTGTGCCCACTTCGATAGTGGCTTACGCTGTGCAGCTACAACTGGTTGGCTTTTTATTGAGGAAATTTATGCATCAGATGTTTCCTCCTCCTCAACTTTAACCTGTCTTTTGATAGGCACAAGGTGAGATATTTCTCCGTTTGATGAGATAGTAGATTTACCTTTATCTTCTACTAAGTGTGGTCGTTCATCAAAAACCACATCTCGACTGACAAAAATCTTCCTTGCCTTAGGATCCCACAACTTGTATGCTTTAGACTCTTCACTATATCCTAGGAAGACACACTTTTTGCTTTTTGAATCTAACTTTGATCTTGTTGAATCAAAAATATGTGCATAACAGAAACAACAAAAAATTTTGAAATGCAAAACTAAAGGCTTGTTACCAAAATATGCTTCTTGAGGAGTCATCCCCTTCAATGCTTTTGTGTAGCTTCGATTGAGGATGTAGACTGTTGTATTGGCTGCTTTTGCCCAGAATGAATTAGGCATGTCTTGAGCCTTTAACATACAACGAGCCATTTCAACTACAGTCCTATTCCTACGCTCAAAAATGCCATTTTGTTGAGGTGTATGAGTTGTGGTAAGTTGCCTTTTCACACCATGATCCTTACAGTAATTATTGAATTCTGTTGAAAAGAATTCACCTCCTCTATCTATTCTGAATTTCTTTAGTTTCCTTCTTGATTCATTTTCCACATACTTATGCCAGGTTTTAAATTTTTCAAAAGCATCAGCCTTCTCTGGAATGAAATAAACCCACATCTTTCTACTATAATCATCGACTAATAGAAAAAAGTAGAAAGATCCTCCTAAAGCAGGTGTAGACATTTTATCGCAAAGATCAGCATGTAACAGCTCTAGAGGAGCTTGAGATTGATTGCTGGTCTCTCTTGGAAATGCCTTTCATTGTTGCTTGCCCATCATACAAGCTTCACAAGGTTCTTGCAACTCAGAAAATGCAGGCAAATGAGCAACCATCCCTGTTCTTTGCATCTCTTTCAAAACTGCAAATCCGAGATGCCCAAATCATTGGTGCCATAACTTGCTTACATCTTTATCTTCTGTAGTAGTTAAGGCACTTAAATCATACAAGTTATCATGTCTTATGCCTTTACCTACTACATTTCGAGAAGAATCCATTATTTCTGCACCACTCTTATTGAAGTCAGCTTCCATTCCACAATCTATTATTGCAGAAAGTGACAACAAATTTCTTTTAAGTGTAGGTACATAGAGAACATCGGATAAATTTTTCTCAACACCTGGAGAAGTAATAAAAGAGATGGTTCCAGCTCCTTCCGCTGGACACTTGGAGTCATTTCCCACCACTACATTGATGGATTCCCATAGAGGCACTAGGGAACTATACCAATCCTTTTTACTAGTCATATGGCGAGAAGCTCCACTATCTAAAATCCATGGTTCATCAACACGAGCTTGAGCATACGAGCATACCTCTTCAATAGCATCTCATAGTTCCAAGTGTTGTTTGCAGACTGTTTGTTCTTCCACGATGATTTTACAGTCCCATTCCGTTCATCAGCTTGCTTCTTTCTGCAATCCTTGATGGCATGGCCTTTCTTTTCACAATAGAAGCAACTTGCTATGGAATTTTTCTTCTTTGGCTTCTTCTTTCATCCATCAGAAGAGCCTTTACCTTTTGCATTTGCTGAGAATGCAGCATCACTTGTACTTTGCCGATTCTTCAACCACATCTCCTCTTCTAAAAGCATAGCACAAAACTCTTCAAATGTAAGGGGATTTGGTCTTACCTGAGTGTTAAGGGTTGTTACTAATCCACCATACTTGGCTAGGAGAACACGTATACATCTTTGAGCGAGCTCTTCTAGTGTTATAACAACACCAACTACAGCCAATTGATCTTAAAGATGTTTTATCTATTTGATAAAATCTTCAGCCTTTTTACAATCACAATGCTTTTCATTTGCCAGCTGATTTTCTAAATTTTGTATCCTAGTGTGGTTCTTGGTCTCATATGGATGAGCCAATATGCCCCAAACCTCATGTGTGTTAGTAGTATGTGGAACTAAAGTAAGCATAGAATCACTTAGACTAGTGACAATTGCACATAATGCATCAACATTCCACCTCTTCCAAGCTCGTAGAAGATCTGGATCCGGTTGAGTCATCAATCTTGAATTTGCTGGATCTTCAGCTGGTATAGGCTCTGGATTCAATCCCATCGGTGCCATGACAGTGTCAACTAATTCACGAGAGTCCAAAATTGCAGAAATTTTAAACTTCCAGAGTGTATAGTTGTTTCCATCCACCTTCCCTTCAGTGAATGCAGGTGGGCGAATTCGAATAGGTGCAACATTAACATTAGCTGAAGCACCAAGACTAGTGTTCGATGATGAAGCCATCATGTAATCACTCGAATAATCTACTAATATTCTAGTCTGCTAGTAGGCTAAAATAGTGATACTTCTCAAGCTATTCAAACATTATGGCTCTGATACCATGTAAGACAATATTTATGCAATATAACACAGGAGTAGTAGCAGAGAAGATAACAGATATAGGAGAATCTCAACAATTTTCTACTAATAGCAAGTACAAAGATGATGGCATTGTCCACCGGTGCGCTCTCAAGGTAGAGCTTAAAGGGTGACCTAGACAACTCTAGATAAGGAGATAAAAGGTAGAGGTATGCTTGCTCAATTCGATGTCTCAAGTAGTGCAAAAGTCATGTATATATAGGATCATGGGTGGCCTTCTGTGGACAGCTATACATGGGTGATAGAGCGTGGGTGGGCACCCCCCACATAATTGCCATACACGGCTTATGCCGATTGAACCGGCCTAACAAATATAAATGATTTCTGACTCTATGAGGGAATATTCCATGGAATATTCCCTTTACCGTCGTGGTGGGGGTGCTGCCGTTGGACCCCCACCAAGCGGCCCGTTGGCCCCCTGAGACCCCCCAGCCGGGGCTGCTCACCGTTGCCTCACACCCCACAATTGGGGACCCTGGTAACTCCCTTTCCTTACAATACCTTACATGGTCCAATATGACCTTCATCCAACATGCAAGTTGGGATTCCCATCAATAGGCTAATGCACGCTTGGCTTCTCCTCATAATGGGGGCCTTACAAAATGTGCATACAATCATGAGGGGTAGACATTGATCATATACTAACAACCATTTGTATACATCTATCATCAATAAATTTGACAACCAAGCCAATCTTGGCTAAAGTTGAAACTGATAACAGATTCTTCTTGATCCTTAGCACAAATAAAACATCTCGCAATGTAAAAAAACTACCATCAACAATAGTCAGAATTATCTTTCCAACTCCCATGATATGATAAGAGGAGTTTTTGGTGCATGTGGTAGTATTCCCTGTAGGGGTAGGCTCGAGGGAAGTGAAGAAACTGGGCCGCGAGGTAATACGTTTGGTTGCCACAATATCAAAGTACCAAACATCCGATTCTACTATAGACATACATTGTTTATAAGAAGATGGGTTATAACTTCAAACAATAGTATATGCCCATTCTTCATTCTATATAAGATTAGCAAACTCTCTTTTGGGTGTAGAGGCCTCTACAACAACCCTTCGAGCTTCTTTCTTCCTTCCCTCTTTAGCAGCCAGTTTTAGACAACTCTTTATGACATAATCTTTTCCTTTATAGTATTTGCAAAACAGTTTCTACTTTTTTGTTTTCTTCTCATCCATGTCATCCTTATTTGCTTGTGCAGAACTAGAAATTTTTTGCTTACTAGTAGAAGAGCTCCATTCACCTTTGCCCTCATGACTAGCCAAGAACATTAGGGGAAAAAGTGAGCCCTGCATGGGCCTTGTAAGGATCCCTAATTTTTAGGGATTAAAACTAAAAAAACAGGGATTAAGGCCACGAAAAAAAACCACTAGTGGTTTTGCAATAAAATATTTGCTCCAAAAAATGTGCTGAGTTTGAATGAAGTCGTGGGAAATAATATCCCTTGGATAATCTAACGCGAACGGCTAGGATTTGTTATAGTTTTTCTGTCAAAAGAAGACAAAACGTCTCTTTAGGAGTGAACAGCCGTGGGTATTACTGTTCATTGGATCAAATATTCATGGACGGCTTAGATCGAGGACAGTGTGCTTGTCACAAAAAGAAAAAATTGTAAGCATTAATTGAAGTGAGAGAGTATATGGACTGGCAAAAGAAGACAAAATAAGGGGCGCAGTTCCGTGGCGGGGCCGAATCGCGTCCGTCGGATGGAGCAACCATCGAAGGGTTGTTATTAGATGTTGGGATCCTCAAAATAAAAAAGATCCACAGCCATTAGATCATGAGGTGATCGGATGGATGTAATTCAAAGCGGCGGCGAATTCAAACTGAATGAATCCCAACCATTCTCTTTTAAGTTCATCCAACGATGGAGACGAAATGGCGCAATTTTGCAAGAGTTTCATGATGGACCGTTAGATCTCTGCCACATCTAAGGGACCACATTGTCTGCCGAGTTTTTTCTTGACTTTTAACATGCACCATTAGATCCTTGAGTTCATCCAATGGCTATGATCCAAACAGTAGGCCTATCAAACCACTTTTGTTGAGGAACTTGTGGTTTTTAGTCATTCAAACCACCTTTGACCCCAAAGAAACAAGGGAAGCCTATGCCTAGTCTAGGTGATTAAGGGAGTAGACTGTGGCCACCACCCTCTTCTCATTGGTCCATCACTAATCAGCCCTTAATCTAAAAGGCCCATTCAGGGTTCATTTTTTCCCCTAATGAAGCTTGATCTGTAACACGCATAATGGACCTATTCCACCTAGACTGATCTTCCTACAATAGAACACAGACTAACTCTTCAAATCTTAAGGCATTTGGATTGCCTTTCATCATCAAATGAAGAGTAGAAGCAAAACTCTAATATGAATTGGGAAGACCATTCAGAACAATCTGCACAAGTGGACTGTCAGGCAAGACTTCATCAGTAGAAATCAACTACTTCTTTGAATCTTTGATCTTTGTTAGAAAATTGTCCATGGAATCTCCTTCATTCATGTGCTCACTCTCCAACTCTTTTTGGAGGTAAGCAACACGAGCCTCATTCCTTGCCTGGTATAAAGTGGTAAGTGTATCCCAAGCATCCTTAGCTGTTTTGCAAGAGAGAATGTGAGGAATAATGACATGTTTGATAGACAAGACTAGCAATCCATGTGTGTGAACATCTCTACCATCCCAACAAATTTGCTATGCAATAGGTGTAGCACAAACCACAAAACAAAGAGGAAGATGAAGAATATCATCATCTTCAATCTCATATGCTTCACCTTCAACAACTATGTTTGCAGGTGCAATAGGACGTTTTTCAACACCCTGCACAATATTCCATAGTCCTTTTGCAACCAATACATGATGCATCATATAGACCCATAATGGGTAATTGATACCATCCAACTTATCCTAAACAGACAACATATGGAGCACATCATTGCTTTCAACCATGGCCACTCTCTAAAATACCCTGATGCAAAAAAATGATTGTATTTCAAAAAGTTGAAAAAAATACCCTATCAAGTTTTTGCTAAACTTGTAGCAGACTTTAAGATGCTTATACTGGCTAACCAAAACTTGTATATATATTTGGCACAAAAAGATGAAATTGCCTATAGAAGCACTACGATAGTGCATTTGGAGGCCAAAACGAGCTCATATCATGATCTCGACACCACAGTGCAAAGCAATTTTGAGCTCCTAATCACTGAGTATGCTCACCAATTTTCATGTGATTCTGAGACTATGATCAGAGGGGTGTCGAAGATGCCCTAGATGAAGCAACGACTTGCTTTGATACCAATTGTTGGAGTTTGAGGTCTACGAAAGCATGTGAATGTATCACCAAGAGAGTGTACAAAGATAAATATCCCATTCGGGTAATAGGTGTATATAAGAGCTAGGGAAAAAACCTCCTAAAGAGGGAAAAAAGTGCCCCAGTGGTCCTAGTGTGTTCACACACATCACTACCTAAATATATCAACACTATAGAGTGCCAATCAATTAGAGCACCAAAATTTTTTTGAGGAATATACTATACTCTGATCAATAGAAGAGCATAATCCACTAGTTTATCTCCTATTGATTCCACCTAATTGAATGGCATCATAGTTTCAAATGTTGTAGTATCCAAGAAAAAGTCTACACTTCTAATTCACCTTGTGCTAATAGTGCTCGCTTAAAAGCTAGGAGTAGATTGAAGAGCTCACATAGTTGCATCCGGATAGTAGATTTACACAATACTTTTTAAGAATCTAGAATAGTAGTAGAGGTTGTGGATTGTAGCCATTCCTTCTAGGAAGATGAGTGTTGTTGAATCACTCATTGCATCCCATCAATAGAAGACTGCTCTATGGCTTGATTGTCCAAAATTGTGATTCCATATATAGATCCTTTAGATTGGACAATAGCCTACATCTAGATTAGATGCTCTATACTAGCCAAAGTGGGTTTCTCCAAAACTAGAAGGTGCGGAGGTACTTAAGCATTCCAACAAGATGCTTGGATGTACATGTGCTACTCAGGTGTTTGGATAGAGAACCAAATTCTCCAATTGAGTAATACTTATTGCACCATATATATTTCTTATAGGAGATCATAATCAGATTTTTCATCAATGCTTCTTGTTTTATTTGATCATAGGGTAAAAGCATGTTAATGCGAACACTTTTGAGGAGTATTTATCACTTTTAAGCCCGTCACTTTTTAGCTATTTCAAAAGCTTTTTAAATAGCGAAAAAATAAATTCATAAGATCAATTTGCTAGACATACGATCACTGCTCATGAGGCATCCCAGTGGGTATCATGGCTGGAACATCGATAGTAAATGTCATTATTCCTCACGTACTCCACAAGGTGGTGAGTCTATGGAGTCTACGCCAATGGAGCACAGAAGGTCCACGCGACTTGGTCAATCGCGAGAGAAAGCTACCATCAACAAAGCTGTTCCATTAGATGATGAAGGTGAAATGCAATCTCTAGAAACGAGTATGAGTAGGTATGGGGTCTAGCATCCATGCATGCAGCATTTAGGTGTTCGCATGGCTAGGAGTATTTTCTATGGTTCTGATGAAAGAGCCACTATTTTCGGCGGAGGAGAGGCGTCATCCATTAAGAGTCCATCATTGAAGTGGAAGCAATGGACCAGGTAAGCTCCTCGTTTATTCAATTTATTCAGCTCATTAGTAACCTTGCATACTCATTCCATCCTACCTAATGAATGTGGGAGCCGTCTGACCATCAAATAGTTCGATGGGGGTTGTTCCCATACCTAGTGCAGACTTTATAGACTTATTTCCAAATTTGATATAAATCAGTGTGTCTAATGCTGGGTAATTTAATAGGCTAGTTTTACAGCCAATTAAATGACAAGTAGCACCTGGCTCTCCAAGAAGTAGACAACAGTTGCATTTTCATGAGCAGAAGTTGAATTTGTGGCCTTAGCTCTCATGGCAAAAGAAGGCATTTGGATCCAAATGGTCATGCAAGAGCTCTTATCAATGACATCAATTCCCTTGCAGATTATGTGTGATAACCAATCATGCATACATTTGGCTAGCAACCCCAAACACTCAGAGAAAATCAAACATGTTGATTTAAAGTTTCATTTTATACGTGATCTTGTAGAGTAGAAAAAACTTCATCCCGCATATGTATCAACTCATCTAATGTGGGCTGATATGCTTATGAAGTCTGTGGGAGCACATAAGTTTATCCTCTATAGGAAACATCTTGGAATCATTGAAATCAAGTAACATCTGTGTCACATTCCAGTACTCTATTTACAGGGGAGTGTTGAAGTGGCTTAACTACAATTACGTGGATGTGCCACGTATGAACCATGTGGCCAAAATCCATGTCCCGGAAATAATGGCTTAACAATCGTGACTCGCCCATGTGTCGCATGATGTAATGATTTGTTGGTGCAAATCCAAGCCTTCATGCTTGGCTAGACATTGAAGAAGATATGTGCAACCATTTAATGGAGCATATTAACACTAGCATGTAATAATTTGATCATTAACCATTGTAAAAGTGTTTTACATGAAGAGAATCTTTTAAGTTCACTCATTTCGTGGAGTTAGGAGAATCAAAAGTTACAAATTTCATTTGGTGGCATCACTCCTCATTTAGAGGAACACTTTTAGGTGGAGGTCTATTTGAATTTCAAAATTCAAACTTGAAGAAAAGTCACTATACAAGAGACTTGAAAATCTCGTGGCTTTATGCCTCTTGTAGGAGCTCAATTTTTGTTCATTTGTAGAGGTTGAGTGGCTTACACCATAGCCTACTCTTCTAACTATCATTGAGAATCATTTTCTATGCCAATGATCATGTATAACATGGTTCTATAGTACATTATATCATTAATCATCTCTGTTCATATCTCTACCATGTCTACTCAAAATAGTGTACTTGTGATACTCATATCTTTGTGATCCCTCCATCATTTTCCATGATCTATAGCTTTTTGGAACAAGCTCAAAGTCTTTTAGAGGCTAGAAAACTATGAAGAAGTTTGCTCAATCAGATTGTGAGAAAACCGCCTCGAAGTGCTCACTAGTCATTTTCTCTGTAGCTCCTAAAAAGTTGGGGGTAAGGCTTCAGTTGCTAAATTGATTGCTCAATGTGTAGTTTATCATTTTAAGTGATTTCACTTGGACTCGTTATTTCTCTAAGCTAATTTGATTCAACCAAAAGTAATTTTCCTAATTGCTACTGTATTGTGAGCACTGAGCAAAATATCCAGCAAGTGTCAAGACCAAAATAGTAAGTTTTTGTTCACAAGCTAGTTGCAAAGTTATCTGTTTTTATTCGATTGTTTGAAGCATCATCTCCAAAGTACATAGGTACTTTATTTGTGTCATTTGAAAGGTAAGAGGGCCTACAACATAAATCTGAAGTAAAATAGGGAAGGTACTAAGTAGGTTTTGGTAGTACCAACTGAGTTCTTCTGGTATTCATCCATCTTTCCCAACAGTGGTATGAGAGCAATTGAGGTAAAATGGGAGATGGTTTCCCTTCTTTTATTGATAAATTGGACAGGAACAACAACCAAGCATGGTCCTTGAGTATGAAAACATACTTAAAAGGAAGGAGTCTCTATAGATACATATCACGAGATGATGAGATACCCATATTCAGAAGCAAAGGAGAACCTACAAGAGGAGCTTGAAAGACTCAAATCATGGTGTGCCAAAGATGTATTAGCAAAGTCCTATGTACTTAACTCTATCTCTTATTTTCTTCTTCAACACATTAGGAATTGTAAAACATCCCAAGAGATTTGGGATACATTTTCTTCATACTTTCTTCCAATACAAGAGCTAGAAAAAACCAATTGTGGATTCAGTTTACCACTCAAAGGAAGCAACCCAAGCAAAGTGTTTCAGAATATGTGACCAAATTCAAAGATGTGGTTGACCAATTGGCAAGCATAGGAGAGGAGATTGAAGAGGAGCAAATTGTGAGACAAGTAATCAATGGCATCAAGGCAGATGATAGGTGGGAAGCTTTCACAACTACTATGGATCTATACATGGACGTGCAGATTCCAAACCTTACCACACTCATGGGACAACTCTTTACCCATGAAGCTAAGCTCAACAAAAATGAAGAATCATCAGGAGGTAACAACTCCTCTGCCCTATACACAGATAAAGGAAAGTCTAAATATAAATGGAATAACAAGAAAGTGGAAGGTACTACTTCTCAAGCTAACTATGCAAGGAGAGGTAGGAACTCAAGAGGTAAGGGCAGAGGAGGTAAGCAAGGTAGGGGGAGACCTTTCAACTCTTCCCCATGCAATATATGTGGATTGTCTAATCACACTACAGATGAGTGCTATAGGAACTTCAAGAATCAGAGAGGAAGGGGATATCAAAGAGGTGGCTACTCACAATCAAGAGGACGATTCAACCATACTCAAGGCTACAATCATGGCTACAACTACAACAACAATAACAATAACAAATATCAAGGAGGATACAAATTAAGAAAAGACTACAACAATTACAGAGAGGATCAAGAGCATTCTCTTCTTATTATAAATATGACATCAAAACAAGGCATGAATGATGAGCACCTTTTCTATATTCACTCAGGTTGTTCAAACCATGTGGTAGGCAATGTAGCTCTTCTCTCTGACCTTGAGGAGCCCAAGGTAAAGCACCAAGTACAAACAGGTGATGACACCAAGCATTCAGTGGTCAAGGTAAGAAATGTCAAAACCTCTGATGGGAATAGAAATCTGTTGAGCTGGGTTCTTTATGTACCTACAATCACCGAGAATTTGATGAGTGTCGAACAGATTGTGGAAAAGGGTTTGCTAGTTAGGTTCAACAAATGTGGAGCATTTGTGGAGGACCCCCAACATGGATTCAAGAGAATTTCCAAGGGAGAAAAAAAAGGTAGATTATTTACATTTGAACTTGAAGATACAAGGAATATTGCACTTCATAATTACAAGGATCAAACATTGTTAGAGCTTGAGATTTGGCATAAAAGGTTAGGGCACATTGGTGAGAGAACCTTGAAGCAAATATTTAGAGATCAATGTGTGCTTGGGATACCTAATGTATCCAAGCAACACATGATCTAAAAATGTGGTGCATGTCAATTTGGTAAGTCACACATGTTACCCTTCTCAAGGAAAGGCTACATGTATGAGGATTACTTGGAACTTGTCCACACAGATGTATGGGGACCAAGCTAGGACCCTTCAATTTCAGGCTCAAGGTACTATGTGTCTTTCATTGATGATTAAGATGCTAAGGTCACATGGAGAAGGTGAGTACTTCTCAAATGAATTTGATGCATTCTTGCATGACATAGGTATCAAAAGGGAGATTACTTCAACATATACCCTTGAGAAAAATGGGGTAGCAGAGAGGAGAAATAGGTTGATTGTGGAAATAGCTAGATCAATTCTTAATGAAAAAGGTTACCTAATTATTTGTTGGCAGAGAGTGTTTCTATTGCCACTTATCTTATTAACAGGTTGCCATCCAAATCACTTGATAGGATGAACCCATATGAAGCATGTCATGGTAGAAGGGCATCACTTGATCATTGCAGAATCTTTTGATGTGTTGCTTATGTGCATGTTCCATCTCAAATCAGAGGTAAGCTAGACCCTAAGGCAGAGAAGTGCATCTTCATAGAGTATGATTTAAATAAGAAAGGATACAGATTTTATAATCCATCCAACAAAGGATTTATGGTGAGTAGAGATGTTGTGTTTGATGAGAATGATTCTTGGTTTGAAAGTGAATGCAGGAAGGTCAAGTTGCCATATGACTTTGAAGAGGAGTTTCCAAGTCTCACCAAGGAGGAGCCAAGCCAAATTGAAGACATCAAATCAGATGATGAGGACATCATCAATCTAGAAGAATTCAAGGCATGGAAATCAAAGGGCAAGATCCAAGATGAAGAGGTTGGAAGACTTACCTAAATCATCCAACCAAGCTCGAAGGAGATCACAAAGGGAGAGCAAGAAGCCAATCAGATATGGGTATGACACTTCATTAGTTACTAAGCATTCCATTTATCTTGCTAAGGATTTATCACTTGAAGAACCAACTTCATATGAAGAGGCAAAAACCAAGGCAGAATGGAAGGAAGCTATGGATGAAGAAATAGAAGCACTCCAAGAGAAAGATACTCGGGAGCTAGTACCAAGGAAAGCATCAATGAAGGTAATTGGTTCTACATGGATTTACAGAATCAAGAGAAACTTAGATGGATCCATAAACAGGTATAAAGCTAGAATTGGGGCTAAGGGTTTTTCACAAACCCAAGGTGTTGATTATGAGGAAACATTCTCACCTATGGCTAAAATGCCAACCATCAGAGTATTGGTAAGTATGGCTGCATCAAGGAATCAGAATATGTACCAATTGGATGTGAAAAATGCTTTTCTCAATGGTTGGATTTCAGAGGAGGTTTACATGGCTCAACCTCGTGGCTATGAAGACCCAAGCAAGGTAAATTATGTGTGAGAATTGAACAAATCTCTTTATAGTTTGAAGCAGGCACCTAGGGCATGGAACCATACGTTAACTACCTATCTTCAAGATCAAGGATTCATGATGAGCGAAGCAGATACTTCTTTGTTTGTCAAGAGAAGTAATTCAGAAGTGATATGCCTACGTGTGTATCTTGATGATATCATACTTTTGGGTAATGATGCCAATGGCATCAAACAGATCAAGAACCAAATGATGCAAGAGTTCAAAATCAATGACCTAGGGCTTCTAAAGTATTTTATTAGACTTGAATTGGTCTATACAAATTCAAGAATTTATATTACTCAAAGAAAGTATGTGCATGGCATGTTGAAGAAGTTTCACTTGGAGAATGCTAAGATAGCTAGCACCCCTATGGAGATAAATCATAAATTGAGTGCTCATGAAGGTGATTTTCTTGAAGACATTGTAGGATACCAAAGCATAGTTGGAAATCTAAACTATGCAACCCTAACAAGGATTGATATAGCATATGGAGTAAGTTTTTTATATCAATTCATGCATAAACCTAGAGCACCTCATTTGGAAGCTGCCAAAAGGATTTTGAAGTATCTTAAGGGTACTCAAAATCAAGGTCTTTACTTTCCATAGACATTAGCATCAAGCTATACTCAGATGCAGACTGGGCAGGTTGTAAAGATGATAGAAGGAGTACCTCTGTATATTTTTCTTTTGCAGGTGGTAAGCCCATTTCATGGTCTTCCAAGAAGCAACCTACTATTGCTTTATCTTGAATAGAGGCTGAATACAGGGGATTAGCCAATGCTACTCAAGAAGCGATATGGATTAGATTGCTATATTCAGATTTGGGACTTCATACTCACTCACGTATGATCTTTTTGCAACAAATCCTATCTATCATGCAAGAACCAAGAATATAGAATTTCACTATCACTATGTTAGGGAGAAGCTATTGAGCAAGGAGATTCAATTGGCATATGTATCTACAAACATATGTGCAGACTTATTGACCAAAGCACTTGATGGTACAAAACTTTGCAGGTTCAAAGCTATGATTGGATTGCAAGACATTCAACAAGATTGATGAAGAAGACCAAGCCAAGATGTTTGGCTTGAGAGGGAGTTGTTGGTGCAAATCCAAGCCTTCGCACTTGGCTAGACATTGAAGAAGATATGTGCAACCATTTGATGGAGCATATGAACACTAGCATGTAATAATTGGATCATTAACCATTGTAAAAGTGTTTAACATGAAGAGAATCTTGTAATTCCACTCATTTCATGGAGTTAGGAAAATCAAAAGTTACGAATTTCATTTGGTGGCATCACTCCTCATTTAGAGGAAAACTTTTAGGTGGATCTCTATTTGAATTTCAAAATTCAAACTTGAAGAAAAGTCACTATATAAGAGACTTGAAAATCTCACGGCTTTATGCCTCTTCTAGGAGCTCAATTTCTGTTCATTTGTAGAGGTTGAGTGGCTTAAACCATAGCAGACTCTTCTTACTATCATTGAGCATCATTTTCTATGCTAATGATCATGTATAACATTGTTCTATAATACATATATCATTGATCATCTCTGTTCATCTCTCTGTCATGTCTACTTAGAGTAGTGTACTTGTGATGCTCATATCTCTGTGATCCCTCTATCATTTTCCATGATCTATAGCTTGTTGGAACAAGCTCCAAGTCTACTTCAAGATTTTAAAACTTGAAGAAGTTTGATTCATTAGATTGTGAGAAAACTTCCTCAAAGTGCTCATTGTTCATTCTCTATGTAGCTCCTAAAAAGTCGGGGGTAATTTGATTAAACCAAAATGAATTTTCCTAATTGCTACTATATTGTGAGCACTAAGCAAAATATCGAGCAGGTCTCAAGACCAAAATAGCAAGTTTTTTGTCACAAACTAGTTGCAAAGTTATCTGTATTGATTCAATTGTTTGAAGCATCATCTCCAAAGTACATAGGTACTCTATTTGTGTCATTTGCAAGCTAAGAGGGCCTACAACACAACTCTGAAGTAAAATAGGGCATGTATTATGCAGGGTTTGGTAGTACCAACTCATTTCTTGTGGTATTCATCCATCTTTCCCAACACAATTTGCATGTATGTAACTGCTATATTGAATCATTAATATATACAAAAGTTGTTGCATGTATCTCTGAGTTATCTACGGGCTTGTGTAGGACCCTTCTTTTCTGCATCCACGAACCACAAAGATATAGGGACTCTACACTTAATATTTGGTGTTACTATTGGAGTAATGGGCAAGCATTTATGAAACAATTTGCCTTGTTGATGCAAGCGGATATATCCAACATACCCAAAAGTGTTAGACCACAACATATTCTACCAGAAAAAAGAGGATATCCACACCATTTACGGCCTATCTATCGCTGGTATAGATCTAGGTACTACATCAAAAAAATTACTTAGTGAGGTATATTGGTTGTCTGTCTTTACCTTTCAAGGTAACTTGACTCAAGGGGAAGATGAAAGTTAAATATGTCAGCCAAGAGCTCTATGACACACTGATGATGTTACATCAAAAAGTCTACCAAGGGGTACCAACAAACTACGAATTGTCTATACAATTTGCTAGAGCCTTTGCATTTGAAATTTGTACCACTGCTCAAACATCAAAAAATCCAGCTATGTACCAAGTGGCATGGGCTATAGTTGCAGAAGCTTCCATTGAAACATGTAGGAAGATGGGTACATTGCACTCGAAGATGCAAAGGTTTTACAGTTGTTTGAACGATGATGCTTCATCACTTTTAGAGCCTTTGGATGCGAACTTGCACGAACAGAAAGAAGATGTTGAGTTATATGCTCGAAAGGTATGAAAGTTGCTGCCATAAGGCGAGTGGAGGGTACTAAGGTTATACGAACTTTAGAATTGTTAATTGATAGTGAATAGAATAAGTTGGATAGGGTCAAGCTTGATTTGGATCAAGCCAAGCTATCAAACGCTGCTAAGTCAAAAGTGACTACAACAGTCATTGAGCTGAGAAAAAAGTTACAGGTATCCATAGATGAATTGAAATGTGATGTGGGAATGTCTCCTGAGAGGAGGATTCAGTTGGAGATGCAAATTCAGATATATTCTGTTAATCTAGAGTTGTTAGGGGTTGAGTGACATGAGAATGCCAAGGTGCCTGAACTGGAGGTAATATTTAGCTTTATTGACATTGGTTGCAAAAATTTTCTAAGGTTGTATACTGATCAATTGGATTGCTACATACACAAGCTGAATATAAGTTGCATGAGAATCAGCTCAAGAGTGCAAATCGACATCTATCCTTGGTAAAGAACATGTTAAGCATGATGGATTCAAATGAATTGTCACCATTATTGCTATTACCTCCCCTAGAGTTACCATCAACCCTCTTACTTAGTGTTTCATCCATGTGCATAGCATGTGGTTTGAATATTGAGGAGAGGGTGAGTTTTATAGTGCACCTTATGACATGCAACCATGCATATCACTATATTTGTTTTGCAGCACATTGTCGTGTGTCAGTCAACTGTTTAGGACCTGAATGTGGTGCTGAAATACCACAACATGTGCGCCAAACAATCTCTAGATTTTGTTGGAAATTTAGTAGGCCCATAACTAATACCACATGTCCATGTTCCATAGATCCAGCATTTACAAGAGAGATTCCAGCAATCTTCCAATATTGACAAAACATGAACATACCACACTTAATCATAAAAATGATGAGACAAAGATAGAGAAAGATTAGACAACATGTGTGAAGTCTATTACTAACTAGATTATTACTTGTTATTGAGTTGCTGATTCTCAGTAAATTGTTAGTATCTATTACTAATTAGCTTGTTATTAGTTAGCTATTACTAGGTTACTAAGTTATTACTAATTATCTTGTTAACAATTAGCTATTAATAAGTAGCTAGTTCCTAGTTAACCATTAGTAATTAGCTATTACTATTTAGCTTGTTACTAGTAAATTATTACTAAGTAGCTAGTCCTTGGTTAGTTGTTTTTAATTAGCTATTACTAATTAGCTTGTTACCAGTTAGCTATTACAAAGTAGTTGGTTCGTAGTTAGTTGTTAGTAATCAGCTATTACTACTAAGCTAGTTACTAATTAGCTATTACTAATAAGCTAGTTACTAATTAGCTATTACTAAGTATATGGTTATGGTTAGTTGTTTATAACTAATTAGCGTATTACTAGTTAGCTATTACTAAGTTGCTAACTCTGGGTTACTTGTTAGTAATTAGCTATTAACAATTAAATTGTTACCAATTAACTATTAATAATTAAATTGTTACCAATTAGCTATTACTAAGTAGCTAGTCATTAGTTAGCTATTAGAAATTAGTTATTAATATATTAGTTTGTTATCAATTAGCTATTAATAATTAGCTATTACTAAGTATCTATTACTAAGTAACTATTACTAAGTAGCTATTACTAAGTAGTTATTACTAAGTAGCTAATTCTTCATAGCTATTACCAATGAGCTATTACTAAGTAGCTGGTTCTTAGCTAGCTTATTAGTAAGTTATTATTAATTAGCTTGTTACTAATCACCTATTACTAATTAGCTATTATGAACTAGCTATTACGAATTAATATTTAGTTTGTTAGTAATTAGCTATTACTAAGTAGCTATTACTAAGTAGATATTACTAAGTAGCTATTACTAATTAGCATTTATGAATTAGCTACTACTAATTAGCTATTATTGATTAGCTATTACTAATTAGCTTGTTACCAATTAGCTATTACTGAGTAGCTATTACTTATTAGCTATTATTGATTAGCTATTACTGATTAGCTATTACTGATTATTAGCTATTATTGATTAGCTATTACTGACTAGCTATTACTGATTAGCTATTATTGATTAGCTATTATTGATTAGCTATTACGAATTAGCCATTAAAAATTAGCTATTACGAATTAGCTATTATGAATTAGCTATTACGAATTAGTTATTACTAATTAGTTATTACTAATTAGCTATTACTAATTGGGTATATCAATTTGCTGATTGTTCAATACTTGTTAGTAGTTAGCTATTACTAATTAGGTTGTTACTAATTCGTGATTATTAACTAGCTATTACTGATGAGCATTACTGATTAGCTATTACTGGTTAGCTATTACTCATTAGATATTACGAATTAGCTATTATGAATTAGCTATTATAAATTAGCTATTATGAATTAGCCATTACTAATTAGCTATTATTGATTAGCTCTTACTAATTAGCTTGTCACTAATTACCTATTACTAATTAGCTATTATTGATTAGCTATTATTGATTAGCTATTTCTGATTAGCTATTACTGATTAGCTATTACGAATTAGCTATTACGAATTGGCTATTACAAATTGGCTATTATGAATTGGCTATTAATACGTAGCTATTACTAATTAGCTATTAATGATTAGCTATTATTGATTAGCTATTAATAAGTAACTATTACTAAATAGCTAATACGGATTAGCTATTAATGATTAGCTATTACAAATTACCTATTACGAATTACCTATTACGAATTACCTATTACGAATTAGCTATTACGAATTAGCTATTACTAATTAGCTATGGTAAATTAGCTATTACGAATTAGCTATTACGAATTAGCTATTACTAATCAACTATGACAAATTAGCTATTAGGAATTAGCTATGACGAATTAGTTATTACTAATTAGCTATTACTAATTAGCTATTACTAATTAGCTATTACTAATTAGCTATTAGTGATAAGTTTATTACTAATTAGCTATTAGTGATTAGCGATTATTGATTAGCTATTATTGATTAGCTATTACTAATTAGCTATTACGAATTAGCTATTATGAATTAGCTATTACTAATTAGCTATTATTGATTAGCTATTACTAGTTAGCTTGTTATTAATAAGCTGTTAGTGATTAGCTATTACTGATTAGCTATTACGAATTAGCTACTATGAACTAGCTATTACGAATTAGCTATTATGAATTAACTATTACAAATTAGCTATTACTAATTAGCTATTACAAATTAGCTATTACTAATTAGCTATTACGAATTAGCTATTAATAATTAGCTATTACTAATTAGCTATTACTAATTAGCTATTACTAATTAGGTATTATTAATTCGCTATTACGAATTAGCCATTACTAATTAGCTTGTTACTAAGTAGCTATTACGAAGTAACTAGTTCTTGGTTAGTTGTTCATAATTAGCTATTACTAATTAGCTTGTTACTAATTAGCTATTACTAAGTAGCTGATTGTTTGATAGTTTTTAGTAGTTAGCTATTACTAATTAGATTGTTACTGATTCGCGATTACTAAGGATCTAGTTTTTCGTTAGTTGTTTGCAATAAGTCATCCATCAACTATCTCTTTCTTACTCTTTAACCCTCTAGTGGTGACTTTCATAGTGGTCTAGACGGAATGATTGAGAATGTTCTTGATCTAGTTGGCAGCTTAGATATTCATCTAGCTAGTCACAACTCTCTAGTTGATAATGATCCCGTTGTTTGTTCAAACAAAAGGTCATCTTTAGAATCCAACTTTTGATCCTAATCAGAGTCCAAATAGAGTTCTTCAAATGAATGCTACAAATGAAACCTCCTCAAAGCAAAACTATTGTAACCCAGCCTAAGTTTCTGACATGTGTGGATCCCCAACAAAGGTTGTAGGTGTTCATGTACAAGAGGATGCCACTCTAGTGCACTTTATGGCAAATGCAAAAATAAATTTGCAAGAACTTGTGAAACGACAGAAGAAACCAAGCCATTTGCACCCAATTACAAGGCAACAGACTACTCGGTCACACTTGAATGGAGGTGTTGTACCTCATATAGAGGATCTTTTGAAAGAATAGTACCAGTGTTCACCCTCTTACATCATTGTCGTTTGTAACGGTTACTATCCCCACGTGTGGCATCATCCAAATCTATTAGCTATCATCACAGTTTGCGATACACCTATTTTGTATCGATGTATTTAAATATTTTGTTGTCTCTACCTCGTATTATATACCCTATACATATTTGATAGCTCAATTGTTTCATTGATTGTAACGATGTAAACGATTCTTCTTTTGGTATTATATGGGAAAAATGGTGTTTGTCCATAACTTAAGCACCAATTTGGAAATAATTTGAAGTCTTAATGCCATCATAAACATAAGGAACGCATTTGTATGAATTTTACAATCGTTCCTCTCATGATGCCTTTTCACAATGATATGATTTGGATAGTAGTAAATAGTTTCAAAGTGAGGAAACTGATTTCACTATTTAGTTCTACTGTTCACCTTCTTACAACACCTCTTTGTAATGGTTACTATCCACACGTGACATTGTCCAAATCGATTAGCTCTCATAGGATTTTGTATTTAGCCTATTTTGTAATGATGTTATTGAGTGTATTTATCCTATTATGTACAATTTTTGATAGACTGACAATGTCATTGATTGTAAGTTGTAATAATGTTTGGCATATAGGTCAGATAAAGAACAAAGTTCCATCCACAGTTGCCGCAAAAGACAGTCTTACATCCTTAGTAAGTCAATGTCAGGCTGCAACAGAAGTTGAGCACAAAGATGCCCAAAAAGGAAAAAAAACTAAATAAAGTATCAATTTCAACTCAAACTAATCCTATTTCAACTCTATTACAACAGTAGTTGAGCAAAAAGTATCAGTTTCAACTCAAACTAATCATGTACTTTGTTTACACCAAAAGGCAATCAAGAGCCTAAACAAATACTAGGCAAGTCAAAAAAATGAAAGAGGTTGGATCATGTGATAATAGAACTGGAATTTATTGAGATAGAAAGGGATCCTCCAAAGATTCAACATGGTCTGATAGAGGAGGAGATATAGGAATTGAAACCTATTCAGAAGGATTTACAACCTAGGACTCTGATTCTGGAAGTTGAAGTATTTATTAATATCTGAAGTAAGCAGGCCTTTCCTAACAGTAATGCTTTTCTTCAATGGTGCCTTGAACATTTCAATGACTGGATTTGGAGTGCCTATGATCTAGATGAGGTCAACAAATGTATTGATAGAATCTTCCTGGAGTTGACGAGGAAATTTATGGATATTTGGGGGAGGGATCAATGTTTTTGGAATTTCTCACTCCATTTCAAGAAACTGGCTCATTTTTGGGAAAAGAATGTGGAGTACGGGCCTGAAAATACATTGATAATTGATACTATTGCTTACATGTTATTTTACAACATTAGAAGATGTTGTCTAATGTTACCAAAGATGAAAATAAGTGAAAGACTTGACTATTTGTCAAGAACTCTTTATGATCAACTTTGGAATGGTTAATAGCCCCAAATCGTATTGAGTATGCAAATATTATTTCCAGATTAGTTCCTCTTGATGAAGGGAGTTTGTCTATACATCATGAAATACATCGAGAGCATAATCGAGATTACAGACATAATCAAGATTACAAACATAATCGAGATTACAGACAAAAACACTGAGTAATGCCAACTCTAGGGTGGCTATGAATGGTTCTATTTCTGAACCCTTCAATCTTTATAGATCTACCAGACAGGGTTGTCCCCTTGCTCCTCTTCTATTTTCTAATTCTAGTGATGCTCTGGGATGGTTAGTCAAAGATAAAATTGAACAAGGAATTATTAGAGGTATTTCTATGCCTGGATGAAAGTTAAAGAGGGTTATACCTTAAATCCAGTGTTTGCTTCTAATCTCTGGTTTTTTTCATAGGACTCATTATGGACTGGATGGGTGAATGCTGAAGAAGCTTATCCTTTGACAGTTAAGATGAACAAGTGCAGGGGAAAAGGCTTTAACTCATGGAATAGCCTTATGTCTAGGCAGGATATTGTGGATCCTTTCTTCACTAATGACATTACTAATTTATCTCTTGGTTGTAAATAGGTGCTTATGGATCAGAGGGAGCTGCTTCTGAAAGCCACGGAGAAGTGCAACCACTACAAAGAGCTTGAGCTACATATGATTGCTATGGATATGTTCTAGAATTTCAAGAAAAAAACAGGTTCCTTTCCCAAGTTGGTCAAGAGGCTGAATCAAAAGTGGAATCTCAAGTGGACTGCTCATCAATGGTCCTACAGATTTCAAGTCAATTGGGCCCTTCCTCCTGTGAATAAACACTCCATCTTATTGTGGCTTATCATTCTCCAGGGCCTATGGACAAGGAGCAGAGCTCGTAAATTAAATTTGGGGAATGGAAATTGTAACAACTGTGGTAGGTTGGAGGATCTTTCTCACTTGTTCATGGAATGCTTTCATGCTCAAAAATTATGGTCTCCTCTTAATAATCTCTGCCTCACCCTTGGCAGACCAATAATGGGTTGTATCCCTTACTTTGGCACACATGGAGAGCACAAATAATATGGAACATCTGGGTTGGAAGAAATAAAAGATGCTTTGGAGATGGTACTAGGAATCAAATTTACAACTGTTGGAAAGAAATGAAGTTTGCTGGATAGGCCTCCCTTTCTAGTATCTCTGATGCTCCTATGCATCAAGCCATGTATTCAAAAATCATATGTAATGTTAGATACCAACAATGGAGAGTCACTCTCTCTAAGATGTATGGTCCCAAGAGGGCCTACCCCCTGCATAGTTGTACAGTATTTCCTAAATTTCATTTAATCTCTGTTTTCTATCAAAAAAAAACTTTTAAGTCTATGGGTGGATTCAAACTATTCCGATGGTACATAAATGACATTTCCTTCCAAAATCATGCTTCCACCCTCACATCTATTCATCTATTTCAAGGGTGCATGTTTTGTTCTGAGGGGGGTAAGCTGCCATACTTTTTTTTCTTTTGAAATGGAGGTTCAACCGAAGCCTACTCCCCCGAACTTTAATTTTGAAATTGCAATTGTACAAGTGAACGAGCATAGTACCCATGGGACCCCCTGTATCCCACAAATCAAGGGTTAGACGAGTTACATAGTGTCTTGTCCTAGCCAGGGATTGAACCCCTGCCCCTGCCTCAAGAGGCGAAGAGCCAATCCAACTGAAATGAGCCGCACTCTTTTTTTTAGGAGAACAAAAAAATTGAATATTAATATAGAGGAGTTACAAACTGTGCTAGGGGCAAACCCTCAGGAAATACAGATACACACTCCACCTTTTTTTTTGAGACAACAAGAAGATTAGATTAATGATGGTATGTGTAAGTATATAGAGGGTAGGATCCCACACAAGGGTCCCAGATTACAATAAATGCTCAGCAAATACTGCTCGAGCAGGGGACATACATCTTGGCAGGATACAAATCAGAGAGATACAAAGGTTCTTGATACACAAGCTCATGTACATGAGAAAATCATGTCAAATCTGGAACTAGAGTACAACATAAGTAATGAATCAGTCCACTAGTTGGGCGAGGTGTTATACAAATGTTTAGACATTTGAAAATCCTTAGGAGGGGTTGTCTTGATAGCAAGAAGACACCTCACTGCAATGTCTTTGAATCCTCTACAGCTCTTGAATTTCTACAACATGTATCTGGCAACATCAGCAAGGTGAACAGGCCTGTGGGAAGTGCATTGAAGAAGCCTCTCTTGTAGAAACTTTTTGTGCAGTAGTAATACCAGAAGACAAGCAGGAGATAAGTTAGTGATATCATTATAGCAGAGTCCTGAATGACTCCACAATTGATAGTGAGGTCATTCCAGCTAGAGTATCCCTTCTTGCAACACTTGTGCTCTTTGATTACCATTTTGCAATTGTTCCACAGAAATGGCCATCCAATCTAGATGCTTTCCTAAAGAAAAAAGTCAGAATGAGTAAAGTACTTCTCATTAGGGCAACATGCCTTTTTAACCTCCATCCAAGCCTTCCATAATCTACAACAAAGGGAACTTCCTACAGCAACAAAAGAGTGAGGAGACACAATAATATCCCATAAAGAATGATCTTGCGAGGATTTATAGTTTTCTATATAAAAATGTTTAGTGTTTCTTTTTATGAGGTTAGCCCATATGTCAGAAGAATCTAGGGATCTAGCTATCCATTTAGCAGCTTTATTAGGGAGGCAGCAGATGTTCCACTTGATTGAAAATGTCAGCACAAAAATGGTTACTGAAGAAACTAGTTTATAATTATCTAGTCAAATCATGTACTACATAGTGCCAGACAAAAAGATTTTCCAACATCACATGGTTATTACAAATTACATGGCATACTATTATAAACGGCCTCATACACATCACCATTTATGGTGAACATGTCTGTACAATCATGGACCGGTGACATGGGTATTTTAATGCATCTTACAAGATGGGAATACATATAAGCTGGTGGTCTTGTTTCTAACAACCTGTAGACATTTTCTTCTTGTCTCTCATAAAATAAACCCATCACATAATATGTTCCTGAAGCTATCAGGTTGTTCCACACATCCATTACATTCTTCGGAGTGAACTGTTTTACTTGTGTGCACTTTAATGAACAGAAATATGCACCTTCATCATTGTCCTCTTCTGCATTCACTGCAAAGTTGTCATCCACTACCAATGCATCTGATAGGTAGTTGCCATCACCTTCAAATGTGAAATTGGAAAAGGATGAGTCTTGTGCTTCATCTGACTCACTGATATGCTCAATTTTGAATGTGGCATTTGTTGATGCATCTTTTCCATTGACCATGGATACAACGAAAGCAATAACATGTTAGGTCTCTGACACCAATGCAATGTCCACCTAACCTTGAATAGCCACGAATTGAATGCAAGGATCGAACTTGAGATATCCCCTTACAATTCCAAGCCTTCTCCCTTTTCACTTCATCAATCTTCACTTCCCAAAAGGCCCTAGTGACATCACTCCCTTTTGACTCTGACAAATGTCCCCTCAGAAATTTCACAACATCCGCAGCACACTTTAGCATTGCACCTTTAGGTTTAAGTTGTTCATGGGTTAGCGCCCTTTTCACAACTGCACCTGCACCATCATGTTCTCCCTTCCCGTGCCCTGACTCAAAGAAGTTCCATATCATAGTCATGCCTGTTAGCCTTGGATATCTTCCTACGAAGTAAAATGGATGTTTAGCTTTAAATTGAGAAGTTGAACCATCTGACCATACCCAATGTTGGCTTAATTCAAGGTCTAGCTCTCTCAACCATTGCCAATGTAATTGAAAACAATGTTGCACAAAAGGGTGTCATGCTTCTTGTCATCGGATATGAAGAAGTGGATTACCTTTTTAGGAATACCATCCAAATGAAAATATGTGATATGCACAAAAATAGTTACCTATACAGACCACCAATGCATAGATTGTATTTCATTTTGCTCGCAGAATGTATTGTTTTCTGCAAAATCAACCACTAAAATCACAACATCACCTGGGAATTCAGAGACACACATCTTAAACCGGTTCGCTTGCCATAAATAAATGAAATTGTGCTTGATAAATTTCTTTAGAGTTTTCTCAAATAATCATGTTACAACTTTAGGACTTATCTCCCTCTTTATCAATTCTTTCCTTTTATGAACTTTTCCTTCATACATTGACTCGTCATCTTCAAAGATCTTTACATGAATATGATATTCCTCAATGCTAGTCTCTCTTAGAAACCATTTAAAATGTCCTACTCTGCAATCAGAGCACTCACCCATCACACATTTGTACTGGTGGAATGTGGTATCATTTTGATGTGGACATAGAATACTCTCTATAATGTTGCTAATCGATCGAAATGTAGTTGCTGAAGCATTGCATCTTGATGTCTTCCCTACTTGACAAATAGAACAATCACATTTACAAAGATAGCTATGCACGACTGAGCTTGATTGACATAGGAGATTGATTGCATCCTTAAGGTATGACATTTGAATGTGATAAATGCAGCAACATGTGAATCTATCTTTCAATCTCTTAACAAAATATGGCTTCAATGATTCGAACTTTTGAAGTTGGATATTTATCATTGGATGCAATTGTTTGAAGCGTATAAATAGCTCCATCTACATTACACAAACAAGTGGTTATTAGTAGTCATTAATTAGCTAGTTATGGGTTTGCTATTACTAAGTAGTTGGTGGTTAGTTGTTACAAGGTGTTAGATTGTTACTAGTTAGTTCTTAGTAATTAGCTATTACTAATAAGCTTGTTAGTAATTAGCTATTATTAAGTAGCTGGTTCTTGGTTAGCTATTTGTGATTAGCTATTACTAAGTAGTTGGTTCTTAGTTAGTTCTTAGTAATTAGCTATTACTGAGAACAATTAGTTTGTTAGCAATTAGCTTGTTAGTAATTAGCTATTACTAAGTAGTTGGTCCTTGGTTAGCTATTTGTAACTAGCTATTACTAATTAGCTTGTTACTAATCAGATATTACTAAGTAGCTGGTTCTTGGTTAGCTCCTTGTAATTAGCTATTACTAATTAGCTTGTTACTAATTAGCTTGTTACTAATTAGCTTATTACTAATTAGCTTCTTACTAATTGGCTTGTTATTAATTAGCTATTACTAATTAGCTTGTTAGTAATTAGCTATTACTAAGTAGCTGGTTCTTGGTTAGTTGTTTGTAATTAGCTATTACAAATTAGCTTGTTACTAATTAGCTATTGCTAATTAGCTTATTATTAATTATCTTGTTACTAATTAGCTTGTTACTCATTAGCTTGTTACTAATTAGCTATTACTACTTGTTGGGAAAGATGGATGAATACCACAAGAAATGAGTTGATACTGCCAAACCCTACTTAGTACCTACCCTATTTTACTTCAGAGTTGTGTTGTAGGCCCTCTTAGCTTGAAAATGACACAAATAAAGTACCTATGTACTTTGGAGATGATGCTTCAAACAATTGAATAAAAAACAGATAACTTTGGAACTAGCTTGTGACCAAAAACTTGCTATTTTGGTCTTGAAACCTGCTATATATTTTGCTCAATGCTCACAATACAGTAGCAATTATGAAAATTCCTTTTGGGTAAATAAAATTATTTTAGAGAGATAATGATTCCAAGAGAAATCACTTAAAATGATAAACTACACATTGGGCAAACAATTTAGCAACTCAAACCTTACCCTCGACTTTTTAGGAGCTACACAGAGACTGACCAATGAGCACTTCGAGGTGGTTTTCTCATAATCTGCTAAATCAAACTTCTTCACATTTTGAAAGCTTGTAGTAGACTTTGAGCTTGTTCCAAAAAGCTATAGATCATGGAAAATGATGGAGGGATCACAGAGTTATGAGCATCACAAGTACATTGTTTTGAGTAGACATGGCAGAGAGATGAACATAGATGATCAATGATATAATGTATTATAGAACTATGTTATACATGACCATTGACATAGAAAATAATGCTCAATGATAGTGAGAAGAGTATGCTATGGTGTGAGCCACTCAACCTCTACAAATGAATAGAAATTGAGCTCCTAGAAGAGGCATAAAGCCACGAGATTTTCAAGCCTCTTATATAGTGACTTTTCTTCCATTTTGAATTTTGAAATTCAAATAGACCTCCACCTACAACTGTTCCTCTTAATGAGGAGTGATGCCACCAAATGAAATTCGTAACTTTTGATTCTCCTAACTCCATGAAATGAGTGGACTTACAAGATTCTCTTCATGTAAAACACTTTTACAATGGTTAATGATCAAATTATTACATGCTAGTGTTCATATGCTCCATCAAATGGTTGCACATATCTTCTTCAATGTCTAGCCAAGTGTGAAGGCTTGGATTTCCACCAACAGCTCCCCCTCAAGCCAAACATCTTGGCTTGGTCTTCTTCATCAATCCTCTTGAATGTCTTGCAATCCAATCATAGCTTTGAACTTGCAAAGTTTAGTACCATACAAGTGCTTTGGTCAATAAATCTACACATTACATGTTTCTAGATACATATGCCAATTGAATCTCCTTGCTCAATAACTTCTCTCTAACATACTGATAGTGAACTTCTATATGCTTGGTTCTTGCATGATAGATAGGATTTGTTGCAAGATATAAAGAACTTTTATTGTCACCAAAGATCATAGGTGTACGAAGTCCAAAATCTGAATATAGCAATCTAATCCATATGGATTCTTCCGTAGCATTGGCTAATCCCCTGTATTCAGCCTCTTTTGAAGATAAAGCAATAGTAGGTTTCTTGGAAGACCATGAAATGGGCTTATCACATGCAAAAGACAAATATCCAGAGGTACTCCTTCTATCATCTTTACAACCTACCCAATCTGCATCTAAGTATAGCTTGATGTCTAAATCGGATGTGTATGGAAAGTAAAGACCTTGATTTTGAGTACCCTTAAGATACTTCAAAATCCTTTTGGCAGCTTCCAAGTGAGGTCCTCTAGGTTTATGCATGAACTGACTTCAAATGCTTACTACATATGCTATATCAATCCTTATTAGGGTTGCATAGTTTAGACTTACAACTATGCTTTGGTATCCTGCAATGTCTTCAAGCAAATCATCTTCATGAGTACTCAATTTATGATTTACCTCCATAGGGGTGCTAGCTATCTTGGCATTCTCCAAGTGGAACTTCTTCAACATGTCCTGCACCTACTTTCTTTGAGTAATATAAATTCCAAAATTTGTATAGACCAATTCAAGTCCAAGAAAATACTTTAGAAGCCCTAGGTCACTGATTTCAAACTCTTGCATCATTTGGTTCTTGATCTGTTTGATGCCATTGGCATCACTACTTGTAACTATGATATCATCAACATACACACATAGGTATATCACTTCTAAATTACTTCTCTTGACAAACAGAGAAGTATCTGCATTGCTCATCATGAATCCTTGATCTTGAAGATAGGTAGTTAACCTATGGTTCCATTCCCTAGGTGCCTGCTTCAAACCATAAAGATCTTTGATCAATTTGCACACATAATTTATCTTCCTTGGGTCTTGCCCTTTGATTTCCATGCCTTGAATTATTCTAGATTGATGATGTCCTCATCATCTGATTTGATGTCTTCAATTTGGCTTGGCTCCTCCTTGGTGAGACTTGGAAACTCCTCTTCCAAGTGATATGGCAACTTGACCTTCGTGCATTCACTTTCAAACCAAGAATCATTCTCATCAAATACAACATCTCTACTGATCATAAATCCTTTGTTGGATGGATTATAAAATATGTATCCTTTCTTATTTAAATCAGACCCTATGAAGATGCACTTCTCTGCCTTCGGGTCTAGCTTACCTCTCATTTGAGATGGAACATGCACATAAGCAACACATCCAAAGATTCTACAATGATCAAGTGATGGCCTTCTACCATGCCATGCTTGATATGGGGTCATCCCATCAAGTGATTTAGATGGTAACCTGTTAATAAGATAAATGGCAGTAGAAACACTCTTTGCCCATAAATAATTAGGTAACCTTTTTTCATTAAGCATTGATGTAGCTATTTCCACAATCAACCTATTTCTCCTCTTTGCTACCCCATTTTGCTCATTGGTATACCTTGTAGTTATGTCT
Organism: Ceratopteris richardii; assembly: GCA_020310875.1. Classification (NCBI taxonomy): domain Eukaryota; kingdom Viridiplantae; phylum Streptophyta; class Polypodiopsida; order Polypodiales; family Pteridaceae; genus Ceratopteris; species Ceratopteris richardii. The sequence goes on along the minus strand of CM035426.1, from coordinate 165,715,760 downwards.
CTTTTGATACCTTTGTCCCGAAAGAATGCATCAAATTCATTTGAGAAGTACTGACCTCCTCCATCTGAACTTAGCCTCTTTAGAATCTTTCTTGTTTGATTTTCCACAAGTACAAGATACTTCTTAAAGCAAATGAGCACTTCATGTTTGTGCTTCATAAAATACAAGATACTCCACCTACTAAAATCATCAATGAAAGACACATAGTACCTTGAGCCTGAAATTGAAGGGTCCTTGCTTGGTCCCCATACACCTGTGTGGACACGTTCCAGGTAATCCTCATGCATGTAGCCTTTCCTTGAGAAGGGTAACCTGTGTGACTTACCAAACTGACATGCACCACATTTATAGATTGTGTGTTGCTTGGATACATTAGGTATCCCAAGCACACATTGATTTCTACATATTTGCTTCAAGGTTCTCTCACCAATGTGCCCTTATCTTTTGTGCCAAATCTCAAGCTCTGACAACATTTGATCCTTGTAATTATAAAGTGCAATACTCCTTGTATCTTCAAGTTCAAATGTAAATAACCTACCTATTTTTTCTCCCTTGTCAATTCTCTTGAATCCATGTTGGGGGTCCTCCACAAATACTCCATATTTGTTGAACCTAACCTGCAAACCCTTTTCCACAATATGTTCAACACTCATCAAATTCTTGGTGATTGTAGGTACATAAAGATGATGGAGAGTGTTAATCTCCAAAAGAACAAGTTATCTTTGATGTTAGAGCACTTGTATATCAAGAATAATGCAAAATCTCTTCCAATTTGGAGGAACAATACCAGATTAGCAAAATTTTGAACTAATTGTGAAGAGAGTCACTACTCAGAAAAATTTGCTGCACATAACTCACTCATTGACTAACCAAATGTGTAAAGTTTTCAACCAAACTTTGTATGATGTGTTGCTAGGTATCTTACCTTCCAACTTAAAGAATGAGTGCTTGCTTCCTCAAAACTTTACACTGTGGAAGGAGAACTGACCAAAACTTTAGTATCAAATTTGCACCTATTACAAACTTCACCTCTTCACATTTACATATGTAAATGTTCCTACTCTCAATTTTCTCATCATGATCACAATTAGGATTTGAAAACCTCGTACAAAAGCATTTCTCAAAACATTAAACACAGCAGGAGTACTCAACAAAAGATCGGGTGCAATTTTTCTTCTTCTTTGAAAATTTTTACATCTGAATGATGAGAGAGATCTTCTACACTTATAAAGTGTCTAATTACTCTTACAACTTATAATTCTTCTTATCTCATGCTCTCTCATACTTGCCCCAACTTTCTACTTGTATATATATAGGCATATATGTACAAGCTCATGACCATAACAGAAGGTATATGTGAGCTAACTACAAGTTTAATGTACATATATATAAAAGTTTTCATTTCCTGAATGTGTACTATCTTCAAGCTTCATAGACTAATCTTTTCTTCAATCTTTAACTTCAATCCTTCATCCAAAACATCAATTGATGGTTGTCATGCATCACCATCTCCCCCTCAATCATCAATTGATGTTTTCTCTATCTTTCTTTATACCTGCCATGTCTTTAAGTCTCTATAGGTTTGGTCCATCCAAGCTTTTGGTTAGCATATCTGCAATCTGATCTTTTGTTGAAGTATGTATTACTTGAATCTCCTTATCAATCACCTTCTCTCTTAAGAAGTGATACTGAATCTCAATGTGTTTAGTCCTAGCATGAAAAACATGATTAGGAGCTAGATACAATGAACTCATATTATCTCCATGAATAGTGGGTGTACTCTAAATGATGTCAAAACTCTTCATGAGATTTTTCAACTATATGACTTCCTTTGCAGCTTCAACCATACCTTTATACTTTGCCTCTCTAGATGATAAAGCAACTGTATGTTGCTTCTTAGAACACCAAGAGATTAACTTATCTCCCACATAAGTATCCATAAGTTGATCTCCTATCATCATGATTACCTGCCCAATTTGTATCACTATATATCTTGATGTTTGTATCTGATGTAAAACCATAATACAAACCTTCATTGCGTGTACCCTTAATGTATCTCAACACTCTTTGTCCTACAACTCAATGTTCTTTCCTAGGACAATGCATGAATTGAGACAACACTCCAACTGCATATGACAAGTCAGGCCTAGTTAATGTAGCTTAGATTAGACTACCAACCAGACTTTGATATAGCTTCATATCCTTGAATTCTTCTCCTCCATATCTACTCAATTTGTGATTCACCTCCATTGGAGTAGGTGCTACCCTACAATCTTCCATTTTAAACTTGATCAAAAAGTTCTTCAAATACCTTTCTTGAGTCACATATACTCCATGTTGAGTATATGAGATCTCCATGCCCAAAAAATATGATAATACTTGAAACCATACAAAGCTCTCTTGAGCTTACATACATATTCTGAATACCTTTTATCTCTGAACCCTTGTGGTTGCTCCATGAAAACATCATCTGAAATATAACCATTAAGAAAAGCATTCTTCACATCTAATTCACATAATCTCCAACCTTTACATGCAAAAATGGCTATGAGTGTCCTGATGGTTGTCATCTTTGCCATAGGACTATAGGTCTCATCATAATCTGTACCATATGTCTGAGCATACCCTTTCACAACAATTCTAGCCTTATATCTAGACACACTTCCATTTGCATACCTCTTTGTGTTGTAGACCCATTTGTATCCAATGATCTTCTGACTATTTGGTTAAGGAACCAAATCCCACCTCTCATTTCCATCAATGCATCATACTCTTCTTGCATAGCTTTTTCCTGATTTTCCTTACCTTTTGCCTCTTCATATGTAGAAGGGTCTTCATCTCCTTTCTCCATGTAAGCATAATCTTTAGTAGTAAAAAAAGAAGTGTCATAGCTATACATTGTAGGTTGCCATTTTTGACTTAATGAACTTCTGATTCTCCATTTCCTGAAGTTTCTGGTTCATCACATTCTGGATCAAACCTTGGCACTTCTTCAACTTCAACTTGTACTTCATTGTTCTCTTCTTCATCAACTATTTGAACCTTTGATTTACCTTTCTTCTGATTCAAAACTTCTTCATCACCTCCATGATTATTGATTGTACCTACATACCAAGTACCTTTCTCATCAAATGTAATATCCTTTGATACAAGGAATTTCTTTGTGGATGGACTCCACAACCTATAACCCATCTGTTTATCATCATATTGAATGAACACATACTTTTCAGCTTTAGGTTCGAATTTATGCCTCAACTAAGATGGCACATATGCATAAGCCAAACATCCAAATACTTTGCAATGATATAAGGTAGGTCTCTTACCCCACCAAGCTTCATATGGTGTCGTACCCTTCAAAGCTTTATATGGTAACCTATTAACCAAGTATGTAGCTGTATTTATAGCCTAAGCCCATAAATAATTTGGATAATTTTTCTCGTTCATCATTGATCTTGCAAACTCGACAAGAGTTCTATTTCTCCTTTCTACTACACCATTTTGTTGAGGAGATTACCTACAAGTAACTTCCCTTTTTATACCTGCAGTCCATAAGTAATCATTGCACTAATTAGAGAAATACTCTCCCCCTCCATCTGACCTTAGTCTCTTCAACTTTTGACATGTGATTCTTTCTGCATACACATGATAATGTTTAAATCTATTGAATACCTTTGATTTATCTTTGATCACATATATAGTGATCCACCTGGTTGCATCATCAACATAAATCACATAATATCTTGAACCATTTATACTGAAATCCTTTGATGGTCCCCACACATCTGTGTGTTTATTTCTTCTTTAATCTTCGTAGCGTAGTTATCATTGTACGTGTATGGTTTTTGTTTCATCGGTCTTGCATCTGGAGTCATAGGGATTCTATGGGAGCATATATCTGGGTCTACTCCTTTCAAGTCTTTGTAACTCCAAGCAAACACATCTCTATATTCTCGTAGTAGGGCAACTAACTCTTCTTCTTCTTCATTCCTCAAATCATGCCCTATGTATGTACATTTTTCTTCTTCTCCTTCTATGGTGACTATGATTTTTTTGGTTTTCTCTCGGTTATCATATACTTCTCCAACATCAGCTTTTTTGTTAGGCATTCGTACCATTATTCTCCTATCTTCTATTTCATACTTCTTGAAATTCTCTGGTACTTCAAACAAAGATTCTTCTTCCTTTGACGTGGTTTCTTTCTTCTTTCTTTTCTTACCTTCACTTTCGGCAGTCACTTGTGTGGTAAATCTCACATCATTCATAATTTCTTCGTGTCTCTGAGGGTGAGCTTCTACTTCGTAGAAATATTCCTCATCTGATGCAAATGGAGGGTCCATAATGATTGATTCTAGATCAAAGTCACTTGCATCCTCAAATGCATCAGTGCTAGGTTCGCATTTTTCTATAATTGAATCACACATGATTGGCTCTATTGAGAAGATTGAGATGTCATAGGCATCCTCATCACAGTGGGGTGTCCATTGTTCTTCATTGATGGCTACATCCATTGTTGCTAATATTTCTGCCCAACCATGAGGCTCGAATTCCTCGTCTGGAAATACTACAAGTGCGTAAGCTGGGTCTTGAAGAGTTCGTGGATGTTGCTCTAAACCTAAAGTCCTAGCGTCTAACCGTTCTTCCTCTTGTTTTGCTACTTTACACATCCATAGATGAGTATCCTCATGCAACCATGAGGGGTCTGATTCCAATGAGTGTACTAATTCTGTTTCTTCTTGTTTCTTATGGATGGTATTCCATTATATTGGGGGTACGTCTCGATGGGAATAGTCTTTCAAATTGACTTTCGTAGTCACTCCTAAATGTTGCAAGTACAAGGAATTAGTTCCCCAATCTTGTACAATTTGCAACTGACGCATGAATGGTCGTCCTAAAATCATCTCCTAAGCATGATTTTTCCCAAAATCACAAATGGAAAAAGTATGCTCAAACTCTACACCACAAATGGAGAGATATACCTTCTAGTTGTAGGTTCATCCTGGTGGGTCTTAATGCTGGCTTACCCCAATGTTTCCATAAAGCGGTAGTAGCAATGGCTACTCCGGATCCTGAATCTAAGATGGCTTTGGTGGTGTAGCCCTGATGGGCCCTTAGTAGTAGCAACCTCAGGGAATTGATTTGCTACATGCTTCCACAATTCTAGTTTAACCTTCAACAACTCTTCTAGAGTAAGGTGACATTGTACTTTGGTGTTCTTGATCACTTCTGTGTTCCTAGGGATTCCTGATTCTTCATTCCTCACTATTATCGTGGGTGCTCTCATGCTAATAGACTTGGCTTCCCAAGGTCCTGTGAACTGAGGTAATTCGTGCAAAGAATTGGATTCAAAATCTATGTGTTCACTCAGTTGTTCTTCCTCTACATCATCGTAGATAGAGGGGATGTCTTGGGGAAATTGCTCTTGCAAGTCGTCTATTTCTTGAATAGGAGGATGGGTTTGTTGTCCTTTTCTCCACTTCTCTTCTTGGATTTCTCTCAAAAATTCGTGTGAATACCTATGTATGGAAGACGGGTTGTCTTCAGCTTCTGTATTTGTTACTTGAGACAGGGATGGTGCATTCTTTTCCTGTGCCTCTGAGACAATAGGGTTCCTTTGCAGATTCTTTTTCTCATTGCTATTGATCAAGTATTCTAACCTTTCCAGTAGGCCTTGAAAGTGTAATTCAGGTTTTGCCATGTTATTCCAATTAAGATAACGAGAGGCTTCGAACATAGTTTGTGCTAGTTCTACCATCTTCATGCAAAGTTTAGTCCTCTCAATTTCTAAGCTCTCAGATAATTCTTACTCATTTAAGCTATCTGGGGTCCTTCTTTCAATCTAGCCTGATATGCACGAAACATCATGTCTAGGTTTTCTGGCATGGGTTCCGCTAGAACTGATCCTGATCTCTGAGCTAGGTTCTTCTGATTCAGTTCTTACGAAGTCAATTCTAGGATTTTTGCTCTAGATTCCTTTAAACTTCCTTCCAACTCAGTTATTTTTTTACTCCACTTTCTCTTAATTATTTATTTGGAGTCTTTCCAAGATTTTGTCTTTTTGTTACTAGATTCTCCAACTTCACTAGTTCCAACTATTTTCTCAGGATTAAGCTGTTGATTCTGTAAGAGCGCCTGAGCTCTCGTTATAGCTTGGATAGGCATGTATGTAGGGTTGGATCCATCTATGTTGTGTAAAATACCTATCATGTTGACGGGTGTCACTTTTGAAGCATTAGCGGGGTTCTTAGGATAGTCTTTTATGATGTGCTCTTTACCACACTCGGTGCAAAAGCCTTGTATGTTATAGCATTGTGACTGTCCTGCTATAGGAGGATGTGGACAATCCTTTATGAAATGATCTCCTTGGCATCTAAAGCATGGTCCTCTAGGGGCCTGTGGTCATTGCTATCTTAACTGGGGCTGCCGGTTAGGGTTGGCATACATCACATTAGCATAATCGGGTTCCCAACTGGGTTCCAATGGTGGACTATCATATTGATATGTTTCCACATGTTCTGGTGACTCTAAATAATATGCGGGTGGACTATCTACATGATTAGAGTCAAAACTATTAGAATTAGGGTCACTTTCTGTGATCAAGGGTGATGAAGGCACTAAAGCCCTATTGAGGTTCTCTTCTACAGCAACGTATTTGACTGAGATGACATTAGCTGGTGGGTGTGGCTACTAAGCTAAAACAAGTTGTGGTCTCTGTTGAGCCTGATAAGGATAGTTTTGAGGAGGCCTATAATAATGAGGTTGAGTATTGTATTGACCTTGATACCTGCTTGGCTGTTGGTATGCTTACAGGTAGTTCTGTCTCACTACTTGTTTGTTGTATGGGCAGTCCTGAGCCGTATGATTCGTGTATCATCTCTCAATCGTACAGTATTGGCCACCATGGTTGGCTTGCAATTGTGTTGCATTGGGACACACATTTGCCATATGATCACCACCATAGTTGTAACAACGCTTGTTTGTTGTTAACCTGGGCATCTGTTCGCTAGAAACTCCTAGTTTCTGGGCCACTTTTCTGCTAGGTCTTCTATTGAGCAAGACGATTTTGAGGATGCTAGAGATGAACAATCTGAGTCCTTGTAAACTTTTGAGAGTTCCAACTCATCTCCTAAATTGTCCTCAATGTCTATACAAATTCTTACACATTGCTCTAACGTTCTGGGTTCCTTCAAGTATACATAGGAGCGTAGTTTAGAGCTCAAGAGGCCATCCAAAAACAATGACACTTGCCTAGCCTATGAGGGTAACTTTTGCACTGGACATCTTTCAACATATTGTCTAAACCTACATCCTACAAGTTTGACTGTTTCCTGAGGGGTCTGTTTAAAACTATGAATCAACGAAGAAGTATCATGTCTGACTCCACTTTTAGAGAATTCAGTGATGAATGAATCTAACAAGTGATGGATGTCTCTAAATTGCCTCTATTGCAATGGTTGGAACCAAGTTAAAGCCGTGTTCTTTAACGTTAGTCCAAAGGAATTGTATTGCGTGAACATGTCTTGTACTTTCTCTGCTCGTAGAACTTGCTTAAATTCTGCAACATGGTCATAGGGATCTCCTATCCCATCGAATTAGTTCTTCATGGACTTTACTAACTGAGTGGGTCTCAGTACTCTTGGGTGTTCTTGTGGTCTAGGTAGAGGAAAATCATCTCTACCACCCGACATTCTAGGTTCTCTTTGTCTTTGCACTCTATCGGCATCCATGGTGGTTCTATCTCTCCCTATGGGATGAGTGAAACTTACTTCTAGTCTCTCCTTGTTTTTCTCTCTTTGAGCACCATGGGCTGCGGATGTTCTTGCCCCTTGACTCCTCGTGTTTACATTAGTTCGAGATGGGGGAAATACTAATTCAACCCTCCATGTGTAGGTATTTCTTGCATGATCTGGTACCACAAATACTCGTTCTAAAGTCTCATCTAGGTATACAACCTTTCCAGGAGTATCTGGGTCCTTGAATTCATAAATCATGATGGAGCCTACCTCACTAGGTTGTTCCATTCTGTACCTCCAAAATGCTTCATCTGTCTCTTTGTTTATGAATAATTCTATGCTTCTATTATCCTGAGGGATCCATTCGGGGATTAGTACTCTTGTTAGTATAGATTTCCCTCTAGGTGTCCTTGATTCTTCTCCTACTGGTTCTTTTCCTTGGGCTCTTGATGCCGTATCTGGCTGAACTACACCAAACTCATTGGTATGATTTGGTTGAGTGCTTATGATGTACATGGTTCCTTCTTTGTCTATGTATGCGTCTCTCTCAAATTTCACCACTGGACGTTCCAATCCAATGGGTTGATCAGGATTGTGCATTTGCACCACTTGTCTTCACAAACCATCCTCATAGATGCGAGCACCTAAGCAGTTAGTTCGGACAAATTCTAATTGAGTTCTATAGGGTCCTTTGGGTTTTTCCAAATATGTGATGTTTAACCCTCCTTCTGGTCTTTCCGTGCTAAAAGCCATTTCCAATTCACTCGTATCTGAGCCCAACTCGTAAGGGTAGCTATTCAATTGTTGAGCCCATGAACGTGCAATGGTTCCTACACTTGCTTCAGATGATCTAAGGCTGTGTCGGTCCTACTTACCTATATGCTTGCCCGATCTAAGGTTCATGAATTTACTTCCTGGCACTCTCTGATCTTCAATGTTCTTTTGCTCTTAATTGCTCGTTTCTTTTTAAATTCCTTTAAGTTCTTGTCTTATCTCAATGTATACGTCAAGAATCGACTTTTCATGGTACTTTTGAGTTCTTGTTCCATCAGACTTTAATTCTTTCCTTTAGGTTTTCGTATTGCACACTTTACTTTAGTCTTGGACTTGAAAAATTAAGTCTTTTAAACTTGATTGTTCCTATCGTCTTTAATCCACAATGCTATCGTTTAGCCTAAGCTAATAATTGACTGAGGGGGGTGAGTATTCTTCCAACCTCAAGTCAGCTGCTTTGGTTGCTCTGGTGCCCAAGAAGTCGCACTTCCCAAGCCTTGCAACCTTCACTACCTTGCTCTTGATAGCCCTTGCTAGACCTATAAAAATCCAATGTTTAGACCAATTCTTATATGGATGCTCAAGCACTTTAATATATACACTTTTTAGGTCCCTTTTTCCTTTGTCCAAATTTTTAATGCCCCCTTTCTTTTCTAGTCCCAACAATGGGTCAACCTCAAACTATCCTCTCTAAAATTCAATGTCTTCTGTTTGAGAAAAATACTTGAGGTCACGTAGTACTCATAAAGATCTTTCTATTGAGCTATAAAGCTCAAAAAACAGACATCGGATGAAAACGATATGAGCGTTCAGGCCCTCGGGGGTAAATACTAACAAACAGGTTTTTCTTCAAATATGAGCTAAGGTGTCTCCAATGAGGTTAGTCACCCAAAAATTTCTTCAAAATAGCCTCAAATATGCCCAAAAAATGAAACCCTAATTTTTGCGTTTGGGATGAACAATCGCGATGGTCTGAGACCATCGTGATGGCTCAGGTGAACCGTGGCGATGGCCTAATCGACGAGTAATCGCGATGGCATAGGCCAATGGTCAACGCAGCCGTCGCGATGGCATGAGCCCGTCGCGATGGTCACGAGGCGTGATGGCTTGAGCGAATCACGATGGTCCAACTTTCGAGGCATCGTGATGGCTTACCTACTATCGTCGCGATGGCATGGCTAGTGAACAATCGGGATGGTCTATCTTGACAAGTGGCAGGATCGGCACGATGGCATGAGCCAATCGCGATGGCATGGGGTCGTCGGGATCATCGCAATGGTCAGATACTGTCACGATGGCTCAAGTGAACCGTTGCGATGGTGTGAGATCGTCGCAATGGTCCGACCGAGCCGTCGCGATGGCGTGAGCCAATCGCGATGGTGTGACACAATCGCGATGGTTTGAGCCAATCGTGATGGTCCACCAAAATGCGAATTTTTGAAATGCAACTATGGATTCCTATGTGCGCAAGGGTCGCCTATACGGTGGTGAACTCGGTTGTCTCAAATTTTGAGTTTGGCAGACCATCGCGATGGTCTGACACACATAGAAAAAATCTGACAGAAAGTGGTTGTTTACTTTTTGGAAGCTTTCCTCATGCACTGGAACTCTGTACCTGCAAGAAAACTCAAAATCACACAAGTACATACAAGCACAAAATCTCTCTCTCTCTCTCTCGCATGCACAAATGAGGGGAAATGAGGAGAATGGGTGGATATGGTGAATTTTTTGATTTTTTTGGAGTGGAAGGAGTTGATGCGGTGGTGAAGAAGGAGTGTAGAGGAGATGAAAAACACAAAAAACTAATTAAAAACAACAACAAAAACTGAAATTTTTACCTTCCAACGCCATTTCTTGCTATACTCTTACCATCACACATTCGTCCTAGACTCCATCCCTGGCAACGGCCCCAAATTTGGTGTTGCTCTAGCATAATGGTGAGAACCACCTTAAGGAGCTCCACCTCCTTAATGTCAATCCACAGAAGAGATAGGAGTGATATGAAGATCGTGAATGTGAGATGGAGTGAGAGTGAAGGTGAGAAGCATAGAGATGCACACACACATACACACACACAATGAAGAGAAAAGCAAGACACAATGGAAGGTAGGAAAATAGAGTCTATTACTCAAGATCTCAATTACAAGCTCAAGCTCACTCTAGCTCATACAAGTCTATACTGGCTAACCTCAAAAATGAGCTCTCTAGCTCTTTTATAGATTCCAGACTAGTTTTGACCGGTTTCACATCTAGTGACCGACATAGTTAAAAATAGGTTCTAGGTGCTATTTGAAAGGGTAAACGAGATCTAAAAATAACCAAAATTGGTAGGCTCATTCTACCTAAGCTCCTCAAGCTTAGGGACTCCTCAGATTGCACAAAATGGAGCTACGAATTACAAAAACGGGTTTTTCTATGTTACATATGGTACAAGAGTGATGAAAATCACTATTGGGAGTTTCTGAAAAGTATTTATAAACATATTTGCTTGAAAAATGATCCATCTGGCTCCCTACTACTTCATTGTGCTCTATCTTTACATGCTTCCGCGTCGTCTATGCCTCTGGCTACTGCCAACAGCTTGTTACTAATTAGCTTGTTAGTAATTAACTATTACTAAGTAGCTGGTTCTTGGTTAGCTTTTTGTAATTAGCTATTACTAGTTAGCTTGTTACTAATTAGCTTGTTACTAATTAGCTATTACTAATTATCTTGTTATTAATTATCTTGTTACTCATTAGCTTGTTACTAATTAGCTCGTTAGTAATTAGGTATTACTAAGTAGTTGGTTCTTGGTTAGCTATTTGTAATTAGCTATTATTAATTAGCTTCTACAAATTAGCTATTACTAAGTAGCTTGTAACTAATTAGCTTGTTAGTGATTAGCTATTACTAAGTAGCTCATTATTGGTTAGTTGTTTGTAATTAGCTATTACTAATTAGCTTGTTACTAATTTGCTATTACTAAGTAGTTGGTTCTTGGTTGGTTGTTTGTAATTAGCTATTGCTAATTAGCTTGTTACTAATTAGCTATTAGTAAGTAGCTTGTTACTAATTGGCTATTACTAAGTAGCTGCTTCTTGGACAATAATTTGTAATTAGCTATTACTAATTAGCTTGCTACTTGTAACCTATTACTAAGTAGTTGGTTCTTAGTTAGTTCTCAGTAATTAGCTATTACTAATTAGCTTGATAGTAATTAGCTATTACTAAATAGCTAGTTCTTGGTAAGGTGTTTGCATATAGCTATTACTTATTAGCTTGTTACTAATTTTCTATTAGAAAGTAGCTGGTTCTTGGTAATTGGTTTCTAATTAGCTATTACTAATTAGCTTGTTACTAGTTACCTATTACTAAGTAGCTGGTTCTTACTTGTTAGTAATTAGCTATTACTATTTAGCTTGTTAAGAGTTCGTTATTATTAAGTAGCTACTTCTTCGTTAGTTGTTAGTAATTAGTTATTACTAATTATCTTGTTACCAATTAGCTATTGCTAAGTAGTTGGTTCTTGGATGGTTATTAGTAATTAGCTTGTTACTAATTGGCTATTACTTAAGAGCTAGTTTCTTGGATACTTGTTTGTAATAACCTATTTCTAAATAGTTTGTTACTACTTAGATATTACTATTAGCTTGTTACTAGTTAGCTATTACTATTAGATTGTCACTATAAGTTACTTGTTACTGGTTCTTGTATAATAAGCTAAAATTGTGAACTGATGATTGAAAATAGGATTACCTGAGATACATCAGGAAGGTGAATAGGGTGCTCCAAATATTGATTTTTGCCAAGTCGGGTCCTGCTTATATCCTTCTTATTTAATGACACCCTACTCTCTGTTGTCCAAAACATGATAACCAGATGCTTGACCTCTTGTGTGATACATATGGTGCATGTTGCCCTACCAATTGCCTTCAAAAAACTATGATCAGACTCAACTGTACTTAACCGTCCAATCGTATCATAGAAGACTTTCTTGCTTACTCCCAATACCCTAGAAAGTCTTGAAATATTTATCTGATTTGTTGATGAATATGCATCACTATTTAGAGCCATCATCAATGTTAATCTCTTCAACACAAGGTCATTAGAATTCTTTCTCATACTTTGCAGTGTATTCCAAAGATTGATGAAAAGGGCACATGTTACATGATCTTTGTTACTGCCCATTGCATCAAAAAGTTGCCGAAGACATGGACTCTGCAACATCCTATTTAGTGCCTCGATTTTATCTTCACAACATAAGTGTCTAGTTTGATTTTTAAAATACTTGATGATCTTATCCACAATGCCATCCAAGTTTCTTGAACTGCAATTAGCATTACCCTCCACATTAGTGCCCGACCGTGATGTTATTATGTCCCTATATTTCCTTTTCTTTTCCTTCCAATAACATCTTAATGCTTGTTGATCACTATCCACTACTGATTTTGTATTAACTTCCATCACATCACTTGTCTGAGATTGCCTTGCATCAACACACTACAAATGATGAAGAAACGATAAATACAATAACATCTACAACTCATCAATCCACTTTATTATATTGACTTTACATTGAGTATGCTCATCTGATATCATTATGTGCTCCATCACTTACGTATGTAAACTTGTTATACCACTTTTAAACCTACAACAATAATCCAAAACCTCAGATGTTAGATACAATGAATGAACAATATGAAACTAAATGGACATTGTTAGGCATACTTTTAAACCTGCAACAATCATCCACAATCTGAGATGTTACTCGTATATAACTTCCCTTTTTTTTAGAGAGCAAGAAAAAAGTAGGTTAATGAGGGAATTGTACAAAATGTGAAGCGGCCAAGAGCCCACACATCACCATAAAATCAATGTCATCAGTCTTTACAACGAGAAGCTGCACCATCTGACCATACCCAATATTTGCTTAGGTCAAGGTTTAGCTCTCTCAGTCATTGCCAATGTAATTGGAAAAACTCTTGCACAAAAAAGTTGTCATGCTTCTTGTAATCAAATATGAAAAAGTGGATTACCTTTTTAGGAATGATCTCCAAACCAAAATATGTGATATGCACAAAAATAGTTATCTGTATAGACTCAATGATGGAGAGTGTTAATCTCCAAAAGAACAAGCTATCCTTGATGTTAGAACACTTCTTTATTAGGAATAACTCAAAACCTTGATCAATTTTGGAAGATCAATGCCGAACTATCAAGAATTTCACTAACTGTGAAGAGAGTCACTACTCAAAAAAGTCTGTTGCACATAACTCACTCATTGCCTAACCAAATGTGTAAAGTTTTCAATGAAACTTTGTATCAGCTGTTGACTAATGTTTGTGCACCTTTTCCAAGTCAAATATTCTCAAAAGATTAGTACATCTTGAGAAATGATCCAAACCATCTACCTATGTTTGAAACTATCCTCCTGTATACTCGACTTTGATACCTACAACTTCTAATGCATAATGCTCCCAAACTACAACCCGTTTAATCAAATGCTTTTATCCATAGATGGCTTACCTTCCAACTTAGATTTTGACTCCTCATTTGTGTAAAACTTTACACTATGCACTGAGATCTGATCAATCCTTTGACCATCGAGATTGTGCCTGTTTCAAAAGACACTCATCACTTCTTCACATACAAATGTACCTACACATAATTCTCAGCCTGTTACAATTAGGCTCTCAAATCTTAACCATAGAAGCATTAACTATGGAATTAGACATCTACAAAAGGATTTCTAAAATAATCAAACAGAGAAGGAGAACACAGCAAAATATCGGGTGCAACTTTTTCTTTTACTCAGAAAAATTTACATATGATTGATGAGAGAGATCTTCCTCACTTCTAAAGTGTCTAGTGACTCTTAAATCTTCTAATTCTCTTTATCTCATGCTCTCTCATACTTGCCCCGACTTTCTACTTGTATATATAGTCATATATGTACAAGCTCATGACCATAATGAAGGTATAAGTGAGCTAACTACAAGTTTAATGTACGTATGTATACAACTCTTCATTTCCTAAATATGCCCTATCTTCAAACTTCATTGGTTGATCTTTTCTTCATCTTTTGACTTCAAGTCTTATCCAAGACATCAATTGATGGTTGACTTGCACCAACAGCTCCCCCTCAATCATCAATTGAGGTTTTTTCTATCTTCTTTATACTTGCCATGTCTTTAAATCTCTGTAGCTTTGGTCCATCCAAGCTTTTGGTCAGCATATCTGCAATCTGATCTTTAGTTGAAGTATGTATGACTTCAATCTCCTTACCAATCACCTTCTTTCTCCGAAAGTGATATTGAATTTCAATATGTTTAGTCCTGGCATGAAAAACATGATTAGCAGCTAGATACAATGAACTCATATTATCTCCATGAATAGTGGGTGTACTCTGAATAATGTCAAAACTCTTCATGAGAGTCTTCAACCATATGACCTCCTTTGCAGCTTCAACCATTCCTTTGTACTCTGCTTCTGTGGATGATAAAGCAACTTTATGTTGCTTCTTAGAACACCAAGAGATCAAGTTATCTCCCACATAACACAAGTATCCATATGTAGATCTCCTATCATCAGGATTACCTGCCCAATCTGTATCACTATATATCTTGATGTTTGTATTTGATGTAAAACCATAATACAAACCTTCGTTGAGTGTACCCTTAATGTATCTCAAGACTCTTTGTCTTGCAACCCAATGTTCTTTCCTAGGACAATGCATGAATTGAGACAACACTCTAACTGCATATGACAAATCAGGCCTAGTTAATGTAGCATAAATTAGACTACCAACGAGACTTTGATATAGTTTCATGTCCTTGAATTCTTCTCCTCCATATGTGCTCAATTTGTGATTCACCTCCATTGGAGTAGGTGTTACCCTGCAATCTTCCATTTTAAACTTGATCAACAAATTCTTTAAATACCTTTCTTGAGCTACATATACTCCATGTTTAGTATATGAGATCTCCATGTCCAAGAAATATGACAAGTCTCCCAAGTCACTAATCTTGAATTCTTTCTCCATTTGTTTCTTGAGGCTTTGTATGCCCTTCTCATTTGTACCTGTAAGGATTATGTCATCAACATATATGCACATATAAATGAACCCATCATCACTTGCTTTGACAAGCAAGCTACTATCAGCTTTAGATACTTGGAAACCAAGTTCCTTCAAGAACTTTACAAGTTTATAATTCCATGCCCATGGGGTCTGCTTCAAGCCATATAAAGCACTTTTGAGCTTACATACATATTCTGAATACCTTTTATCTGTGAATCCTTGTGGTTGCTCCATGAAAACATCATCTGAAATATAACCATTAAGAAAAGCATTCTTCACATCTAATTGACATAATCTCCAACCTTTACATGCAGCAATGGCTATGAGTGTCTTGATGGTTGTCATCTTTGCAACAGGACTATAGGTCTCATCATAATCTATACCATATGTCTGAGCATACCCTTTCACAAAAATCTAGCTTTATACCTAGACACACTTCCACCTGCATACCTCTTTGTTTTGTATACCCATTTGCATCCAATGATCTTCTGACTATTTGGTTTACGAACCAAATCCCATGTCTCATTCTCCATCAATGCATCATACTCTTCCTGCATAGCTTTCTCTCGATTTTCCTTAACTTTTGCCTCTTCGTATGTAGAAGGATCTTCATCTACTTTCACCATGTCAGCATAATCTTTAGTAGTCAAAAAAGAAGTGTCATAGTAAACGTTGTAGGTTGCCATTTGTGCCTTCATGACCTTCTGAGTTCTCCACTTCTTGAAGTTTCTAGTTTGTCACATTCTAGACCAAACCTTGGCACTTTTTCATCTTCAACTTGTACTTCATTGTTCTGCTCTTTATCAAATATTTGAACCTTTGATTTACCTTTCTTCTGATTCAAAACTTCTTCATCACCTTCATGAGTATTGATTGTTCCTGCATACCAAGTACTTTGCTCATCAAATGTAACATCCTTTGACACAAGGAATTTCTTTGTGGATGGACTCCACAACCTATATCCCATCTACTTATCATCATATCCAATGAACACATACTTTTCAGCTTTAGCTTCCAATTTATGCCTCAACTGAGATGGCACATATGCATAAGCCAAACATCCAAATACTTTGCAATGATCTAGGGTAGGTTTCTTACCCCATCATGCGTCATATAATGTCATACCCTACAAAGATTTACATGGTAACCTATTAACCAAATATGTAGCTATATTTACAGCCTCAGCCCACAAATAATTTGGACAATTTTTCTCCTTCAACATTGATCTTGCAAACTCAACAAGAGTTCTATTTCTCCTTTCTGCTACACCATTTTGTTGAGGGGAGTACCTACAAGTAACTTCCCTTTTATATAACTGCATTCCATAAGTAATCATGGAACTCATTAGAGAAATACTCCCCCCCTCCATCTGATCTTAGTCTCTTGTATGATTGCTTATGAGCCTTACCTAATTGACATGCCTCACATCTGTATGTCATGTGTTGACCTGCAACATTAGGCAATCCAAGCACTGAACCATTGTTAACCATATCCTTCATACCACTTTCATTGAAATGCACAAGCCCTTTATGCCAAATATCTAACTCAGAAATCTTATGTCTTCCATAAGTAAACAAGGCATGACCAATATTACCTTGAATCTTCAATGTGAAGAGTCTTCCTTCTTTCTTCCCTGAAACAATTTGTTTATACCCATTGCTAGGGTCTTCCACAAAAACTCCATCATTAGTGAACCTTAATTCATAACCTTTTTCAACAATTTTCCCTACACTTATCAGATTCTTTGGAATTGTAGGAACATACAAGACCTTACTCAGAAGAGTACTTCCATCCTTGGCCTTCACTGATCCAATTGACTTCACATTGTGCTTTGTATTATCACATGTTTGAACTATATGATTAGTTACCTTATTCTCCAAATCAGTCATCAAGGCTATATTACCACTCAGGTGATTGCTACACCCTGAGTCAATGTAGAAGACTCTTTGATCTTCACTTTGTCTTTCACAAGTGGCATTCATAATCAAAGTTGAATCCTCCTTTTAATATGAAGCATAATACTAGTAGGTATTGTTGTAGGATTGACTTTGGAGTCCTCTACCTGCATTTCTTCCAAAGTAACCTCTACTATCTCTTCCTCTTAAATTACCTCTTTGGTTTCTACCACCTCTTCCTCTTGAGTTAATGTTCTGACTATATCCTCCATTACTCTGATTATTATGTCAACAATCATGAGCTAAATGATTTGTCTTACCACAAATCCAGCAAGCTTTGGCTCCATCTTTTTTGCTTCTCCCTCTTCCTCTACGTTTGCTACCTCCTCTTCCTCTTAGGACATTGGCTTGGCTAGTTGTACCTTCTTCTTCATTTAATTGTTGCTTATCTTTGCTATTCTTCTTCTTGTCCTTTGAATACATTGCTTGACATGTACTCTTATCAACATCACCTTTGACATCCTACTCAAAAGTTAGCATATGTCCAAACAACTAATTTAAATCAGGAGTGAAATGATCTAGTGACAATTCAGTAGACAAAATGAATGGCTACCATATCTCATCTCCTCTCAAACCTGTGAGGATTTCCCTTACCAATTTATCCTCCTCAATATCTTCATCAACTGCTCCTAATGCATCTGCAATGTCCTTCATCCTTGTTACATAATCAAAAATGGATTGAGAAGCTTTCTTTATGAATGTAGAGAACTCTGCCCATAAAGATGCCTTCCTTGACTTTGTAGTATTTTCGGCATCCTTCTTCATCCGAGTCTTCAAATATGAGATTTCATCCCTAGTTGGAACACTAGGATCTCTGAATTCTGGTTTTTCTTCTTCATTTGTGATGTACCCTATCAGGTCTTTGCTCATGAGATGAGCTTCCATCCTCATTGACCAAGCTGGATAGTTTTCTCTATCAAATTTCTCTATCTGAAGAGAATCTCCCATCCTTTCTTTACCTATGTATTAAATTATACAAGCTTTATGAGGAATAAATGTACCTTTACTTCGAATGAAGTTCCTTTTGATCTTCTTGATAGCTTCAAGCCTCCTTCTCAAGATTTCCCTTTAAGCTTTCACCTTTTGAACCATCAAATGGTGATTTTTGTATCATTACAGTAGTTGGGGTCCTCCTTTCTTCTATTTTGATAATTCCTGCTCTGATATCACTGATGGAGAGTGTTAATCTCCAAAAGAACAAGATATCCTTGATGTTAGAACACTTCTATGTCAAGAATAGCTCAAAACCATGATCAATTTTAGAAGATCAATGCCAAACTATCAAGATTTGCACTAACTATGAAGAGGGTCACTACTCAAAAAAGTCTGCTGCACATAACTCACTCATTGCCTAACCAAATGTGTAAAGTTTTCAATCAAACTTTTTATGAGGTGTCATCTAATGTTTGCGCACTTTCTCCAAGTTAAATCATCTCAAAGGATTCAGTAAATCTTGAGAAATGATCCAAACAATCTACCTATGTCTTAAACTGTCCTCCTGTATAGTCGACTTTGACACCTGCAACTTCTAATGCATGGTTCTCCCAAACTACAATCCGTTTAATAAAATGCTTTAAGACATAGCTGGCTTACCTTCGAGCTTAGATTTTGACTCCTCATTTGTGTAAAACTTTACACTATGCACTAAGATCTGATCAATTCTTTGACCATCGAGATTACACCTGTTTGAAAAGACACTCATCACTTCCTCACATACAAATGTTCCTACACATAATTCTCTCAGCCCGTTTACAATTAGGCTCTCAAATCCTAACCATAGAAGCATTAATTATGCAATTAGACATCTACAAAAGGATTTCTAAAATGATCAAACATAGAAGGAGAACACAACAAAATATTGGGTGCAACTTTTTCTTTTACTCAGAAAAATTTACATCTGAATGATGAGAGAGATCTTCCTCACTTCTAAAGTGTCTAGTGACTCTTACATCTTGTAATTCTTCTTATCTCATGTTCTCTCATACTTGCCCCGACTTTCTACTTGTATATATAGGCATATATGTACAAGCTCATGACCATAATAAAGGTATAAGTGAGCTAACTACAAGTTTAATGTACATATGTATACAAGTCTTCATTTCCTGAATATGCCCTATCTTCAAACTTCATTTGTTGATCTTTTCTTCATCTTTTGACTTCAATTCTTGTCGAAGACATCAATTGATGGTTGACTTGCACCAACACTCAAGACATAGCACACAGAAAAAATACGCATAGTGATGGAGTCCCTCTCGTTGTTCCCCACTCAACATGCAGCATGTAGAAAAACTCACAGGGGAGAAGAGGTACTATGGCGTACTCCCCAACATGCATTGCACAGAAAAATAGTTATCAACATTCCCCACTCAGGATGCAACATGCAAAAAAATGCCTATAGTGATGGAGTCCATCTCACTGTTCCCCACTCAACATCACGCAGCGTGCAAAAAAATGCCTATAGTGATGGAGTCCCTCTCACTGTTCCCCACTCAACATGCAGCACATAAAAAAACTCCCAGGTGAGATGAGGTACTGCGGTTTACTCTCCAACATGTAGCATTAAAAAAAACCCACATCATGAATGCTCCACGCTCCAGCATGCATACTACAGCCTACTCTTTCCCCACCACCTCGCTTTTAGTTCTCTTTCAATAACTATTGCACGGTGTTTAGCTAAGAAGGATCAGGTTTTTCTAGCTAATTAACTATATCCCGGACATCACTTTTTTGTAAACATTAAAATGCTTTCACCCATCATCCAAAAGAACAGGGAGTTGGAAAAGCATTTCTACTCTGCAACCCACAGAAATCCCATCAAGCTTTGTAATGTCTTTTTTGTCCCAAGGATACATGTTGGTGGTTGCTTCCAAAGTCTATTTCTGGCTCTTAACGGAGTCAATTTTCCACTTCAACTTGGGCTAATAATATCCAATACAAAGCTTTTGGGCCCTATTCTTGGCAGTGTGAAAGTTAGTGAACCTGAAGCGCAATGAGCAGAAGAAAATGCGAGAACCGATTCTTTAGAGTTGATTAAAGCCTCCAATTTTGTGTTGCACACGTACGTCTTCCATGGGCCATCAAGACAATCGCTGAAAGATTCGGTCGTGACTCGTTACAACAACACAAGATCAACAAAACAGAAGCCAAGAAAACTTCTACCTTGCACGCTCCATAATGAATGTATGTTGCCAAAGACAACAATCAGCTATGCAAAAAAACTCCCAGGGGAGATGAGGTACTGTGGTAGACTCTCCAACATGCAGCAAGTAGAAAAACCCATGTCATGAATGCTCCATGCTCCAGCATGCGTACTGCAACCTACTCTTGCCCCACCACCTCACTTTTACTTCTCTTTCAATAACTATTGCACGATGTTCAACTAAGAAGGATCCGATTTTTCTAGCTAACTAACTATGTCCCAAACATCACTTTTTTGTAAACATTAACATGCTTTCACCCCATACTTTTGTGCCTCTAGAGAACTTGACATCATGTGTCTGAACTCCCTAACAAAAAAAACATTGCGGTCCCTTAGAATACTTCTAGTAATTACCTTCTTCTCTTCAATGTTGGTTGAAAGTTTTTTGGCCTCATCCATAGATTTGAAAATTTTTGTTTGCATTTTCTAAATGGAGGTGAATTCATAATAGGACTAACTTTCATACAGTTACTTGTTTCCACAACATAAATAGTCTTTAGATATGATTGTTGGTACTAGGGACCAAACTACAAAATGTTAGGTTGTACAAGATGTTGAACATATACCACAACATGATAAATAATTTCCTATAGCCTTGACCTTTTGAAATTGATGTAGAAAGGCATGACACAGAGCCTCATAAGTGGTGAAATTATTTGGACCAAACTCCATCAACCATCCGATAGCTTCGTCACTCAATCTAGCTTGAAAGATTTGATATTTTTTATCATCATCCTACCCCCTTCCCAAAACGCATGCCCTATATCAAATAGCCAAACTTGAACATCTTGTTTGTCACCTTCCTTGTTGTTGAAGAGATTAAAATAAATTCAAGCAATTCTATGATCAAGAACCACCATGCCCACACGTTTTTACCAACTCGAGCACTCCTAATCTACATGCACTAAAGGAGAGGTCCCCAACCTCTTCCTTGGAATCTTGGTCACCTTCACCCAAAATTCAATTAGCAATACCCAAAACTAGCTTATGCTCCTCTCTTTGTACTTTTGGCTCTACCTTCAACTAATCTGCCCATATGAAATCAAGAAGACCTACTAATGCTCTAGAATCTTAGGGTTTCTTATCTTGCACCCTCTTTGATTCTCCATTTTTTTGCCTCTCTTGTACCCCTTCCACCTGCAAGTTTGTGGCCTCAAATGCTACATGTACCTCTAAGAGTTGCATAATCAATGGGCATGGAACTACTCCTTTGTCCACTAGTGAAAGAAATCGCTTTGAGATATGGACACTATCCAAAATCACACTATCATATCCTTCTCCAGCTTCAAGTGTAGAAGTCTTTGGTGTGGCTAATCTTCATTAAAACAAGAAAAACCAGTATCAAAATGTAGTGATATGGCATCTCTCCATTGTTTGATTAGCCTAGAAATTTCTTTACATTCTATACTCAACATTAGAACCCCATCCAATCATGGTCACCAATTTTTGTGGTAATTTCTACCTTCTCTACAAACTAAGGTTCAAGGGATGTGGATTCCAACTACAGACACAAACCACAAGTTTCTTTTCCCATTATCTTCAAATACGTACTATTCCTCAAAGATCAAAGTAACTCACTTCAAAGTACACCATAGAGGATTCTCCTCCATATTCTCACTAGCAAAACAATAATTGATGGCAAAAAGAAGGAGATTATATTAGTTTGAAAATATTTTAGTATTTATAGTTGAAACTGTAGATATACAACAGTAATGGTTGTATATTAGATATACAACTATTACTGTTGTATATTAGATATACAACAGTAATGGTTGACAAGGATTGCTATTTAAAGAGAACAAATTTCTATCTAGTTCTCACCACTCTCACACTATTCTGAATAGTTACTAACTCTATCAGAAATTCTAATTGCTACATGGTTATATCCAAGCACTAAACTGCTAAACTTCATCAAAATATGGAAGGCAAAGCATCAATTCTCAACTTTAGATATTTACTAAAAAATATACACTATTCCTAAAATTACAAAATAATTTTCACAAAAATGGAGTCCGCACTTGCTATCTCCTAGCATACCCTAAATTTTATAATTGACACCTCTAACTTCATTTGGTAAAGTATATTAGAAGTTCCATATTCACAATATACACAAGCAATAACCCTCAACTAGTTTCCTACTTCTTTAAGAAAATGTTAAGTCATCATGGTAGATTTTTTAATTAACTATATACATCTAAGAAAATTAGGAAAATGATTAATAATGTCTTTCTAAAGGTTACATTATCCTTATGAGAAACTATATATGTAATTTGACTAAGATAATCAAATAAATATACCTCAATACTACCTTAATGGGCTATTGGGGAGAAACCAATATCCTATTTCATCAACCATAAAAGAAATATTAGAGAGTAATGTCCCACCAAAAAAATTCAATCTAATTACAAAGAAAAATATACCATATAGTAATCACTCATATTGTCATTATGTAGTATAAAACCAATAGAAATTCTATACTTATGAATGTTGTTTAAGAAAGCTACTTAAGCAACCCTCCTCTTTCAATGTACATGAGGATGTAGAACTCAATAGTATCGAGCCATAATTTACTCAGAATTACAATGGAATCATACAAGTAACCAGTGCAATCAATTTTTCTTAGACACAAAGTACTATACAAAATCCAAAATTCTTAGATTTAGGAAACTAAGATTACAATCAATCCAATTTAAATTTTCATTTATTCTTCAATAAGTGACTCTAACATTTCAAATTATTCATAAGACAATTTCCACTTCCTTAGTGCCTTATTGATAAGCATTATTAGCATTGTCTAGCCATAGTTATTATGAACATCTCATAATTCTAGATCTTATAGAAGCTCCCTAGAGTTATTGCATATACACTTAATATTACCACAATGTGTGGTGCAGCTGTATAATGCCAAAAAACACAATTATATGCTCATCAAGCTACAAGTTAATGCTATTGTCACAAACATAAGGTATTCCTTCAGTTTTGATTTCAAACATGAATCAAATCCTAGAATAAAAATAGAGAAGATAATGATCGAGATTGACTTATATATATATATATATATATATATATATATATATATTTGTGTGTGTGTGTATGTGTATGTGTAATTGATGCAATTCTTTGAAATCAAATACACATGACAAAATAATTCATATTACCCCTCCAAATAGAAGAAAAACTCTTCCAAATACAAAAAAAATCCATTCCAAACACTACAATCAAAAGAGAAAAACTTGACTTCATATATTACCTATATACTTCTTAGTTTCCATTGATCTAATGGTCAACGTCTTTCCCTCCTTATTCTTTGATGGCAGTATCATAAGTGGTGCATTACATGTAAAGATATATCTACAAAACAACTTGTAGTACTATCACCTAAAATAAAATACAATCAAGTTTTCCATAATAACCATTCTTGATTGATCACACATATTCATCATATGTGTGATATAATAATAATACATATCCTCTCAAATGACCCATACAAGTCATTATCACCATCAAGATCCTTAATAGACCATAAGTTCTAATCTAGTTTTCATTTCTAAAGATTACTAAAAAAAAATCTTACTATTACCTAGTAGGGGAATAAGTAGCGAACATACCAATTCTAACCGATCAATGGAAAGGAAATTTTTTTGTTCACACATAGTAGTGCAATTCCTTTGAAATAAAATACTTTTCTAACAAAATCTTTACCAAAGTCCAAACATGTAGAATGCTACACCCAAATAGATCTTGCCCCAATGTAATTGTGCTTCCAATTTTAGAGAGTCATGTCATAAGTCAAAAGGAATTATAACCATGCAATAAAATAAGTCTCATCGAATTCATAAGATAGTTCATACGAATTAGGATGAATTGTGTGAATGTCATTCCTATTATTTCAATGTACAAAAGCAAAAGCAAATGAAATGCACCTTACTCTACATGAAGGAGTTTCTTGCTCATCCCAAGTCAACTTAGATGCTTATTCTACCTGTGGAAATTGATAAAAGATATTTTTTATCACCATGTTCCATGCATTGACACATGTGTATCAGAATGAGGATGAGACGTGGAAGCATAGGTTGGTCATTGATTTAGAGAAAGATATTTTTCAGTAAGGTGAATTGATTTGAAATTCCCATGAAAATTCATATTTTTGATGGAGTTCAAGGTTTGAGGTTCAAGGACTTTTGAACAAACTAAAAAAATAGTTCGTTAACCATAATCTTAAAATATGTTTTTACCCTTATTACTATTCATATTTCCATGCCTTCATCCATGTAAATCCTACAAAAATTATTCTTCTAATCATTGTTATTTGTGTTGAGGATTTGATGCTCACTAGTCCTAATGAGATGTATGTTCCTGAGTTCAAGGTTGATTTGCATGCCTCTTTTGAAATTTTAAATTTGAGGCATCTATGTAATTATTTAGAAATCTAACTTATGCAAGTTGATGGAGATAATACTTTTTCCCAAGATAAATACATTGAAACTATATTGCACCACTTTGTCCTTCAAAATTTGAAACCCATCATCACTCCCATCAAGATAGTCCAAGATTGAGTCTTCATGATAATAGAGATGCATTTGATGCTCAATTTTGTTAAAAAACTAGTTGATGGGCTATCTATGCATACATCAATCTATCTCATGTTCAATTTGTTATATGTCAAATGAGAAGATTTATGCATAGCCCAAGTGTGAAAGATTGGTAGATTTCCAAGTATATCTTTTGCTATTTATTTGCTACCCAATAAATTGGGTTGTGTTATCCTAGGAGGGGATCAATCTGACCAAAGCTACATGCTCTTTTTGACTTTGATCTAGCTACATACATGATAACCATGTATCCATAAGTGGTTCTTGCTTTCATGTTTGCTGGCTCAAACATATCTTTGTCGATCAAGATACAATTCATTATGACCATATCTAATTGTAAGTTTGAGTATAGGGACACTTTCATAGCTGCAATTGAGTGTGTAAGGCTCAAACACCTTATGGATGATTTGGATGTTGGTCAAATATCATCCACCATCATCTTTATGATAGTGAAAGGTCTTCCATTTTTGTATTAACAACATTGAGATGCACTATCATTATGTCGCTTAGATCCTCTTTGTTGGAGAGATCCGTTTCATGTTTATGCCCACATAGGATAATCTTGCATATCTTCTCATGGTTTTTGCTTGATGAGGCTTCAAAGCTATTACAGACTTTTTGGGCTCACTACTATTTGTGCATTCATTTCGGTCCACACATTACTTGGCATTTCCTTCTACATGAGCGTTAACTCTTTGTTCATTACATCACTCCCATGGAGGCTTGTTAGTCTATTTTGGTAGTGATGAACATGAACACACGTAGGACCACTTAGGCATATTTATTCTTTGTTAGGAAATTCATTTTAGGAGGCTTGTATATACACCCACAACCATAATGAGATACTTATCTTTGTATGTTCCACAACTACTAATACACTATGTGTTGTGCTTTCAACCTTCTTTTTCTTCTCTTTTTGTGCATTCCTAATCCCGAAAATCCGACATAAATATAAGCTGATAGGTTAGGAAAATTTACCAAGAGCAGAATCTTGATAAGTATTTTTCTTTTTAAATTAAACTCTTTAAGCCAACGGAACAAGCTTTAAGGGGGTGCTATGAGAGACGTTATCCATTAGTTTTCTATACGTGTTAGTGAAGAAACCAATGGTACTACTATGTTTCTAACTCCAAGTTGTACTGGCAATGGTGTCAAGGTCACTTTTACCTATAATAACAACATCACTCAAGTATTCCATTTCCGTATTGAGATGCTTGGTCTATGCGCAATAGAAGGGGCTATCTATATCTTGAATACTTCAGCTATGTCCATCCTCATTTTACTCCACGGAACAGCAAACTTGAATTTAGCATTCTCTACAGGATCTTGCAAAACAGACTGAAAGAGCAGGCTGACATGCACACCGTATTCGCGACCCTTCACGGTTTGTTTGTCATCTTGTTGCATCTTGAAGGTCTGGCGAGTGAGCTCTTGCCACTACGTTAGATGCTCAGAGAAGCCATTGGTTGGAACTTCATGGAGGGCCATGGCCTTCCTGAGGGGGAAGCACGCCTCTGTGGGTAGCTCGAAATCGGTAAGTAACGCATTCATGATACATTGGGAGAACGTAAACGGAAACTACACCGCGCAACAGAGAGAGAGAGAGAGAGAGAGAGAGAGAGAGAGAGAGTGAGAGAGAGAGAGAGGTACATGCACCCCCCTCGTCGTGCACCTCTACGGCAATCTTCTTTCAATATCGTGTAAACGGCTTCCTGTATACATGGGAAGATTTTGATAGAACTTTACGCCACGCCAATTGCGACAAAGAATCTTCAAAATGCGCCCAAACGTGTGTGACTTGCTCATTTTCAAGGTCCCCACTGCGCAGTTGATGGACACTTTGAATAACAGAACTTGTAGCAGTACCATACCATTTTACAGCGCACGGATGAGTTTGGAGTGCCTCGTATGAGGATCAGAGTTTTTCGGGCACATGCCAATATGCTACAGACATGCAAGCTTTCCATTTCTATCTTGCGTATATTTTTCCGTAGATCCTTCAGTTCTTTAGTAGACGATTTTCGTACTACATGAGATTTCATGGCGATTCATTGACGCTGAGAATTCATGGTGTTGGGAGCTACCTGAGAATTCATGGCGATTCATTGACACTGACGTTATCAAAGAAAAGTCCTCTTCCAAGTCCATTTCAATTTTCCACCTATGACGAGAATAAAGACGACACGCAATACAGAAAGGTAAATAAATCTTTGTCATTACGATCGTACAGGCGCAAGATTGTGTCCGAATAGAGAGATATTGTAAATGTGGGCTTCCGCCATTTTTTCTCAAGTACTGCAGTGTATATTCGCCTCCAACCATGAAGCGAGAAAAGTGATGATAAGTACTTCCAAACAGGCAACTGCGTGATAAGTGTGTAAGTTATTTCTGAAGGTTCGCAATCGTAGATCCCGTCAAATCACGAAAAGGAAAAGGCAACTACTCAACAACACAAGCTACAACAGCATACGACAGCATACGACAAAACAACCGAGCGAGGCACGAATAAAGAGGGAGTTTTTTATTTTTCCAGAAGATGAAATCTGATAATCTTGGTTGGATTGGCCTTCCGCCACTTGACAGGGGGGCGAAGGTTCAATCCCCACGCACGACAATCTAACCTCTCCCAAGGCCATTGTAAATCAGTCTTCGCTTGTCTCTTGTCTTCGGGTAGTCTTCGCTTGTCTCTTGTCTTCGGGTAGTCTAACCTCTTTTTGTACGAGGGGTCCTATGGATACTATTTCTCATGGCATAGGGTAGTCTAACCTCTAAATAGGGTAGTCTAACCTCTCTTTTGTAGGATACTAGGGGTCCCATGGATACTATTTGATAGTTTACTATTTCTCATGGATACTATGTCCGCTCACTTGTAAAGTTGCAATTTTAAAGTTAAAGCTCCAATTTTAAAATTAAAGCTCCGGGGAGTAAGCTTCGGGTGAACCTTCATTATAACAAGAAAGAAAACAAAAATATCTGAGAATCTTGCTCTGTTCTGAGAATATGAAAAATTTTGCTCTGTTCTGAGAACCTGAGAAATCTTGCTCTGTTCTCGGAGTTACTCTGCATCCTCCATCCATATGCTTTACATTATTTCTCTACTTTTGCATTATTTGCATGGAAATTTTAGATGTGAACACTAGAATTCCGCTCTGTTCGTTACAGCAATCCGTTGGATTTCAAGATCATCTGTCTGGTGGAGTCGGCCATTGTTTGCTTCGTCCGCTTCATTTACAGGTCCTTCCACGAGTTGTGATTGGAGATGGAGTATTATTATCTTTCAATGATGAACCCAATATGAGGAAATTTGTACTGATTAGAAACAACAGCTTTGCGCCTGACAGACATTCCAGAAGTTCCATAGTGCGCGACATATGAAAGAACATTCTTTGCTTTTATGACACTGAAAAGAGCGCAACATTGTGTGGCTCCTAAGACTCCTGAAACTCGAGAGACCCATACAGACAGAGAGAGTTCCGCTATTTGATGCTTAACTTGATATGCGTTGCAGACTCCCGAAACTCGAGAGACCCATACACACAGAGAGAGTTCCGCTATTTGATCTCACTCGTATTTTGTGAAGCGCTTAACTTGATATGCGTTGCACGGGATACACAGTAGGGCAAGCACATATTACATTTGACGTCCAGCGTGAACTTTCATATGACAGGTTTTCTTTGATTATCTGTTCTCGAATGACAAACGTTTTTCAAGGAAGACAGGCAAGGCAGTTTGCTATTACATGCCTATTTTTAGAGGACTTCACTTCCAACATGGAATCCTCTGCACTGTACCTCTTTCCTGCAAAGGTGATACGCACAACAGTTCAAGGTTTCATTAGTCTTCTTTCGAGCAGCACCAAAGAGATTGGAAATTAGTGAAGGATTTTTACATGCATTACAAAAAGACTCTCCCCCGACTTGGGTACATATATAACGACTTGGGTATGTAGAGATGTCTGTAAGTAAATGCAGGAAAGTACATCTCTACATACTCATAAAAGGAGATTTTTCTCAGGAAATCAGCATACAACAGGCTACCAATAAAAGTTACAGTTGTGACAGAGTAAGTTATATACAACAAAGGCACGGCTTATTGCAACAAATAGATGTTCCGAGTGGATACCTCAACAAGTAACAAATAGAGAAGACCATGCTATATCTCTCTTTGGAATACAAGGATAGAAGGATATCTCTCCATTTATTCAGAGGATTATTTTTTAAGGTAGCACATTAATAAATAAAAAGAATGCTTCTTAGCCTGATTTATTTCAGAGCATTAAAACAAGAGAAGAAGAAATCCATGTCGCCTTTCTTAAACACTTTGCGTTTACTCTTTTTTCATCAGTGGCAGCCTTTCATGAAGAATTTTTTGCATGCAGGCTCTAGCCAAAGATCAATACATTGCACTTTTGGAAATGACATCCTGTAAGTACTCTTGTGAATGCATGTATGTATGTATTTATGTATGTATGTATGTGTGTATTTATGTATGTATGTGTGTATTTATGTATGTATGTATGCATATATGTATGTATGTATGTATGTATGTGTGTCTATATGTCACACGCATGCATGTGCAAATGTGTATCTCTTTGGATTAACATGCATGTTGATATACATATGCATACGAATTTAACATAAAAAAAGAAACCAAAAACTTTGTCCAACAAGAATACATGCATGCAAAGTGACTCAAATATCATGGAACTTTCTCTTCCACTTCCATAGTTATGCCTCTTCCTCTTTAACATGTATGTTGTTTCAGTTTAAAGTCTACAAAAGCACACGAACAACACAAGGAAGAAGAAGAAGAAGCCTGGAGCAAAGCACAAAACTAAATGTATTACCAAGTAAATGAACAAAGATTAATGTGTTAGGGTTATAGATGTATATACAAACCAACGAAAAAAACCTCCTAAATACGGAAAAAAGTGATGTGACAATCCTAAGTTTGTTCACACTCATCACTACCGAAATATATCAAAAAGTCCTCCCCCTGTGTGATGTGGTGAACAAGGAGCTTGCACTGATGAGTGCCAAGCGATGTGGAAAGCGATCAAGTCACATAAGGAAGTAAGCCCAAAGCTTTTTGAAAAGCTTCAAGCTTCTCCTTAGGCAAAGAGTTTGTGAAAAAGGTATGCAACATTATCCTGTGTGGACACATAAGCCAAACTAATCTCTCCAACAAAGAACCTCTCCTTGAAATAATGATAGTGCACCTCAACGTGCTTTGTCTATGCATGGAACATAAGGTTCCTTGCAACTCCTAATGTGCTCTAACTTTTAGTGAAGATTATGGTGGAAATTACTGATCAACACCCAAA
>CM035426.1:165287627-165680127 GCA_020310875.1 Ceratopteris richardii | reverse complement strand
CATCCTCTAAGCTCTTGGAGCTTATACACACATATGTATGGGTCCCTAGCAGAGAGGCTCCATGGGGAGGAGCTAGATACTTTGTTTGATGACCACTCAAGAAAGGCATGGCTATATGTTATCAAGGAAAAATCAGAAGTGTTTTCATGCTTACAAATGTTTAGGTCCCTTGTTGAGAAAGAATGTGATTCACACATCAAGACACTGAGGTCAGATGGAGGGGGAGAGTATTTCTCCAAGGAATTCACAAAGTAGTTGTAGGAGAATGGCATAAAGAGAGACTTTACATGCAGGTACACCCTTCAACAAAATGGTGTTGCAAAGAGGAAGAATAGGCATTTGGTTGAGATAGCTAGATGTGTCATAAATGAAGGTATGTTACAATTCTCTTGTTACTTGATAAAAAGGGTTCCAACAGGTGGTGTGCACAACTTGACTCCACATGAAGTCTATTACGGTAAGAAACCAACCATGAAGCACCGGCTCAAGATATTTGAATGTCTATGTTTTGTTCATGTTTGTAGTGAAGTGAGAACAAAGTTAGAACCCAAGAGTGAGAAATGTATGTTCATTCGGTACTCAAAGGAGCAAAAAGGCTACAAGCCTCTCTCAAATAAGCTATATGTGCCAAGAGATGTTGTGTTTGATGAGTCAAGGTCATGGTATGGAGACAAGGGCAATGCAAAGTTGGATGAAGAGGATCAAGAGGAGTATGCAGACTTTGATGTGTAGATTCAACCTCAAGAGTCAATCACAATCAGTGGAACAGAGGCTTCTACAACTAAGGTACATGCATATGATCACTCTTATACTTATGATTATGAAGGAGAATCCCCTACTTCAAAGTATAGAAGGCTGCAAAAGATAGACTATGACACTAGGGAAGCTCAAGAGGAGTCAAAAGAGGAAGAGATTGAGGATTTCATTAATCCTAATGTAAAGCTCAATAGACTCAAGAACCAATATCCCAAAGTTCAAGAGAGGCATTCTACAAGGAAGAAGGCACCCCCACAAACATATATATATATGGCTCTTTCATGGCAAAGCACTATGCATACACGATGAATGTCATTGCAGATCAAGAGCCATATTCTTATGAGGAGGCAAATACCAAACTAGAGTGGAGGAAGGCTATCTATGAAGATTTCAAAGCTCTTAATGAGAAAAACACTTGGGAACTAGTACCCAAGAAGAAAGGCATGAAGATAGTCCAAAACAGGTGGGTGTACAAGACCAAGAGGAATGCAGATGATAGCTTGGCAAGGTACAAGGCTAGACTAGTAGCCAAAGGCTTCACACAGACACAAGGGGTGGATTATGAGGAGACTTTTAGCCATGTGGCAAACAAGGCTACCATTAGAGCTCTCATAGCCCTATGTGCAACAAGGAGGTGTCCTATCTACTAGATGGACATTAAGAATGTCTTCTTGAATGGTGACTTACAAGAAGAGGTGTTCATGGAACAACCTCAAGGGTATGTAGATGCACAACATCCTATCTATGTTTGTAGGTTGAAGAAGGCCTTGTATGGCCTAAAGCAAGGCCCAAGGGCTTGGAATCAGAGGCTAGTGGATTTCTTGAAGAGATGTGGTTTCTGTCCAAGTGATGCAGATCCATCCTTGTATATGAAGAAGATAAATGACAAGATATGTTTGATATGCATATATGTAGATGATCTCCTTGTGATAGGTGATGATGATGTAGGGATAAGGACCATCAAAGAAAAGCTCGGAAGAGAGTTCAAAATCTCAGATTTAGGTGTGCTTAAGTACTTTCTTGGCATTGAGGTGATCTATGGTCAAGAAGGTATCTATCTCTCTCAAAGGAAGTATCTTCTAGATGTGTTGTTTAGATTTGGCATGACAGATTGCAAATCAATATCTCAACCTATGGATTCAAATGTCAAGTTAAGCAAGGAAGATGGTAAGAAGCTAGAAGACCTTACACTATACAGGAGCATTGTGGGATCATTGATCTATGCTACACTCAAATAACCTGACTTGTGCTACATAGTTGGAGTTCTATCTTAGCTCATGCATGAAGCCACATATACACATCTCAATCATGCAAAGAGAGTGTTAAGGTATGTGAAGAGTACAATTAACTATGGGTTGCTATACATGTATGATGAAGAACTTCAAGTAAGAGCATGGAGTGATGCAGATTGGGCAGAGAGCGTTGATGATAGAAGTGCAACTTTTGGCTGCGTTTTCATCCTAGGTACAAACGCAATTTCATAGATGAGCAAAAAGCAACCCACAGTTGCATTGAGTTCAACACAAGCTAAATATAGAGCTTTAACCCTCACTACATGTGAAGCAATGTGGCTTAAGAATCTCTTCAAAGATTTTGGTATACAATTTGGACCAATTCCAGTTTATCTTGGTATACAACTTGGGCCAATTCCAGTTTATGGAGATAACATGTCAAGCCTACATCTTGCTAACCAGCCCATGTATCATGCAAGGATGCATTACCATTATGTAAGGGAAAAGGTTGCAAGTGGCAACATTGATGTTCATTTTGTAGGTACAAAGGACCAAGTTGCAGATATCTTCACCAAAAGCTTTGAAGTGACCAAGTTAACAATTTTTTCAAAGGATATGAGCTTACTTGATAGGGACATTACCACCTTAAGATTGAGGGGGAGTGTTGAAAATGTGAACTATGCAAGCTCTTGGTGGACAAAGTGGTCAAAAGACCTTAATGTGGACAAAAGCCACAACTTAGATCACTTAGGGTGGTCTTAAGGTTAGGAAAGGTCAGGCAAGGTAGTCCTAAGGTGGTGGAAAAGTCAAGAGAGGAATCTAAAAGCTATAAAAGGAGGTGAAGAGTCATCAAATGCATGGAAGTCTTGTAGGTCATTAAAGATCAAGAGACATATAGTCAAGGAGACTCAAGGAGACTCAAGGAGACTCAAGGAGACTCAAGGAGAGAGTCATCCAAGGCCCAACGAGCTGAAATGCAGTTGTCCAAGCTAGGAAAAACATAGAGGAGGGTGCTACATGCACAAAGGAGGAGTAAGGAGGAGTTGTCAAGCCCACACCCCCTCGAGTCTCTTGTAGGTATAGACATAGTCTGATTATAATAGTTGTAACTCTCTCTGTACATATCCAATTCAAGATATTTAAAGTTCATTTTGTAGCTTATATATGTGTCTTACTTTCCCTAAGAGGGCTTCATGAAATTAGTTTTATGTGGACAAAAATTGGTCTATCTTTGTAACCCTAATTTCTACATATCCTACATCTCTGCATAGTCTATTTTGTACATAGTTGTTGACTTACCTAAACATATCCATTTAAGGTGTTTAGTAGCTTATTGGAATCTTTTTGAACCATAATAAGTGTGGCAGAAAGCTTAGGTGATTTGGATCAGTGTAAGGCATGTGAATTAGAGTTTTCTCTACAAGGTAGCAGAAAAGGTGTATGAAGGGACCTAGGTATTGGGTTCATTTCACATCTAGCGTGTGAATCGGAGGGATTAAATTCCATCAAACATATGGGAGAGTTATGGTTTTGTATGTAAGAAAATTTCATCTACCATGGGAGTAAGTATGAAATACATACTTACTGCAAAAATTAAAATTTTATTCTTTCTATTTGATTTATAAGTTTTCTTTCCCAATGTAGCCAAAAATTAGAGGATGACAAGAAATATTTGTCAATCCTTTATGTGCAAAATTTTATGTTGGATGGGGCCATAAATGACTCCTCAAAGGGATGTAGATCATGAGCCATCAATGGGACAATGCATGACAAGTACTAATATACATACATTCATAAAGAGAGAGAGAGAAAGTGAGACAGAGGGAGAGAGAGAGAGAGAGAGAGAGAGAGAGAGAGAGAGAGAGATAGAGAGAGAGAGAGAGAGAGAAGGAGGATGAGAGAGAGAGAGGGAGGGGGGAGGGAGGGAGGAAGGGAGGGAGGGATGGATGGATAGAGAGAGAGAGAGGGTGACAGAGAGAGAGAAGCAAGAGGCACACATACATACATATTATTATCTATGTATGAATCTATGTATGCGTGTATGTATTTGAGTCCATATGTATGTATGTACGTATGTATGTATGTATGTATGTATGTATGTATGTATGTATGTATGTATGTATGTATGTATGTATGTATGTATGTATGTATGTATGTATGTATGTATGTATGTATGTATGTATGTATGTATGTATGTATGTATGTATGTATGTATGTATGTATGTATGTATGTATGTATGTATGTATGTATGTATGTATGTATGTATGTATGTATGTATGTATGTATGTATGTATGTATGTATGTATGTATGTATGTATGTATGTATGTATGTATGTATGTATGTATATATATATATATATATATATATATATATATATATATATATATATATATATTGGTGGAGTTGGTTGGATGGATACATGCATCTCTCACCCTTGTTGGTTTAGATGATAGTTTTGCTATTCCTCTAGTTTGTTGTAGTTCTTAGCTTGATAGTTGTAATCTCCATAATTTAGTTAACATTGGGTCATCTTGGCACCATCACTTGATTCCAATTTCTTACTCTCACTCGGGTTCAATACATTCATTTCACCTAAACTTGCTTTAGACTCTCTCCCTATGATGACTGCCCATCTTGCAACTGCTTCTTCTAGAGGAGGCCCAGTAAACCTGAAAGTGGTTCACAATTCTAAGGTTTTGTATCTTCAATTTTCTAGGATTTCCCCTTTGGTTTGATGTCTCTTGCTCCTTCCACCTAGATCTTCGTGGCCTTGAACATTTCCTCCACCTTTAAGAGCTGAGTAATTAAGGGCTACAATACCACCTTCTTTTTCCACAAGCAAAGAAACTTCTTTGGTATGCATACACTAACTCAAAATCCACTTGTCAACCCCTCTCCTTCCTCAAAATTAGGATGATTATCTACTTAGCTATATATATATATATATATATATATATATATATATATATATATATATATATATATATATATATATATATATATATATATATATATATATATATACATACATACATACATACATACATACATACATACATACATGCATGCATACATACATACATACATACATACATACATACATACATACATACATACATACATACATACATACATACATACATACATAGATACATGCATGCATACATACATACATACATACATACATACATACATACATACATACATACATACATACATACATATATATATATATATATATATATATATATATATATATATATATATATATATATATATATATATATATATATATATATATATATATATATATATATATACATACATACACACACACACATACATATATATATATATATATATATATATATATATATATATATATATATATATATATATATATATATATATATATATATATATATGTATATATATATATATATATATATATATATATATATATATATATAGAGAGAGAGAGAGAGAGAGAGAGAGAGAGAGAGAGAGACCAAGGGGGGAAATTTGAGGAGAGCTTGGCAAGTGTCCCTTCCATATGGAATCTAATTCAAGGCCTTTTAACCTTGGAAGTCACATGAAATCACATGGCTCTCGCATGGATTCTAAAAGGATTCCTCCTAAGCTTGTAGTACAAGTCCAAAGTCTTGACAGGCCTCCTAAGGGTAAATATCATACCCATAGGAAATATCAATCCTAAGGGTCAAAGCCCTTCAATTCGGAGCAAATTAATTCAAATTGGTCAAATGTTCAAACCATAATCTTGGAGAAACTTTCCCAAGGGTTTTCAATAAACTCCTAGGGTTCTCCAACTGACTTTTAACCCTTAAAACCGAGGCCTTTTTTTGCTTGGACCCATAGTTAGATAACATTATTGCCCCCTTTGACATTTTCTTCCTCAAAAATGTGTGTAGATATGTGTGTAGATATAACATGTGGAGTATTTCTCGATGCCCCATGGTCAGTCTCATTGATCATGGTCTTCATCTCTTTGCTTCACCTCTTTATTAGATGGGGATTTTATCACATACTGGATTTGAAGAGAGGGGAACCTATGTGTTGCTTAATCCCTGTACAAATATTTATAACATTACCTAGCTTTGCACATGAAATACTCAATCAAATGAAAAGGATGGAAAGAATGATAAGGGTGGATTAAAACATATGTACCTAAATCAATGTTTTGCTATGTGCGAACTAGGCATCCATAGCATAAACATATGAAATAGGTGAATTCTAGGACTCTCTAACTAATTTTCTATTTAGGTCCTCAAAGATTCCTTCATAGTCAAATCCAAGGTTCAAAAGAGCAAGAAGGAAGAATTGAAACTTTGTGTAACTGATTCAGCTTCTAAGACACAATAGTGATTTGATTCAAACTAGATGAGACTCAAATCTTCAAAGATTTGTTCTACTCTAGTTGTTTGAAGCATTGTTTCTATGTTTATGAGATAAAGTCAAATTTTCACAAAGATTCTTTGGTAAAATTAAACTATAATCCATCTATCAAGCTCTATTGGCATAAAATGTTGGTGTCTCAAGCCAGTAAACTTTGTGACTATTGATGATGTTTAATTTACTCTAAAATAATGATGCTAAAACTATCTAGGTTACTAAACTAAACCCTTTTAATCTCTTAAGAATACTTTACACTAGAATGCCAATTCTAGTATATATCTTTAACTCAAGGGATTGATTCACCTAGTTGTATTATCAACAAGGTTTTTTGAGCTTAGTCTAACTTAATTTGGATATTTATAAGTTCTTTCTCTTTAGAAATCCTTGCCCTGGTAGGATCTTATAGACAAACATACAAATAGAATATGAAATTTGAAAAGACACAAAAAAAAGAAATCTACATTAGACAAGATAATATAGGATATTGGGTGCAATCTCCTCCCACACACTTTGTTGGATGAATCTTAAACAATGTGTATTTGTAGTTTTTTATTACGTCCAAATATAGAGTTACAATGAAGGCCGATACTTTGAGAAGCACACATGTGAGTAGAAAGTTTCTCACTTCTACGAAGAGCCTTAGTTTTTATTAATAAAATTTGTGTTCTTTAGTTATCCTTATCTTAGCCACTATTTTTATGAATTTCTAGAAAGAACCCTCTACATGGGTCTTTTATCTACAAGATATATGGAAAATATAATTTCTCTTATTTGTTTCTAAATACATATGAATAAGTCCACACCCATCCATGCCCTCAGGAACCTTTGGCTGCTATATCAAAACACAAATCACATTAAAATATCAATAAAATAATCTCTAAAATTCAACAATATATCATTGATAGAATGCCCCTAGTTGGAAAAGAAATTGAATCCAATTGATAAGAATTAAAATAAAGATGGATGTCCAATCACATGTCCCATCACTTTAGAAAAATCAAAATGTTCCATGTCATAACACATGTATGGAAATATATGTTTGGAGAGTTAAACTATTGTGATTGTGAATGATATAGAAAAATTAAGTCATCATAGTGAGGCATTAATGAAGTTTTATGAATACACTAAGATTCTTGTATAAATTTTTTTTTATACTTATACTAAATATGATATTGGGTACCTATATGTGTAGTGGTTATGGCATGATCAATTATTTTCTCAAGAATTAACATTTTAGGTTTGTCTTCAAGCAAAAGAGGATTATCAAGAATAAGAGCTAGTGGTAAAGTTTCTTTGCACGCCTTTAGTAAACTAACATGAAAAGAGTTATGTATGTCAAAATTATATGGTAATCTAATCAAATGAATTGTCATAGATCTTTTGAATAATGAGAAATGGTCCAGAACAGCATTATGCAAGTTTATCTTTAGGATGTTTAATTAGGAAGAGTATAAATAATGGGCTTATTTAGTCCATCTCACAACTAGAGAAGGGGGGAAGAGAACGTAAACAGGGAACTCCTCCTTCTTCAGGCCCGATCGCTCCTTCTCCTGCTTATGCGAATGGGCTGTAGTCCTTGCGGTGCCTCAATTTGGATGCCCCGTTGTTTGTGTTCGTTGAGACTTGCTCTAATACCACTATGGAATCTCTGATGATCCCATTCGTTTTTTCTGTACTTAGGCTCTAAACCCAAGAATGACCACACAGAGATCGTTCTCTTTCTTGCCGCCCACCCTCGTGTTACTCTGATCATTTCTCTCCCTCTAATTACCCATAAAGGGTAATACTCATAGTCTCTCATATGGGTGCCACTTGGCAGTCATGTGAGTATCATACTCAATAAATGTAAGAGATGGTTCACACCCATGACTCATGACTAATGAGTGATAATCCATGTGACACTATTTGTCATACATATCTGATGATAATATATTTAAGATCAATCTTACTAAAGATATGGGCTCCTCGAAGTTTATCTATCAAGTTTTCTATCTACGAAATAGAGTATCTAGTTTTATTGTGATTTTGTTGAGGGCTCTATAGTCAATGCACATCCTATAAATTTATTCTTTTTCTCAACTACGAGAACAGGTGCTCGGAATGGAGAACTAGGCCTTATAAGTCCTTCTTGAAGTAAATCCTTAACTTGGTTTTCTATTTCCTTTCGATGAAAAGGGCCATGCCTATATGGTGCTTTATGAGAAGGAGAACTAATAGGAATTAGATCTATACTATGGTCAAAGAATCCTCAAGACAATTGTAGTGTAGAAGGATAATCACACATAAAATAATCCTTACGAGTAGTCATAAAAGGTTTGTGCATCAGAAAGGGTATGATTATAATTATTTATGACATTTACAAAAATGATGCATGAATTGTAACCTTTCCTAAATGCAAGCTTTACTTGAATATGAATGATTAATGGAAATGGTTGGAAGTCATGCCTTGGAGACAACGAAATGAATTGAACTTTAAAGTCAAAATTAAATGTATGCATATGATAGTCAATAGATGTGTTATAATGATAAAAAAAAGACATATGAAGTATAACATCATGGGGTTGCAAAGGGGGCAATTGAAAATGTTTGTGCATCTATGTATGAACCTATGCAAATATTAATGTCATGCACTTCACTTTTTACATTATATCGACTTCCTTGAAATGTAGCCTTAACTTAATATAAGGAAGAAAACGAATTATATTTGAGTTTGTTGGCAATAGCCAAAGGCACAAACGACGAGGAAGTATGTGAAGGCGGATTACAACAAAGTAGTGGGGAGCCAAGCGGATTGGTTTTTCAAAGAAACATGTTTTTTATTATTTTTTCAAAACCCTCAATAGTGATTTTCATCACTCTTGTACCATATGTATCATAGAACAACCAGTTTTGTAATTACTAGCTCCATTTTGTGCAAGAGGAGGGGTGCTCGATCTTGAGAAGCTTAGATAGAATGAGACTACCAATTTTGGCTATTTTTAGATCTCGTTTAGACCTTCAAACAGTGCCTAGAACCTATTTTTTAATTATGCCGGACACTAGATGTGAAACCGGTCAAAACTAGTCAAAAAACTGTAAAGAGAGCTAGAGAGCTCATTTTTGAGGTTAGCTAGTTTAGAATTGAATGAGTTAGTGAGAGCTTGAGCTTGTAAGAGTGTTCTTGAGTAATAGAATCTTCTTTCAACCTTCCATTGTGTCTTGCTTGTCTCTTCCTTGTGTGTGTGTGTGCATCTCTATGCTTCTCACCTTCACTCTCCCTACATCTCGCGTTCATGATCTTCATATCACTCATATCTCTTCCCCGGATTGACATTAAGGAGGTGGAGCTCCTTAATGTGGTGCTTACCATCATACTAGATCAACACCAAATTTGGCACCGTTGCCGGGGATCGAGTCTAGGACGAATGTGTGATGGTAAGAGTATAGCAAGAAGTGGTGTTGGAAGGTAAAAATTTCAGTTTTTGTGGTTGTTTTTAAATAGTTTCTGTGTTTTTCATCTCCTCTACACTCCTTCTTCACCACCGCATCATCTTCTTCCACTCCAAAAAAATTAAAAAATTCACCATATCCACCTATGCTCCTCACTTTCCCTCATTTGGGCATGTGAGAGAGAGAGAGACAGAGAGCTTTTATGCTTGTTTGTGCATGTGTGTTTTTGAGTTTTCTTGCAGGTACAGTGCTCCAGAGTAGGAGGAAAGCTTCCAAAAGGTGAGAAATTCACTTTTTGTCAAAATCTGCCGTTGGTGTCAGACCATCACGATGGTCTAGCGAATTCAGAATTTTTGGTAAGCGAGTAGACCACAGTGTAGAGCACACTTACGCACATAGGAATCCACATTTGGTTTTGCAAAATCATCAGTTTGGTGGACCATCGCAGCAGACTCATGCCATCGCGATTGTGTCACACCATCACGATTGGCTCACGCCATTGGGACGCCTCGGACGGAACATCGCAATGGTCTCACACCATCTCGACGGTTCACTTGAACCATCGTGAGGGTCACTTACCATCACGACGATCCCGTCAACCCCACGCCATCGCGATTGGCCCATGCCATCGCGATGACTCACTTGCCACATGTCAAATTATACCATCACGATGACACTTGGTACGCCATCGCGACGCTTCAAGTTCGGACCATCAGGATTGGCTCAAGGCATCGTGCCTCGTGACCATTGCGATGGGCTCATGCCATCACGATGGTTGCATTGACCATTGACCATCACGATGGGCCCATGCCATCGCGATTGCTCGCTAGATAGACTATCGCGATGCCTCAATTCAGACCATCGTGATGCTTTGCACCATCAGACCATCACGATT
The DNA here is from genome assembly GCA_020310875.1 of Ceratopteris richardii. Taxonomy (NCBI): domain Eukaryota; kingdom Viridiplantae; phylum Streptophyta; class Polypodiopsida; order Polypodiales; family Pteridaceae; genus Ceratopteris; species Ceratopteris richardii. Next base: position 165,669,400 of record CM035426.1, on the reverse strand, counting down.
GTACCACACCATCGCGACGGTTCAATTAGACCATCACGACGGTCCTAGACCATCGCTATTATCTCTGATCATCGCGATTATCTCATACCATCGCAATTTTCCACCTAGAACACCAAAAATTAGGGGTTGATTTTTTGGGCTATTTTGAGGCTATTTTGAGTGAATTTTTGGGTTGTTAAATTTATTGGAGACCCCATAGCTCATAATTGAAGAAAAACTTGTTTGTCAATTTTTACCCCCGAGAGCCTGAACGTTCATATCTTTTTCATTCAAAGTTCGTTTTTTGAGCTTTATAGCTCGTTATAAAGCTCTTTATGAGCTCTACACGAACCTTGATTGTTTTTTTTCAAGAAGAACACGTGGATATTTAGATAAGATAATTTGTGGTTGACCCATTTGTGGGACTATAAAAGAAAGGGGGCATTTGGAGAAACTTTGCCAAGGAAGAAGGAACCCTTAAAGGTGTATATATCAAAGTGCTTGATTATCAATTTAAGAATTGGTTCAAACATTGAATTTTGACAGGTCTAGCAAGAGCTATCCAAGGGCAATCAAATCAGTGAAGAATGCAAGGCTTGGGAAGTGCGACTTCTTGGACAGTAGGGCAATCAAAGAAGCTCACTCGAGGTTGGAAGAATACTCAACCCTCTTAATCAATTATTAGCTTAGGCTAAACGTCTAGCATTGTGGATTAAATTGGACGACCATAGGAATGCAAAAAGGTGCAAGAGACTTAAATTTTGAAGTCCAAGACTAAGATAAAAGTGTGTTGTACAAAAACCTAAAGGAAAGAAAAGTCTGACGGAACGAGAACTCAAAAGTACAACAAAAATTCAACTCCTGACACATACATTGAGACAAGACAAGAATTTAAAGGAATTAAAAACAAAACAAGCAATTAAGAACAAAGCAACATTGACGATCAGAGTGTGTATTGAGTGACTCAGGAAGTAAATTCATGAACCTTAGATCGGCCAAGCACATAGGTAATTCAGATCGACGAAGCCTTAGATCATGAGAAGCAAGTATAGGAACTACCACACGTTCGTGGGATCAACAATTGAATTGTTATCCTTACGAGTTGGGCTCAGATACCAGTGAATCGGAAATGGCCTTTAGCACAGAAAGACTAGAAGGAGGGTTGAACATAGCATATTTGGAAAGACCCAAAGGTCCCTACAGAACTCAATTAGAATATGTTCGAACCAACCACTTAGGTGCTCGCATCTATGAGGATGGTTTGCAAGGATCAGTGGTGCAACTGCACAACCTTGACCAACCCATTGGATTGGAATGCCCAGTGGTGAAATTCAAGAGAGACGCATACATAGACAAAGAAGGAACAATGTACATCATAAGTACTCAACCAAATCATACCAATGAGTTTGGTGTAGTTAAGCCAGATACGGAAGCAAGAACCCAAGGAAAAGAACCACTAGAGCCAACCCTACATACGTGCCTATTCAAGCTATAACAGGAGCTCAGGCGCTCTTACAAAATCAACAACTTAATCCTGAAAAAGTAGCCAAAACTAGCGAAGTTGGAGAGTCTAGAAATAAAAAGACAAAATCTTGGAAAGATTCTAGACAGAATTAAGAGGAAATGGAGTAAAAAGATAACTGAGTTGGAAGGAAGTCTCAAGGAATCTAGAGCCAAAATCCTAGAATTGACTTCTCAAGAATCTACTCGGGAGAACCTAGCTCAGAGATCAGGATTAGTTTTAGCTGAACCCATACTAGAAGATCTAGACATGATGTTTCGTGCATATCAGGCGAGATTAAAAGAAGGACCCCAGATAGCTGAAATGAGTAAGAACTACCCAAGAGTAGATTTAGAAATTGAGAGAACTAAATTTTGCATGAAGATGGTAGAATTAGCACAAGCTATGTTCAAAGCTTCTCATTATCTTAATTGGAATAACATGGCGAAACCCAAATTACACTTTCAAGGACTACTAGAGAGGTTAGAATACTTGATCGGCAACAATGAGAAGAAGAAATTGCATAGGAACCCTCTTGTTCCTAAGACACAGGAAAGGAATGCACCATCCCTGTCCCAAATACCAAATACAGAGGTTGAAGACAACCTGTCTTCCATACATAAGTATTCACATGAATTTCTAAGAGAAATCCAAGAAGAGAAGTGGAGAAAAGAACAAGAAAACCATCCTCCTATTCAAGAAATAGACAACTTGCAAGAACAATTTCCCCAGGACATACCCTCTATTTGTGATGATGTAGAGGAACAACAATTGAGTGAACACACAGATTTTGAATCTGATTATTTGCAAGAATTACCTCAGTTTATAGGTCCATGGGAAGCATAGTCTATTAGCATGAGAGCACCCACTATAATAGTGAGGAATGAAGAATCAATAATCCCTAGAAACATGAAAGTGGTTAACAACACCAGAGTACAATGCCATCTCACTCTAGAGGAGTTGTTGAAGATTAAACGAGAATTGTGGAAGCACGTAGCAAACCAATTCCTTGAGGTTGTTGTTGCTCCCTCCTAGATAGGATCACACAAGAAGGTACCAGAAATACCGGTAGAATGAATTGGAGATGTGAGCGAGGGAGAGGAAGGTAACACCTATCTTACAATAACCCACAAGGGCTACACCACCACAACCATCTTAGACTCACGATCTGGAGTAGCCATTGCTACCACCGCGTTATGGAAACATTGGGGTAAGCCAGCATTAAGACCCACCAGGATGAAGCTATAAATGGCTAACGTACATATTGAGAAGCCATTGGGCTTACTAGAAGGCATATCTCTCACCACTTATGGAGTGGAGTTTGAGCATACTTTTGCCATTTGTGATTTTGGGAAAAATCATGCTTACAAGATGATTTTAGGACAACCATTCATGCGCCAGTTGCAAATTGTACAAGATTGGGGAACTAATTCTTTGTACTTGCAACATTAAGGAGTGACTACTAAAGTCAATCTTAAAGACTATTCCCACCGAGATGTAACCCCAATAGAATGGAGCACCATCCATAAGACATAAAGAGAAATAGAATCGGTACACTCATTGGAATCAGATCCATTATGGTTGCACGAGGATACTCATTTATGGATGTGTAAAGTAGCCAAACAAGAGGAAGAACGGTTAGAAGCCAGGACTTTAGGTTTAGAACGAAGTCCATGAACCCTTCAAGACCCAGCCTATGCACCTATAGTATTTCCATACGAGGAATTTGAGCCTCACGATTGGGTAGAAATCTTAGCTACGATGGACATGCGGTAAATGAAGAACAATGGACCCCTCATTGTGATGAGGATGGATATGACATTTCCATTTTTATGATCGAACCTATCGAGGAAGACTTTATTCTAGAAGAATGCACAGAAGTGACCCAAGAACTAGATGAATCAAGTGAGGAGGATCTAGAATCCATGGTCATGGAACCCTTCTGTTCCACAGAAGAGGAATATCTTTATTTTGTAGAAGCCAAAACCCCTAGAGAAGAAAAGGAAAGTCAAATGGAACAACTTGAGCCATCCATAAAAGATACAGAGAGTAAGCAAAAGAAGAGAAAGAAATCACCTAAGACAGAAGAAGAAGAAGAACCACTCATGGAAGTACCCGAGAACTTCAAGAAGTATGAAATAGAAGATAGAAGAATTATGGTACGAATGCCTAAAAGGAAAGCTGATGTTGGAGAAGTATATGATAATCGAGAGAAAACCAAAAAAATCATAGTTACCATAGAAGGAGAAGAAGAAAAATGTACATACATAGGGCATGATTCGATGACTGAAGAAGAAGAAGAGTTAATTGCCTTATTGCAAGAATATCAAGACGTATTCACTTGGAGCTACAAAGGTTTGAAAGGAGTGGACCCGGATATTTGCTCCCATAGAATTCCGATGACTCCAGATGCCAAGCCTACAAAACAGAAACCATACACATACAATGATAACTATGCTGCTAAGATTAAAGAAGAAATAGATCATTTGATAGAAGCATGATTCATTTATGAAATTGAGCATACAGAATGGGTATCCCCCATTGTGGTTGTTCCCAAGAAAAATGGAAAATTGCGCGTGTGTATTAACCTTAAAAAAGTTAATGCCGCCACGATTAGAGACAATTATCCTCTTCCTATCACGGAACACTTATTGGAAAGAGTTGTGTGCAAGGAAGTTTACAGCTTTCTTGATGGTTTTTTAGGCTATAACCAAGTAGCCATTGCTCTAGAAGATCAACACAAGATGGCATTTCACACAGAATGGGGCATATTTGCATTTGTGTGATGCCATTTGGGTTGACAAATCCACCCACCACTTTCCAATGACTCATGTGTCATGTTTTTTTAAGGAATTCTTACACAAGAATTTGGAAGTTTATGTCAATGACATTTGTACTCATTCAAATATGAGGCAGACACATATCCCAGAACTAAGGAAAGTATTTGACAAATGTCGAGAATATCAGGTTTTTCTCAACCCAGAGAAGTGCGTTTTCATGGTCAGAAAAGGCAAAATTCTAGGACACATTGTGTCAAAGAATGGAATTTCTATAGATGAAGAAAAGATGAAAGTAATTGCAGATCTATCTAGACCAAATAACATAAAAGAGGTACATGCCTTCATGGGTCATTGTGGTTATTACAGACAATTCGTACACATGTATGCTATCATAGCCAAGCCTCTGTACTCGCTCATTACCAAGTTCGAATGGACAAATGAATGTGAAAATTCATTCAATAACCTTACACGACACTTGTGCTTGGCACTTATATTGACAACCCCAAATTGGAGTAAGCCATTCCATGTACATGTGGATGCATCAAAATATGCCATAGGATGTGTGTTGGCACAACCTATGAATGAAGGCAATTTATGTCTCCCTATAGCTTACGCGAGTAGACAATTGAATGTAGTAGAAAGAAACTACGCCACTACAGAACGAGAAGGGTTAGGAATGATTTACGTAGTAAAGAAATTCAGGCATTACTTGTTAGCAAATAAGTTCAAGTTCTTTACGGGTCATCAAGCATTATTGTACTTAGTCAATAAGCCTTGTAATACTCGATGATTAATATGATGGTTTCTATTACTCATGGAGTACGACTTTGAAGGAGTAGTCAGGAAGGGAAAAACCCATCTTAGAGCTGACCACCTCTCAAGATTAACTTATGGAGAAGCTCCTCAAGGAATAGCAGATGAATTACCAGACGCATACCTGTTTAACCTTGAGATAGTACTAGAATGGGCTAAGCCTATTGTCCCTATTCTCACATATGGACCCAAGAATCCTGGGATAAGGATCAAAGAAGGAGAAATCACCAAGTCACAAAGATATCAAATAATAGCAAGAAGTATATATAAACAGGATAACCAGAAGATTCTTGCTTGTTGTGTAGATGAATCAAAACATGCGAATTGGTTGCAATTAGCACATGTAGGTGCATTAAAGCAACACCATTCAAAACATCTTACCTTGCAGGCTTTGCATAGACTAGGAGTATATTGGCCTTCTATGGAAGTAGATGTCTACAAGTTGTGTTAAGAGAATGCCTGTCTGTTGTGAAAGACCACCGGTAGAACATGCCATGTTATATCATATGTCTCTCACACCAGAATGGAATGAACCTTTAGTAATGTAGTTGAAGAAGAAAACATTCCCTCAAGGAATAGCTTTAGCACGACAACGAAGTCTAGAGCAAGAAGCTCAAGAATATTCACTTATTGGTGAAAATCTATACAAACGAGGAAGAGACGGATACCTAAGACAATGTGTTCATGAGAGCGATTATTTGAGCGTACTAGAGACTGCACACCAAGGTGTTGTAGGAGGTCATTTTGGCCCCGATAGGATAATCAAAGCCATACTCTTTGCAGAATTATGGTGGCCCACTCTTCACATGGATGCACATACCTATGTTAAGAGATGTGATGTGTGCCAAAGAACTCAGTTTTCCTACTCGCAGAGATGAAATGCCACTGAAACCCATGATGGGAGGACGTGCATTTTCCAAATGGGGTGTAGACTTTGTAGGACCCATTAACCCCCTACAAAAGGAACACATGCGGAATACATCATTGTGGCAACAGATTATCTTACCAAATGGGTAGAGGCCAAGGCCACAAAAAAGAATGATTCACACACGACTACAAAATTATTATTTGAAAATGTCTTTACTAGATATGGACTGCCTATAGAACTAGTGAGCGATCGAGGAACTCACTTTCTAAACCAAGTCATTGAATATTTGTTACATGATTTTATGGTGATTCACAAGAAATCCACACCATATCATCCTTAGGCCAATGGTAAAGCAGAAAGCACTAACAAGATCCTTTGCACTATATTGACGAAACTCGTAAACAACAAATGTTCAGATTGGGACAAACAGTTACACCATGCTCTTTGGGCATATCGATTGGCCTACAAGACCGTACTCAATGCAAATCCCTTTTAGATGGTTTTTGGTCAAAACGTTGTGCTCCCTTTGGACTTTTTGATACCCACCATTAAGGTTGCACAAGAACATTAGTGGACCGGCCATGAACTATCTTCAAGGATAATGGACTTGGAATGATTATGAGAAACCAGACTGAAAGCAGCAGCGGGTATATATGCAGCAAAGAAACAACAGAAAGCCTATTTCGATGCACATGTGAAAGACAAAGGCTTAAAAGAAGGAGATTTAGTCCTAGTGTATACACTGAAACAACATGCTTGAAAAGTAGAAAAGCAAGGTTATGGACCTATGATCATTAACAAACTTTCCACAAGTGGAGCAGTACAATTAGCCACCCTAGAAGAAGAGATAATGCCTAATTATATTAGTGGTTGTAGAGTCAAGCTTTATCAAGAACCTCTTACTGAGGATATGCTTAGACGACTCACATTGACAAAGAAGCATAAGGAGGAAGAAAAGAGAATACATGCAAAAGCTCAGGCAGAAGCTATAGAACGCATTAAGCGCATGAAGCTAAGAAGATAAGGACTAGGAAGAGAAAATTATAACCATCTGGAAAAAACACCCAGATACCCCATGGCCATGTTTCAAGAAAAGTCAATTTCTCATCCCAACATAGTGGATAGGAGACCATTCATACCAGTCAGGCTAGAGCACAATAACCCCTGCCCAGAGCTTTGGGCTTTAATTGATTCATGTGCTGCGACTAATGCGATTAGATGGTCCCACTATAAGGATTCAGGAATAGAAATGCGGCCAATTGAGGAATACCTCATAGGGCTAGGAGGCATGGAAACCCCTTGCATGGGTGAGGTGGACCTTCCTATCCTCATACACGAAGTAACCATGACAGTGAAGCTCTTAGTGTGCCATGATGATGACCTGATAGAACCCCTAATCCTTGGCCAAGATTGGCTATACAATCACTCAGTGGACCTAAATCTTAGACAAGGCTCCGTGCATATTGGAACCTTAGACCAGCAGCGAGTGATACCACTTGACTTCCCTAACAACACTCCGCTTAAGGTATGTAACCCTAGACCATATGAACTGCATGCGAAGGAGGACCAGAAGATCTTTGGCCAGATAAGTCATGTTACGTCTACACCAACCCACACGGGATTGGCGATGGACAGTTGCCATTCAGAAGAATGTCAATAGATTTTCCCCTGGTCTTCCTACAAATTAGAAGCGGTCACCACCCAACAGCTAGGTCAAATGGGGACCATCAGTCAGGTGGGTTACATCAGCGGTCAGGTGGACTACATTAACGGATAAATGGGCATAACACCTTGCAGTGCCCATTCTTCCACACTTACTCTGGACTAGCCTAGATCTATAGTACAGAATGCTGCACTTCCTAATGGGCAAGTTTCGCAAGTGCTGGACCTCCCTTCTTTTCCAAAGCAGAGTGTCAACCAGACCTCTCAACACCAACCACAAAGGAGTCAACCACGAGTGAGGAACCCAAACCGACTACCATATCTGAGGACAGAAAGAAGATAGTAGTATCATCATCACAAAGCAAGTGGCATGAAACAAGTATGGGTGTCAAAAGGATAGAACACACCAATAGTTTCCAACAACACGGACAATGATAAGATGAAGTTTCAGCAGAATTAGAGGCAATATTCAACATCTCCTCGACCTTCTTCTACAAGTATGAACATTCGACAGATTTGGATCACCAAGAAGTACTTAACCAACCAACCCACACCCACACAAATATGGGTACCCAAAGATTGTATTATAGATCAACACTCAAACCATGTAATATATACCCCTCAGAAATCTCTTCACCCCTCAACACCACAACATCCAATATCACCTTTTATCCCTCAATAGAAACGCACCGCCCACTTAGCAACCCTTAGGAAATGGATACCGAAATGTATCATGAAGCCTTCTCTTGATCCTTTGTATAACATTAACCCCACCCCGAATAACCAAAACCCTCGTAATAATTTGTTGAAAACTACACTTTGTATAAACTCAACTACACTAACCCAACATCACTTATAATAACATCTCATCAAGCAATGTATGCACTATCTAAAGCATGTAGGTGTCTAGTGACCTGCATTAGTTTTGCAAAACAATCATTCCATAAACCACCTCACAACACGCGGCTACATGGGTTACACATCGGTTATGGAAAGGGATTGCGGTCTCACTTTAATGGGATCATGATTAATTTCCATACTAATGCACTAATCTTTTGTAACAGATCTCCTCGACATTCGCATTATTCATTATGCAGACAGAAGGATCTTCAACTACTGGCCCCAATGCACCTGTGGTCAATGTTGGCAATTCACTAGCTGAACCATATCATACATTACAACTGCTAGAGTTTCAGGGCTTCCCAGGACCAATGCCCATTGATGACCCTCTAGGGGATACACCGAGAAAATTCACAGTAACTCTCATTGGTTCCAAGGATTAGCAGGACCCTTGGCGGATGCAAAATTTATTTTTTATGCCATGTTGAGTTTTGATAATATTAAGTGGGGCAAGTATCAATTTTTCTCCAGAGAATTTGAAGAGCTCCAAAACACAGAAGAGTTAAAGCACATTTAGGCTAGAGCAAGTTTTACGAAAACTTCCGTGATCCATTGCCCAAACTTGATTTTTATAGATGCTACTACCTAGTAACTACACTTCAAGAATCGGAGCACAAGGATTTGCTCGGAACATTCATTCTTCCATCTTTGGTAAATGACCCCCATTACAAGAAGTTTTATCTCTCAAAAGATCTCATTCGGGCTGCGCTTAAGATCCATGGAACTCACGCACCGATAGAGCACGAAAGACTAATTCCAGAGCCCATGAAGCATGGTGATGTTTTGAAATGGGCAGATATTTTGGCTATTACACGGGCACTCTCTAAGCCATTACACATATGCATGCAACATTTTGCATTCCCAACTCAAGATCGCTTCACCATCCCTCAAAAACGCATATGGTTTGGACTATATCTAGCATGTATTGGGCCCCAAACATAGATCTAGCTAGTTGGATTATCGAGCAATTATATTTAGCTCAGAAAAGATGGGAAAGAAAACATTTCATCCATGGTTGGTGCGCTCTTACTGGAATTGTCTACATGTGTTTGGCATACGATTTGCCTATCAAATGTGCAATGACTAGCGAATAATTGAAAGCATTCAAAGGAACCGCCAAGAAGGCCCAAAAAGCTAGCAAGGGACGGGCACGCAAATGCATGCGTGGATCTATTCCTTGTTTGCACGTTCCAGAGTCTCCATCGCCTCATTTGTCCCCACAACAGTCGCCGTATATGCCTTTCATGATCGGTTATACCCAAAGGCACTACCGGCACTGTTACCTCTCAGGCAACCATAGTTCAAGAACCCACCACTACAGCATCAGAAATTCCCACCACCATCGGTGTGGAAGCATTCACTTTCCCTATACCTAACTTGGAGGCAGAACCAATTAACACCACCTTTGACTTTGAAATGCATGATTCCATATCCAGCGAATTCCGAATTTGAGAGGGGTAGTTTTTCTCACAACAGTATGAACGACCCAGTTACCCTACCACACCCCTTGATCAACCACAAGAGCAAGTAGTCTCCGGCTCCAAAGAAGAAAGGATAGAAACTGACAATGAAGATAGTGATGATAAAGCTAGTCAAGACAGCCACGACTATCAAGAGGATGTTTAGGATGACGAACAAGAACAACAAACCGAGGCACAAGGTGACACAAGTACACATGAAGACGACACCTTTGAAGCTGCCGCCTACACTTTGGCAGTCAAAAAACTATATCGCACTATGCAGGTAGTTTGGGCAGGCAGAAAACTCTTAAAAGAAGAAAGTCAAGTGATTGTAGAATAGGAACTCACTACAGGAGGATTCGAAGAAGCTTACATTCAAGGTTTCAGAGAATTAGTGAAATCAGTTGGCACAAATGAAGCTCTATGCTATTTGTAGAAGAAACCACTACCGAAGTTTGACCCACAATGAATTTCTTTACTATCCAAGTCGGGTCAATATATTCGCATACCAACGGATGCCCAATCCTCACACCAAGCCAGAGAAGCATGACTTCTTCCAGAAGACCCTCTTGAAGAAACAACCATAGTGATTGACTCCCCGCCTCATCCTTCTACTGTAACTACCACTACCCCTGTCAGAGTACCCACCACACCACCTGCTCCTCTTTCACCTCCCACCCCTCCAGTTTCCCCTATACACCCTACCTCTCCTAGATTGTCCACATCCATGGCAACTAGTGTAGCCAAAGCCCTCGTTATCTCAACCCCTCAAATCCTTTCTGCACCCATTCCACCTATCCTTCCCCCTTTAGCTCCCACCATTCCAAACAATCCGTTTCTTAGTCCATCCTTTCCTTCTTTTCCCATCCCTCCAAGACCTATATTCCCATTTCCCCCTCCTGACCTTCTCTCCCGTCTCACCTCCCCAGCCCACTATATTCCCTATCTCCTCCCCTCTCCAGCAAGCCATCCAAGAAACCCCATCTATAATTTATACTTCAACCTTTGTAAATCCGGTATTTACACCCACTCAAGCACCCACTCTCACACCACTCTTCACAGTCACTGCACTCGACACCATGTCTAGTGACATGGACATTTCACCACCCACCGCACCATCACTCACCTCATCCATTTCACCACCCCATTTAGGCACGTCACACTTCTCCACGGTCACCACTGCATCCACTTTCCCATCCCTCTTTCCCATTCCCCTTGCATCAACAACCACACCCACAACATCTTCACTCACTCCACCATTAATATTGTCACCCACGATCGACACTGCTTTCTATCAAATGTTTTCTTGCATGGCACAAGTTCGAGATGAATTCGCATCTCTCGAGACCAATTATCAAGCAGTGCAGCAAACAACTATAGATTTACAGGTGAAACTAAACTCATTAACCATCAAGAACGCCTCACTTAATGCGCGATATCAAGAGCTACATGAAGCCTATCACTCTGTCAAACTACAAAGCAAACAGAAGACGAAGGAGGCAATTATCAATATGGAAAACTAGTTATGGGCTCAAACGATTGGAAATGCGACACTCACTCAAAACATGGGACTCTTGAGACACCACCTCATCGCGGCCAAGGAAGAGAATCAACGATTGTAGGAACAGAACAAAGAAAACCTTGAAGCATCATGCCAGACTCTTAAAAGATTATGACAATATGAATGAGGCATATCAAAAGCTACAAGATGACCATAAAATGCTACTGTTGCACACACTAGCACAACAACCACCACCAGCTCCTGAGGTCACACCTCTAGAGATCATAGAGGAACTCAACACGTTACGTGCTCAAGTACTTGCTCTTCAAGTGCAGATTGCTCTTTTCTTCGAGCCCCCTAGGCCTGATTCCCCACCTGAAATCCCAAATGATGAAGAAATAGTGTCTATCTCGGTGGAGGAAACTTATGAAGAGGCCTACAAACCACAACCCATCCCAAGCCAAGGTGTCACGGCAAAAGGCCAAGACACTTTTGAATTCCCTACAGCCACATGGATGAAGACCGTAGAAGAACTTGGACAGACCCACTTAGCATGGGTGGAGGCACAATTACATGCCATGACTATGATCAAGGAACGCACTTTACAATCCCCTTACTTCGCTCACTTGGCCCCTCGAAGGTATATCTCAGGCCATGAGCTTCAATATAAACCATATTTCATGCTAATGGCAGAATATCAATTAACGATTGAAAAGGAGACGGGCAAGAAACCATCACATGCAACTTAGTTCGAGCCTGACAACTTGCCACCAGACGCACAAAAAGGTGAAATCTTCCAACCAACTTGGCGCCAAGAGTTGTTACAAAAATATTTAGAAATGATGAGCGCATGGGCCAAGGCACCACTCCATTTGAAGTATAACCCATGTTGGGGACCTATGCCAAGATGCCGCTCTTGGAAGACATTCGCAATCAAAGTTCACAATAATAAGTAGTGCCAAGACTGGCTTAATTATCTATATTTCACTCCACCCCTCGGACCACCCACAATCGGATACATGATGGCCACGATTTTCCACTGGCTCCCCCACTTACACCGCATGGATGATGTTGCCGCACATATGACCCCGGGATTTGAGCATGGTAATCAGGACTTACCCTATGATATGAGCACGACGCCATCGCTTTGGGTGTGCTATGCTTGACACTCTCGAAACAAGTATTTACCGGCATGCTATAAAATGATATTTGAAGAGATATTTACCACTAGATTTTGGGAGTACCATTTCGAGGTTTTCATAAGCAGGCCGACACACTTACTTCAATTATTTTCTTGTGAACAACTCGTGTACTCCACACACTACCAATTTCTGCCACCAGATGAACCTCAACTCATAGATTGGGAAAAACTTGAAGCTGATCTTGCAAGAGGTATTCGCATCTCAGAGCACACCCTCGCTATTGACATCCTACAAAACTATATCCGACAGACCCTGCAACAAGGTTATGTCGAGGACGACAGACTCAAGAGGGAGGGGGGTGTTGGCAGTAGCCAAAGGCACATATGACGAGAAAGTATGTAAGGGTGGATTACAACAAAGTAGTGGGGAGCCAAGCAGATTATGTTTTCAAAGAAACATGTTTTTTATTACTTTTTCAAAACCCTCAACACTGATTTTCATGACTCTTGTAGCATATGTATCATAGAACAACAACTTTTGTAATTAGTAGCTCCATTTTGTGCAAGCCAAAATTTTGGACAGCTTTGCTTTATTAAAAGCTCACGGCGGACAACAGCGGACAAATTTCACGATTAGCGATGAAGAAGTTGCTTTATTGGATGAGTTACGATCACTAGATTTAAGTGCTTTATTATAGCTTTTGGAGAAGCTTTTCAAGAGTACACAAAACTATATAAGGAGAGTATTGGCCTCATTATATTTATCCTTCACCTAGTTTTCAACACAAGCCTTGAGCTTGGACCTCAATAGAGGTGGTGTTTCTTCTAGCACATGGGGCAGCCATGGTGCCAACTTGAAGCATGTTGAGGAGTAGCTATGGAGTTCTTCTTGGAGAAGATGAAGGGTGTGCTCACACTCTAGCTCATGGAGAGGAGGTTATCTCTTGTTCATGGAAAGAAGACTGGTCATTAGCAGCTTGATGGTGAGGATCCGCCATCTACATGGTGTATTTGAAGATTGTCTTCTACATGAAGATTTCGGGCTACTTCAAAGACATTGGATGGTGTTTAACATAAGATTTACATCTTAGGTTAAGTATTCAGGTACATATTCTCTTTATGCACACATGTACTACTTGAAGTTTATGGAGGCAACCTATTGGGCATAGGTACAAGAGAATCAGTACGTATATGCTTTATGCATATTTGGAAGGTGTGCTCACATGAGTTTGAGGATTTTTGGCAGCAAACTTGTTAGCATTATTTGCTACTTTTTAAGTATGTGATCTTTTCACACACGTATCTGACTTAGGGTCTTCCATAGCCTAAGGTTAGATGAGGGTTTGTTGATTATCAGTTTCACACTAATCCTTCCTCTTTCAGTCACTCATATTCACTCTTCTATAACCTATTAGGTCACACATCTCATGTATATTCAGATTTCTGCCCATACATCTGAATATGTTTGTTACATTTGTACATTCACTCTTCCATCTATTTCTCATCACATAGAGTGGTTGAGAGTTTTGCTCCCACATTGTACATTGAACATTGGTATATATGATACTATGAGTAAGCGATGGCTTACGTAACACCTTACACATGTCGTCTATTCTTTCTCTATCTTTGTCTCATCATTTGTATGATTAAGTGTAGTATGTTCATGTTTTGTCAATATGGAAGATTGCTAAATTCGATGTTGTATATGCTGGACCTATGCAACCATGGACCTGTGATATGAGCTATGGGCCTACCTCATTTCCAACAAAAGGTATCTCAACAATGAAACAAGGGAGAAAAAACCATTCCAATGTAGATTAGAAGGGAGTCTCCAAAACACAATATTACCTTCATGCCAAGCTCATAGGCGAGGGCAACACCCCCTGTATCCTTGCAAAGCGTTAGGAGGGCTTGGAAACCATCCCAAATAATGGGAATTCATAAACCTTGCAACCACAAGCAATTGATTGTTGCAATCTATTACCTGCAGAACAAAAATTTGACCTTGCATATGGGAGTCAAAATACATGAATTGTGTGTATATCACAAAGCATATGGGGAGCATATCATCATGATGAAAAACGCAATAGAAACGTTATTCATAATGAACATGAGGTGCAAGAAAAGGGAAGAAGAAATATCAAATCCCCTTAGCTTTCATTGATTGTAGTAGAACACACCATGAAGGCCATTTTCTAAGATGTTAGAGAACCATTCTCAATTTCTTCAGTGACAGACTTGATATCTTTGAAGCTTGTTCACAACATAAAGACAACTAGATCTATAGGGAAGGAGTTTCCAATCAGCATCATCCAACCTACAAAACTCTTTTGGCAATCTTGATTTTAGACACGTTCGTGTATCAAAACATCTTCAATTTGTACATCATTGTCCAATAATGATAATAGTATTATAATAGAGAAACAAACAACAATGTTATCCTCCACCTCTGGACAAGGCTTCACAAATTGATGTTGGCAGGGGCCTAACACTTTAATCTAACATCTGTACAGAGAGAGAGCATGAAGGGGCTAGTCATAACTTGATCTTAATGCAACAAAAAGGTCGAGTAAGAGGTGTGTGACAAAGAAAGATGCTTACGACATTCCTGGATCAATAACGTCATCCATCACTAAGGTCAATCAAAGGCACCCAAACTTTCAAGACACATGGAGGGATCTTTGCCACATGATAGGAGTGTCAAAGAGCAGATATGGGTCAGAAGGAAAGAGGAGAGGAGACAAAAAGGGCACAAGGGATCCCTTGTGCACAGAAGCACTCAACCCTCTTACAGAGAGTCTCGCCAAATGTCTTTTGCCAAGAACATGAAGAAATAAAGTTGTGTGAGATGCTTCAATTTGTCGCATAGAGTAGTAACAGTACGCAACCCAAAATAGGGTGTGGACGGGAAAGATGGGAGCACCAAGAAGCACTCAACCCTCTTACAAGAGAGTCGAAGAGGATCTCAACAAGCTCCAGTTATGACAAAGGCTCGAGGGTGCACAGGGGGAGGGTAGCCAAATGGGCTTGACCCTGCACACCAAGAAGGGCTTTGATATGTCTCATGAGAAGCTGAATCTTACCATTCAATAGTGAGGGAGCCAAAAGGGGGAGCTTTGAGAGTTGAGCCCCACTATAGAGAAGTGGCAAGCAAGCACTCTTGCTCCCCAAGCCTGTAAATTGAGAGGAGGGACCAAAGGGACATAAGTGGGAGGGGATGGACCTTCCCCCCACCAACCATGTACGACGACCCCACTCCCACCATAGAGGAGAGATAGGGAGGAATGAAGACTCCCATGGAGAAATGACGATTGAAATTACACCAACCAATTTAAACACATTCAATTATGAAAGAAGGGTTCTTCCACAATGCCCATAACTCAAGTTCAGAAGGACGCTCAAGAGAGAGAAGTGAAGAAGGTAATGGCCAATTGATAGATTTGTGACATGCAAATATGTCTACAAATCCCACTTTCAATCCATATGGTGGCCCATACACTCACGCATGTGGGAGCTCAAAATTTGTGGAGAATAACATTTAAAAAAAAAAGACAACAATTCAACTTCTTTGAGGTTTTTCTTTTTTTTGGAAATGAAGAGAGTAAGGGAAAAGAAGGAAACTTTCCCATCACCCCTACCCAAGGTAGTCAATGAAGCAAATGTCATAGTGGTGGAAAGTGATGTCATATGTGGGTGTGTGATAGTGTGTGCATGTGTGGGAAAGATAAGAGAGATAAGGGAGGGTTCTCATTCAACCAATAGAAATGAACACAAACTAAAACTAAAAAAGTAAAAAATGGGGTAGTTCCCTTGGCCAACCAAAGGAAACACATACTCATCCTCCTCCAAGTATCAATGTGCATCTCACAAAGCATGGAAACCACAAAACTTGGAGAAAGAAATGGCTAAAGGTCAATGTCCCCAACAATGGTGCCAAATTATTGATAGAAGGGGAGCAATGAACCTAATTGTCCCGCATAGAAGTGAGAGGTTCCTCCAAGTTGGGGGCACAAAATGAAAGGATAGGCACACCCATGCTCATAGACAGTGGCTCTAAGCCCAACATCATAAGGAGAAAGGTAGGGCATCCTCCCATACAAGCACACCCACATGCAAATCCATGCACAAAGATCAACAAGATTGCACATAAGGAAGAGGGAGAATAACAATTGAAACCTTCTCTATTCTTCATAGGGCCAATGGCCATGACCAAGGAACCAAGATTAGAAAAAGACCTCCTCCTTATATGAGAGAGGAGAAGGATTCCATTGAAAGCATGTGGTCCACATGTGCTTGAAATAAAAAATAGATATGCTATACATGGAAGGAGGGTGATACCATTGTTACTTACATAAAACAACTTTGCAAAATTCTATTACTTGTTCGCATGCTTGAGGACATTTCTAAAGATACCTTGTAGAGGAAGTGTGAAGATAATTTGGAGATGGGTATCCAAGCCAAACTTCACACACTATGACCTACAATGCTTTATGAAGCTATTTCTTTTTCTCATGATGCAAAGAAGGAGCTTCAATCTATTACCAAGTCAAGATGCTTGCAACAACCATGTCAACAACAACCTTTCATCAAGCCTAATTTTCCTTTGAAGCACAATTTTATTACTACTTATTCTAGTTTCCCACAAGCTCCTCATTCCATTTTTTCAATAGCACCCATAGCTTGATCCCTCCAACCTACCGAAACTCCTACCCTTCAAACTTCCACATTGCATGCTCAACAAAAAAGACCACATATAACTTATTGGAACTATGGTAACTTGGACATATTAAAGAAAAGTTTTGTTGAGGCATGTCCATTTTCCACTACCCTAGCATATCTTTTTTTCTTCAAGCACATGTAGTCCTTTGATGAAATGCTCTCAACGGATTCATTCTCCTCTCTATATAAGGAGGAGATATTTTTGTAATCTTGGTCTCTTGGTCATGCCATTTGGCCCTATGGAGAATAGATAAGGTTTCATTTGTTATTCTCGTTCTTCCTTTTGTGCAGTGGTGTTGGTCTTGGTGCATGGATTTGTAGTGGGTGTGGTTGTATGAGAGGATTCCCTCCCTTTTTCCTTGTGAAATTGGGCTTAAAGCAATTATCAATGAGTGTGGGTGTGCTGCCCTTCTATTTTTTCACCCCAAATTAGAGGAACCTCTTGCTTCCATGCGAGATAAATAGGGTTGGGGAGAAACAACCCTAACCATCTCACATGGATGTTGGGGGCAAGAAATGAAAGGAGAGGCACACCCACACTCATGGAAAATGGCTCCAAGCCCAACATCACAAAGATTCAAGGGAGGGAATCCCCTCATACAAGCAAATCCACATGCAAATCCATGCACCAAGACCAATCTCATTGCACACAAGCAAGAAGGAGAATAACAAATGAAACCTTTTTTGTTCTTCATAGGTCCAAAGGATATGACCAAGGTACCAAAAAACTACAAAAATAAAACCTCCTTATATAGGAGAGGAGAAGGAATTTATTAAGAACATGTGGTCAAAAGACCAGGTGTGCTTGAAATAAAAAAGAAGATATGCTATGGTAGTGGGAACTTAGGAAAATAAAAAAGGAATCTTGAGGAGAGAGAGAGAGAGGTCTTGCATCTATGCGCAAAAGAGATCAAATGTCTAAAAGGAAACTACAATCTAAAATCAAAGCCTTTGACAAAAAAGAAGTGTTCTCATTTGTAAAAATCATTTTTTATGGGTTTTCTCAAAAAGTGGGTAAGAGGAGTTCCTATGTAGGAACTTATATACAAAGGAAAAATGTGAAAAATTGGAGACCCGCACTCAAGCTTTCAAGCTTCCAAGTGTCCATAGCTCTAAGTGTCTTGCCAACAACTACCATCGAAACCCACAAGGGGTGAGAGATGCATGTATTCACCCAACCAACCACCTATATATATACCTCTAGGCCAAGGGGGGAAATATGAGGAGAGCTTGTCAAGTGTCCCCTCCACATGGATTCTAATCCAAGGCCTTATAACCTTGTAAGTCGCATAAAAGTGTTGATATATTTAGGTAGTGATATGTGTGAACACTCTAGGATCGTCAGGGCACTTTTGTCCCTCTTAAGGAGGTTTTTTTCCCTCGGTTTGTATATACGCTTATTACCATAATGGGCTACTTATCTTTGTACATTCTAGTGGTAATACATTTAGCATTGTGTGTTGTGCTCCAAGCTTCTTCTTCTTCCTTGTGATGTTCGCATGCTTCCACATACGTCTAACTCCAACAATTGGTATCAGAGTAGGTTGCGGCTTCATCTAGGGCATTGTGTACACCTCTCCGGTTGCAGTCTCAGAATCGCACGAAATTTAGTAAGCATACTCAGGGTGTCTACACCTTCGAACGCACTATCGTAGTGCTTGTGCAGGCTATTTCATCTTTTTATGCCAAAGATATATACCAATT
This sequence comes from Ceratopteris richardii, assembly GCA_020310875.1. Lineage (NCBI taxonomy): Eukaryota > Viridiplantae > Streptophyta > Polypodiopsida > Polypodiales > Pteridaceae > Ceratopteris > Ceratopteris richardii. The sequence continues at coordinate 165,650,372 of CM035426.1, read as the reverse complement.
TTGTTCGCCAGTATAAGCATCTCAAAGTCTACTACAGGTCTAACAGAACTTGTTTGTGTAGTTCTATTCAACTTTTTCAGATATAGTCATTTTTTGCATCAAGGTATTTTAGTCAGAGAAAATGGCTGAAAGCAATGATGTATTTCGTATGTTAGTTGTTGAGGATATGTTGGATGGAACGAATTACCTATTGTGGGCTTATATGATGCGTCATGCAAAAGGACTGGAATATTGTGCAGGGTGTTGAAAGATGTCCTGTTACAATTGCTAATACAGGTTCTGCAAATACAGGTGTTGGAGTTGATGGAGATGGTATTGAAGATGATGATATTCTATAGATTATTGTTCGTGCTGCTGTTTTTGTTGCACCTACTGTAGAGAAAATTCGTTGGGATGGTAGGGACGCTCATGCACATGTATTGATAGCTTTTCCTGTCAAACGTGCCATTATTCCTCACATTCGCTCTTGCAGAATAGCTAAGGGTGGTTGGGATACACTTACCACATTGTACCAATCACACAAAGATCAAGGACTTGAAAGAACAATTGATTTTTACTGATGAAGTTATACTAGATAGCTCACTTGTGTAGACCATTTTGAATGGTCTTCCTGACTCATATCAGAGTTTTGCTTCTACTCTTCGTTTGATGATGAAAGGAAATCCAAGTTGCCCTAAGAACCCCACTAATACCTCCACAAAAGTGACCCCCATTAATGTGATAGGAATTGTGCAACACATTGAAGGTTCCATACCCCAATACATAGCCATCCAGGTAGTAACTAGAGCCCAAGCACAAAGGCAAACACAACTAGAAAACCCTGGAAGAAAAGCTGAAGCCAAAAAAGTAGGAGATCAATCAACAGGAAAGAAAATGAGAACCTGGAAAGAGTCATGAGAGCGACATAAGAGAAAATGGAGCAAAAATATCAACCAATTAGAGGAAAGCCTAAGGGAAACCAAAGCTAAAATCTTAGAAATGGCATCATATGAAGCATGAACCACGGGTGGTGACCTCGAAACCAAGATCAATACTAGCTCACCCCACCCCAAAAAACCTTGACATGATGCTCAATGCTTATCAAGCTAGGATACAAGGAAGATCATAGGTAGGGGAATCCAGCAAGAACTACCCTAGAGTCGACTTAGAAATTGAGAGAACCAAGATGTGCATGAAAATGGTAGAGTTAGCCTAGGCAATGATTGAGGCATCACAGTACCTCAATTAGGAAGTTATGGACAGGCCTGAGCTACATTTCCAAGGATTACTAGAAAGAATAGGGCAAATATCATCTAACACAACAAAAGTCAGCTCTAGCACACAAACTAGCCCGAAGGAACCCTTGAAAACCACTCTATTCGAAGGGGCTAGGTCAAATGTAGCGAATCATCAAACAGGCTACATGGATTCACATGCCATCTGAAGAGAGATTCAAGAAGAAAGATGGAGGTACAAACAAGAATCACGACAACCTATACTAGAGATCGATGACTCAAGAGAAGAGTTCCCTGTAGATATCCCATCTATTTATGGAGATCAAGTGGATGATTGGCTCAGCAAGCACACTAGTTTCGAATCTAACTCTTTACAAGAATTACCTCACTTCACAGGACCTTGGGAAGACCGATCAATTTACGTGAAAGCCCCCACTATTCTAGTAAGGGGAGAGAACTCCGTTCTTCCTAAGAACACAGAGGCCATTAGGAACACCAAGGTTCAATGCCATTTGACTCTCGAAGAGCTATTGAAGATCAAACCAGAACTATGGAAACATGTAGCAAATCAGTTCCCAGAGATAGCTACAACCTCTTCTAGACCAAGTGTATGAGGAAAGGTACCTGAAATACCCCTAGACAAAGTGGGAGATGTGAGTCAAGGAGAGAAAGGTAACACTTATTTGCCTATTACTTACAAAGGTTATACTATCAAAGCCATCCTAGAGACGGGTGCAGGAGTAGCTATCGCAAACACTTCTTTGTGGATGCATTGGGGGAAACCAGCCCTTAAACCTACTAGGATGAAGCTACAGATGGTATTGGAAGGCATTACCCTGTCCACCTGTAGAGTAGAATTTGTTCACACCTTTGCGATATGTGATTTTGGGAAAAATCAAGCATATGAGATGCTTCTAGGTAGACCTTTCATGCAACAATTACAAGTGCTACAAGATTGGGGAACCAACTCTTTGTACTTACAACACCTAGGAGTGACCACCAAAGTGAGCCTCACAGATTATTCACATATGGATGTACCACCCTTGCAATGGAATAATGTACATAGGAACGAAGATGAGAAGGAATCGATACATTCCTTAACATCACATCCATCATGGTTGCATGAGGATACACACCTTTAGATGTGTAAAATTGCAGCAAAGGAAGAGAAGTGAGTGAAAACAAGAACATTAGGAATGGGACACACCTCTAGACCCATTGAGGACCCAACGTATGTGCTAGTAGTTTTCCCAGATGAGGAATTTGAACCCTATGGCTGGGCAGAGATTCTTGCGACTACGGATATAGCAATTAATGAAGAACAATGGACCCCCTATTGTGATGAAGATGGCTATGATATATCCATCTTCACTGTAAACCTTGTAGGGGAAGAAACAAAAGAGGGTAAGTTTGAAGGTGAGATCCTGGAAAGGAGTAAGCAAGTGAATGAGGAAGAATGGGGACTAGACTCAGATAGACCCGAATGTTCATTGGAAGAGGAATTTCTAGGTTGGGTAGATGCCATTTCTCTAGACCTCACCACCCCTAGGAAGGAAAAGGATAATTCAAGTCCTAGTCAACGAAATCAAAAAATGAGAAAGGAAAAAAAATGTGAAACTAGAGGAAGAAGCTGAACCATTGATGGAAGTGCCAATTTTTTTTTGAAAATACACAGTGGAAGAGTGAAAAATCATGATGAGAATGCCAAAGAGAGACAAAAATTTGGGAGAGGCTTATGATAATACGTAGACCATAAAGAAACTTGTAGTAGCAATCGAGGGTGGAGAAGAACGATGTACATACATAGGACATGATTTAACTGACGAAGAGGAAGAAAGTTTGATTGCTCTACTAAAAAGGTATAGGGATGTGTTTGCATGGAGTTACAAGGACTTGAAAGGAGTAGATCCATATATATGTTTCCATAGGATACCCATGAGTGCCGAGGCTAAACCCACCAAGCAAAAGCCCTATACGTATAATGACAATTATGCATTGAAGATCAAGGAAGAAATAGATAGACTCAGAGAAAAATGGAGTTTTTACCTGTGTTTCCTGCAAATCCGTGGTCTCCAGAGATTTCCCTACAAGATTAGTGCACCAAAAAACATAAAAAAACACCTGCAAAATCTCTCTTTCTCTCACACACACAAAATGAGGGAAAGAGGAGAGAAAGAGGGAATATGACAGATTTTTGGTGATTTTTTGGAGTTTGAGATGATAATGGGGAATGAAACTAGAGAAAAAGTGGAGTAAAAGTGTGTAAAACCTAACTACAAACAACAAAACAACAAAGTAGTTTACCTTCGAATGATTTTCTCCAACACACTTACCATCACACGCTCAACCTAGAGCTCATCCCCGACAACGGTGCCAAATTTGGTGTCACTCTAGTACAATGGTGAGTACCAACATGAGGAGCTCCACCTCGTAATTGTCAATCCACAGAGAGGTAAGGGCGATATGAAGATCTAAAGCAAGTGAAGTGCATGAAGGTGATGATGAGAAATGTGGTTGCACACACATACACAAGGAAAGTGGCGATGGAGATCAATGGAAGGCAAGGAAGAACATATACTCATATTCATCATCAACTTATTACAATAGCTCTTCTAGTTACTAGCTCATAAGTTCATAATAACAACAACAACCTCAAAATGAGTCTCATTAACATAACCTCTGTAAGATGTTCTCTAGCCTCTACCTCTACTTCTTTTCTAACCCTTAACTCTTCTGCTTTTTGTTGGCAGTGTTGAGTCTCCTTAACATAACCTCTGTAAGATGTTCTTGATATAGCTTGACTTGACATCCACTAATATAGCTTAGCAAGATGTCACCTTCTAGAGTGGCCAATTGAACCACACCGCTAGTGGAGATTCTATTAATGACCATAGGTCCATATCCTTGTTTTTCCAATTTACGGGCATGGTGCTTTAGTGTATAATCCAACACTAGGACTCTGTCTTTCAATCCTTTATCCTTGATGTGTGCATCAAAGTATGCCTTTTGTCTTTTCTTTGTAGCATAGATGTCTACTCCCGCTCATAGCCTAGTCTCACCTAAGCAATCTAGGAGGACAAATCGTGTCCATTCCACTCATGCTCTTGTGCTACTTTTAAAGTCAGGATCAAGAAGTCTAATGGTAACAAGACATTCTATCCAAAGACCATCTGAAATGGGGTGGCATTGAGTACCACTTTGTAGGCAACTCGGTAAGCTCAAACTGCATGATGAAGTTGTTTACCGAAATCATAATATTTATTATTTACTAGTTTTGTCAATACATTACATAGGATCTTATTTGCGATCTAGGCTTTTCTGTTAGCTTGTGGATGATAGGGGGTTGACTTCTTATGTATCACCAAGAATTCATGGAGAAGGTTTTCAATGACTTCGTTCAAGAAGTGCGTACCTCTATCACTTACTAACTCTATAATTTGTAACCTATATCTAGTGAACACATCTCAAATAAGAACTTAGCCATCGTTTGAGCATTGTTCTTTGTCTTGGCTTTTACTTCTACCCACTTTGTAAGGTAATCTATGGATATAATAATGTACTTTGCATGGGAGTTTCTAGCTGGGGGGGTAATAGGACCTACAAAGTCTATACCCCACTTCGAGAATGTGCATCCTCCCATCATTGGCCTCAAAGGCATCTCATCTTTTCTAATCGAATATTTTGTACATTGGAATGTGTCACATCTCTTCACATAGGTATGTGCATCCATATGAAAAGTGGGCCACCAAATTCCTAAGAATAGAATGGTCTTAATTACTCGGTTAGGCCCAAAGTTTATACCTCCAGCACTGCTATGTGCAATCTCTAAGATTTTTAAATATTATGATTTGTGAATGCATAGCCTTAAGTAACCATCTTTGCCTCTTTGGTATAGGTTGTCTTCTACTAAGGCATAGTCTTGAGCCTCTTCTTCCATGCTACATTTTCTTGCTAGACTAGCCTTGTGGGGTAGTGTTCCCAATCTCATAAATTCTACCAATGGAGCACTCCATTCTAGAATAAACAACACATTTGTTGTTGTCATAGATATTATTTTGGCCAAATTCACATATAGCAAAGGTGTGTTCAAACTCTACACCACAAGCGATTTGACAGCCATATTGAAAGCCCCCAAGGATTTCTAGAAGGGATAACTCTAGTTGGTCTTAATGGAGGTTTGCCCCATAACTTCCACAAGGAGGTGGTCACAATCGCAACACCAACACCTGAATCTAAGATAGCTTTGGTTGTGTAACCTAGGTAAGTGGTTGGAAGATATGTATTATCTTCTTCATCTTCACTCATGTCTCCTATTTTTTCTAAAGGTATCTCTAGAACTTTTCAGCTTATAGTCTACTTTTGACATATTGGAACCAATTTCTGGAACCTAATTTGCCACATGTTTCCACAACTTAGGTTTTACTTTGAGTAGCTCTTCTAAGGTGAGATGACACCACACCATAGTGTTCTTCATGACTTTAGTGTTTCTTGGAACCACTGAGTCTTCATTTCTTATCACTATTGTGGGATCTTTTATCTGAAGAGAATTCAAATTCCCATTTATCTGAAGAGAATTCAAATTCCCATGACCTTGTGAATTGTGGCAACTCTTGTAAAGAATTAGATCCAAAATCTAATCTTTCATCTTCTTGTTGCTCTGTTTGGTCTCCATAAATAGATGGAATGTCTTGGGGAAATTGATCATGAAGATCATCAATTTCAAGAATAGGAGCGGATTACCCTTCTGCTTGGCCCATTTGTCTTCTTTTATTTCCCACAAGAACTCTTGAGAGTACAGTTCAATTGAAAGAGGTGTTCCAACATCCATGGAATCAGGAACATAAACTTTTGTTGGTGGTAAGCTTTCTCTTTCAACAATTGGTTGAGCTTGTGGAGGTAAAGAAACTTGTGGCTTGTTTATTAACTACTCTAATCTTTCTAATAAGCCCTAGAAATGCAAGTCCGATTTGATAGAATTTGTCTAATTCAACAATTGATTGGTCTTGAGCATAGCCTGAGCTAGTTCTACCATTTTCATGCAAAATTTTGTCCATTCAATCCCTAAATGTACTCTAGGGTAACTCTTGTCTAGGTTTGCAAATGTTGGCCCTTCTTGAAGTCCATCCTAGTAAGCCTTGAACATCATGTCCGAGCCTTTGGATCTACAAAAACAAACCCTGGTTGTGGTGTATTCACAATGAGTGGTGGGGTGGTATGAAGTGGATTGGATGGAGTTATGACATGCGAGGGGTTTTGAGATGTAAAGTCTGCAATTTTTATTTTTGCATCTCTCATACTTTCTTCTAATTTGGCTAACTTTCTAGCCCACTTATTATTGGTCTTCTCCCTAGTATCCTTCCATGTTCTTGTGTTCCTCTTACTAGGCTCTCTTGATTCACTTGACTCTCAATGTTTAGCTCATTTAGCCTGTTTTAAGGCTTGTACCCTAGTCAATGCCTATATAGGAGCCACATTAATGCTACTTGAACTGGAATCCACCACTATGCCTATCACATTAATGGCATAACCTTAGGCTCACTAGAGCGGTTCCTTGGACAATCTCTGAGGAGATGTTCCTTGCTGCACTTAGGGCAAAATCCTTGTATTGTGATGTTCTATCCTTGTCCCAGAGCCAGTGGGTGGGGACATTAATGAATGAAATTCTCACCTTGACATCTAAAACATGGTCCTCTAGGGGCTTGTGGTCTCATCCATCTCGATTGAGGCGTGGGATAGGATTCATATACATGACATTGGGGTATTTTGGCTCCCAATTTGGTTCCATAGGTAGTGCCTCATATTGATATGGATAAGTCTCGCTATGCTTGGGTGACTTTGTGTAATAAGCTCGTGGACTATCTTCATGGGTCCAGTCAAAACTCTAAGCATGAGGGTCATTTTTTGAGACCAAAGAGGTCATCGACACCAATGCTCTATGAGGGTTCTCCTCTACCACTGCATACTTAACTAGAATCACTTTGGCAAGAGATGGTACTTGGTTGTGGCATATATGGTGCTCGATATTTTTGTTGGTATTGAGGTTGACATTTCTATTTTGACCTATAATATGGCTATTGCTGTTGGTTTTGATACCTAGCCTGTTGGTAACATTGCTAATAAGACTTTCTAATAGCTTGTCTATTGTACAAACAATATTGAGCTATATGGTTAGTGTATTTTCTCTCAATAGTGTAATATGGAGCATTCAGTTCTCTCATGTTCTAGTTTTGCAATAGGCATACGTTAGCCATGTGCTTGCCTTCGAAAGTATAACATTGCCCTAAGGAGGTGACCCTAAGTATTTTTCTATTTTGAAATCCTAGTTTCTTGGCAACGTGCTTAGCTAATTCATCTATTACTATGGAGGTTCTAGAAGTATGACTAGTAGAATTGCCAAAATCCTTATCAAGTACTCTCGCTTATGGAGAGGACATGCCCATCAACAGCTTGGTGGTCTGGATCAGTCCTCTGCATAATGTATTTGAAGATTGTCTTCTACATGAAGATTTCGGTGTACTTCAAAGACATTAATAAATGGAGGTTAACATAAGATTTGCATCGTATGTTAAGAATTCAGGTACATATTCTCTTTATGCACACAAGTACTACTTGGAGTTTATGGAGGCAGTGGCATCCATATCAAGAGGAGTCCTATTCGACATATCTAAAGGAGAATCAGTACATGCATGCTACATGCATTCGGATGAGGTGTTAGAGAAGATATGTTCACATGAGTATGAGGATTTCTGGCAGCAACATGTTAGCATTCTATGCTAATTTTGTAAGTATGTGATCTTTCACACACACATCTGATTTAGGGTCTTCCATAGCCTAAAATCAGATTAGGGTTTGCTGATTATCAGTTTCCAACTTATCTTTCCTCTTTTTGTCACTCATATACACTCTTCTACAACCTATCAGGTCACACATCTCATATATATTCAAATTTTTGTCCCTACATCTGAATATTCTTGTAATTTCTGTACATTCACTCATCCATCTATTTTTGTTCACATAGAGTGGTTGAGATTTTGACTCCCACACTGTAAATTGACATTTGTATATTTGATAGTGTGAGTAACCAATGGCTTACGTAACACTTTACACATGTTGCCTAATCTTTCTCTCATCATTTGTATGATTAAGTGTGGTGTGTTCATGTTTTGTCAATATTGGAAGATTGCTGAAGTTTATGTTGTAGATCCTAGACCTATGGAACTTGGACTTGTGGTATTAGTTATGGGCCTACTAAATTTTCAGCATTTGGTATCAGAGCATTCAGGCTCTCAGATTCCCAGGTTCCCAGACTTGTAGGTTTACAACATATGATTTACGAGCATCTTCTAACATTTGACATACACACTTAATCTACATGATTAGAGATTTGAGAATTAGACAATTCAGTCACATGTTTATTCATTAGTGTGGAGTATGAAGTTGATAATCTGTTAGGAGTCGAATACTTTTGGAAGAGTATGAAAATACTTTACAGAAGTATTATTTGAAGACCCAGACTTGATGAAGAGAAGGCTACTTCAAATTCAAGGAAAAATAATGCTTTGGAGAAGATGAAGGAACCAGATCAACATCAAACCACAGGTATTAGTTTCTACTATCAGATTATCATTTACAGGTCATATCTTAGAAGAGCAGTTATGAAGAGATTTGAAGAATTGAAGAAGTTCTTTCATACACTTTCATTCTTTGAAAGTAAAAGCATTAGCTACATCAAAACTATCAAGGACAAGGAGATTAGATAAGTTTTGATAGATCTCTTTCATGGCAAGAAAGCTCATCTAAGAAGATAATTTGGAGATCATATTAGTTTTGTTTTCAGCCAACCTCGTGTTGTAAGTTGGTTGTAAGTTTTTTTATCACATTGTGTACCTAGAGAGTTAATTCAGCATTTAGCCAAAAACTTGGTGAATTCAAATATATCAGTTACATTTGAAGCAGAGTTTTTCAGAGATATGAGGAGATGGTAAAACATGATTCTATATTCACTTCCATTTGTATACCATGTTTGTTTTCTCTCTTACTATTAGTACTAGAGGAAAACAAAAATTCATTTGAAGAAGTTAAGAGTGCTTGCTACTTCAAGATGAAGAAACAAAAGGTATGGAAGAGAAGTTTGAAGATGTTGACATCATCAGGTGGAAGAAAGATGTAGAAGAAGAAAGTCCAACATTTCCAAAGGGAAAATAAGACTTCCTTTTCTCTTATATTTTCCATATACTTTTCCTAATTTTATCCTCTACACCCAAAGACAAGTCTACAAGAACATCTTGTGTGAAGAAGATAGTTTAAAGAAGAAGCAGTTTCTTGTTTTGCACTACGTTTTAGTAGGTTTTGACAAAGAATTGCATTGAGAGAAAGAAAGGCAACTTATATGTTCTAACTCATATGTGTAATAGTTATGTATAAGGTGAAGATTTTGCAGGCAGCTATATGTTCCCTCAAAGAATTCTTGGAGTGTCAATTCAGAGCTACTTGCTATATGACAAGTTGTAGAGATTCTTCTTGATCTAACTCTTGAGGTAAAAGAGTATTTGTAGCAGATGTTGAAGACTTGGAGTGAGGTTTTTGTTTGGAAAAGGTACCTCATATTCTATATATTCAGTACATCTAGAAAATTCAGAGTTTATCAAGATGAAAATTCAGAAAAATCAGTATTTTCAAAATTTCAATATTTTAAGAAAAGTCAAAAAATTCAGCAAATTCAGGAAAATTCAAATTTTTGTGTTGTACCAGTCAGTTGAAGAATCTACTTTCTATGATTGTCTAGTTTTTTGGATACATGCTTGTATTCAAAAAGGTGTTCCATTAGATCCTATCACTTGATTGAGAAGTGGAGTTAACCAAAAGAAAGTCAAGCATATATTTTCACATTTCACCGGAGAAGAATATGAAAAGATGAAGTATCAACTTGCAGCTTTTGGGGTTCTCAAGGTGAGAGTTTGTCCACTTATGTTTCAAGTAGGAATTGCAGATTCTTGGAAGGATTTGGTTGAAGGCTTTATAACTTTATGTGAAAAGCATGGACACTTAGAGACATTCAAGTAACAAATCAAACATTCAGTCATGAAGATTTTATGAGAGTAGATTCTACACAGGTATTTTGTTGGAAAGATCTTGATAAGATCTAGATAGATCTTGCAGATCTTGAGTATTTATGATCAGTTGTCTATCCTTTGTTTAAATAATTCTTAGCATTGGAGGAAGTAAGTCAAAGATTCATATTCTATCAGATTTGTGTTGCAAAGAAATAAGAGAAGATACTTGTTATGTTGCAAAAGATTATGGATCCTAAAATGCTTTCAGTAAGGTTTTTTTTATCATGTAATAGATCAGCTAACCTTATTCTATAATGTGGGAAGCTGAGGAAGTAACAGTGGAAGCTTTTGGCAACTGCAGTGCTAATAAAAAGGGTTTATAGATTTTGTTTCAGATATAGATATAGATCACTGAAGATCAGACTTATTGAAAGAAGGAAGACGTTCCAGATTTCATATATTTGAAAGAATTATGGATACTAGTGTTAAATCATCCAAGGGGATGATGAAACATGAAGACTTATTTTTAGCCATATGTGAAAGAATGCAGCGTCATACCTACAAGTATTCCTATTTCAGGTATTCCTATATTTCCTTTGTCAGTTTCTCTTTATGTTCCAACTTTGAAAGAAGAAGGAAGAAGGAGAATGTTTGGAGAAAGTTCCTGTTAGGTCTTTAGGTTTAGGAGAAAGTTCTAGAGTTCTATTGCAGAGAAGCTTGATATTTTAGAGAGGTATGTTTCAGAAGTGCACACATTTATGTTTATATCAGATTCTGAAGGAAAGCGGTATGAAGGACTTACACTTAGAACAAGGATGATGACAAGATGACATCATAGATATGAAATTTTGATGAGACTCATGGGTTGAGTTGAGTTGAGTTAAGTACAGTCAGAGATGAACCAGCTAGTGTTCATAGTACACTAAGTTGTGAGTTGTCAGTCACAGGTTCCAAGATTCAGTTCCTGATTTATTTTAGTGTATTTACATGACACAACAAAAGTACATTGAGAAACCTTTCATAAGGTAAATGCAAATATATGGATCCTAGTTTATAGGTTTGAGAAGACAAAAGATACCAGGTTCAGAGTCAGTACATGCTATATATGTTGTCAAGCAATGATTGTTTGATGTGTACACTATTGGATATCTAGTTTGCATATTTTCTCAAGTATTATGGTTCATATTCAGCAAGTTCAGGTTTTTGAAGTTTGAAGAAAGTCAAACTCAGTTTTGGAGAAGACTTTTGAAGAAAAGATTTGAAGGTCAATTTGAGAGTACAAGTTTGAAGCTTGTGACAGTTTGCAGATGAATGAAGTTTCTTATCCAGTTCAGTTTGTACCATTGTGACATTGAAGGGGGGATTGTTGGAAAACAATGTCTCAAGGTCCCATGGTCAAATGGTGAAAATTGCTCAAAGTGATACAGGATCTGTAGATATCTTTAGTAGCTTCTCTACAACAAAAAGGCATGGATGCCTTGGATAGCATAAATGCCTCTCATATCAGGCATCTAGGTTCGATTCCTGTTGGTCGCAGCAGCGTGGAAAGAGTTTTTCTGCATGCTTTTTAAAATAAAGCAAAACGAGCGTGTGAAGTTTTTCGTAGAAATTTTAACAAGTATATGCAGAATTGTTGTTTTGCCTAAGCTCTATCTTATTGTCTCTCTCTGTCTCTATTTCTCTCTTTCTACATCTTTCTCTCTTTGAATTCTCTCTCTCTCTCTCTCTCTCTCTCTTCTCTCTCTCTCTTTATTGCAAGTTATTCAAGAAGCTAACCAAGCAAAAAGTATGGCTAACTATTGTAAGTACAATTTCTATTCTTTGTATATCATTTGAATTGTGTTATTTTCATTAGATAGCATACTCACACTTATTGATATGCACATGTACACTTATACATGATGAAGATGCACGTTCACACATATACACATATACACATGCACATACACACACATATATACACACAGATACATGTGCACATACACTTAGACATACACACACATACACATGCATATGCACAAACATTTCTACAACCACATAAAAAGACTTACATGCATGCATTTTGCATATATATATATATATATATATATATATATATATATATATATATATATATATATATATATATATATATATATATATATATATATATATATATATATATATATATATATATATATATATATATATACACACTAACATATACTTAAATACATGTATATGCACATGCACATGCATACACATGGATGCAAATGGAAATGCATCCACATACACATGGATGTTTCTTACATATACACATGCATATACATACATTATACACATATATACACATATATATGCACATATGTACACACACATATACACATGCACTCACACATGCACATACATACATATACACATATACATGCACATACACACATATACACATAGAGTTACACATATACATACACATACATATACACACACATACACATGCACATGCACATACTCATATACACACATATACACTTACACATGCACATGCACATACATACATACATATACACACACATACACATGCACATACATACATATACACACACATACATATACACTTACGTACACACATATTAATGAATTATATAATTAAAGTATTAAAACACATGCTTAATATAAACAATAATAACAATCAATAGAACAAAACTCTTCATTACTTAATACCATACACACAATTCAAAACATAACTGAAATGAAAAATATATAGATAATATATATATATATATATATATATATATATATATATATATATATATATATATATATATATATATATATATATATATATATATATATATATATATATATATATATATATATGTATATATCAATGAATGTAAATACATATAATCCAATGTCATAATCAAGAATCCTAATTATCATCATCATGATCATCATCATCATCAGCAGCATCATGATCATCCTGATCATCCTCATCCTCATCATCATGATCACCCTATGACGACCGAGATCGTCCCTCGTGTGTCTGTCTCTCCACCTCATCCATATCTTCTTCTCCATAATACTCCTGTATTACATATAACAAACACTTGAATTTGCACAAAATCCACAAAATCTAAAGTTAGGAGTTGCATTAGATGGGGTTAATCCATTCTCCATGAAATCCAGTAAATGGTCAACATGGCCAGTGGCAGTCATAAACTACAATCTTCCGCCATATCTTAGCATTAGAAAGGAACATTTAATGCTTTCACTTTTAATCCCAGGCGAAAGACAAGTTAATGATATGAATATATATCTTGCTCCTCTCATTGACGATCTCCAAGAGTTATGGAGAGGTATTAATGTCATTGACATATCCAAAAGCATCAATGAAAGACATATTATGGTTCGTGGTATTGTGGCTTGGACTATTCACGGTTTTCTAGGATATGGTGTTTGTTCAGGTATTGATGTAATTTTTTTATTCAATATGCATATAAATAAATATGATTTAATCTAATTATATTTTTATCGTTTTCATGATGCAAGAATATCTACTAAGGGTTATAAAGCTTGTCCATATTGTGGTGATTGGTTGAGATCAACCTATAGTAAGAATCTCAACAAAAATATTTATCTTCGACATCGAGGATTCTTGCCTGATGATCATCCATAAAGATCTAAAAGAGAAGAGATACATTTTAATGGAAAGCTTGAAACAGGTCAGTATCCAAAACCTATGATGCCTATGGATTGGTATAAAAATGGATAAATGGGCCTCTGATAGATCCAGAATCAGAAATCTTTAGTGATGATGAAGATAATGAGTATGTGAAGAGAGGTTAAGGAAAATTGGCACTCGCAGAGAACATATCAATATGGTATTCTTTGGAGTATTGGAAAGAGTTAAAAGTACGTCATCTTCTTGATCCTATGCGTATATTCAAGAATATTGGTTACTCACTATTGTAGCATCTTCTTGGACTAAAAGATACCATAGCATCAAGGAATGATTTGAAAGATCAAAAATCAAAACCAAAGTTATGGCCAATTTTGTTGGAGTTAGACGTCTGCGGAAGCACGCGAACAGCACAAGGAAGAAGAAGAAGCTTGGAGCACAACACACAATAATGAATGTATTACTAGGGAATGTACAAAGATAAGTAGCCCATTAGGGCAATAGGCATATATACAAGCTGGGGGAAAAAAACCTCCTAAAGAGGAAAAAAAGTGCCCCGACGGTCCTAGTGTGTTCACACACATCACTACCTAAATATATCAACAAATCCCCCCTGGGAGTGATGCGGTGAACAAGCAGCTGGCACTCATGTATAATGAAGTGCCAAGCTATGTGGAAATCACTCCACAAAAGGAAGTAAGCCCAAAGCTTTGCGGAAAGCTTCAAACTTCTCCCTAGGTAGAGCCTTTGTGAAAAGGTCTACTATGTTCTCCTGCATGGGCACATATACCAAGCTGATCTCCCCAGTAGAGAACCTCTCCCTAACATAATGATAATGCACCTCAATGTGCTTACTGCGAGCATGGAACACAGGGTTCCTCACAACTGCCAATGTGCTCTGACTGTCAGTGAAGATGGTGGTGGCAGAAGACTAGCCAACACCCAAATCAGCCATAAGGCATCTGAGCCACACACACTCAACAGTCGCTGTGAAAGCTGCCCTATACTCAGCCTCACAATTGGAAGTGGCCACAGTAGGCTGCTTCTTGCTCAACCAAGATATACATGAGCTACCAAGCATGAAGCAAAAACCACTGGTGGACACACGAGTGTCATAGCAACCAGCCCAATCTGAGTCAGAAAAAGCATGCAAATCTCGCGGTTGTGATCCCCCCTTGGGATAAAACAACCTAAGTAGTCGACTACCACTCAACTAGCGAAAGATGCGCTTAACCGCCTTCCAATGGGTGACTCCTAGGCAATGCATAAACCTGCTCATCTGTGAGACAGCAAACTGAATATCTGGCCGAGTAATGCATAAGTAAATCAAGCATCCAACAACCTGTTGATAGAGAACAACATCAAATGCATCTCCAGCATCATGAAGACTCAATCATTAACCTGTCTCCATAGGAGTGGCAATAGGCTTAGAGTCTTCAAGGCCAAAACACTGCAATAATGTGTCAATATATTGCGTTTGACACAAAGCCATTCCACCATCAACTTGCATAAACTGAATGCCCAAATAGTGATGCAAATGCCCCAAATCAGACATCTCAAATGAGGCATGCAAATCAGCCTTGAAATCAGCAATATGCTTCTCAATAGGACCAGTGAGCAGCATGTCATCAACATAGACAACAATGATCAGAAGCACATCATTAGCACGCTTAACATATAAGGTGCTTTCAGTTGGACTGTTCTCAAAACCATGTGCAACCAGATAGGCATGTATCTTCTCATACCAAGCACGTGGTGCTTGCTTTAAACCATATAATGCTTTCTTTAACCTGCACACCTGGTTTTCATGCCCTTTCTGCACAAAGCCATGGGGCTGAAAAACATACACTTCTTCATGCAAGTCACCATTCAGAAATGCTATTTTAATGTCCAACTGATGTACATTCCAACCATGATGGGCTGCAAGTGCACAAATGCTCCAAACAGTAGTCATACGGCATGTAGGTGCAAAGGTCTCATCAAAATCAATGTCTCTTTCCTTTGCATAACCCTTTGCAACAAGCCTAGCCTTATACCTGTCAACTGTACCATCAGGTTTAGGCTTCAGCTTGTATACCCACTTAGTGCCAATGGCCTTCTTGCCAGGAGGCAAGTCACATAAAGAACATGTACCATTCTTCATTATAGCATCATATTCAGATTGCATAGCAGCCATGCAATTTTCTGAATTATGTGCTTCATCAAAAGAAACAGGCTCATTCTCATAACAGAGACTAGACGCAGCCATAGCATAGCAATCTCATGCAAAGGAGGCACTATGAGAGCCTGAACGAGTATGATATGACAAAGGTGCATCTAATTTGCTGTCATGCAAAGTCTGCACCAGCCATTTTGGCATAGTTTTTACCTGCTCAATATCAGCTCTCTCATCAACAAATGCATCATGTAAACCTGCATGAGAAATGGAATTATCTACATCATCATATGAAACCTGCAAAGGCTGAGAAGTTGCCTCATTAGGACCAACATTAGACTGTCCACTTGTAAAAGAGGCATCAAAGTATCATACATGTGTTTGGAGCTAACAGATGTCTCCTTAGTACATGAAAGCAATGGCTGAATAGCATCTTCCACAAAGACAACATCACAGCTAACCAGAATGCGTTTGGTATGTGGATGATACAGACGATAGCCTTTACTTTCAGAACTGTACCCAACAAAAATACATTTTACTACCTTATCATCGAATTTTCTACGATGTTGTTCAGGCACTAGTGCATATGCCAAACAACCAAAAACACGCAAATGAGCAACACATGGCTTGCGATCATGCCAAGCCTCATATGGAGTGATAGACTACAGCGCTTTAGTGGGACACATGTTCAGTTCATATGCCGCACACATGACAGCCTCAAGCCAAAAACTATGTGGTAAAGCTTGACTTTTGACCATGCACCTCGCCATCTCCATGAGTGACATGTTCTTTCGTTTTGGAACTCCATTCTATTGAGGTGTATACGGCACTGTACACTGGTGTTTTATCGCACGTTCAGCCAGAAATGCATTAAAATCAGAAGACATATATTCCCCCCCTTGATCAGAATGGAGGGTGCCCATTTTACATGCTGATAGATTTTCAGCCAAAACCAAAAAGTGTTTAAAGCACATGAACACTTCGGAATTTGCTTTGAGTGGATATACCCATGCATGCCTAGAAAAATTATCAATGAAAGTCATGAAGTAAAGGTAATTTCCAAAAGAGAGTGTCTGCATAGGACCACAAACATCACTATGTACAAGCTGCAATTTCTGTGTAGCCCGAACTGAACCATCTTTTGGAAAGGAGGAACGCTGCATTTTGTCCAAAATACAGCCTTCACAAACATGTTTTCTAGGTGCCTCAGGTTTGGGCAAAGAGGACACCATTTCAGATTTCTGTATGCGTAGTAGAGTAGCAAAATTCAGATGATCAAAGCGTGCATGCCAAAGCTTTGCATCTGACATAGCCTGAGATTCATTTACTGCACATGCCAAATCATTTTCAGATCTTTCATAGTCTATGAGCTTATACAGCCCACGACATAAAATGCCAGAAGCAATAATAACATCGCCATTTGACAGATCATGAACTGTACATCTGTCATCAACAAATTTCACAACCAAGCCAATCTTGGCTAATGCAGAAACTGATAACAGATTCTTCTTGATCCCTGGCACAAATAAAGCATCTGACAAAGTGAAAGAACTACCATCAGCAGTAGTCAAAATGATCTTACCAACTCCCATAACAGGATAAGAGAAGTTGTTGGCGCATGTAACAATATTCCCTGTAGGGGTAGGCTCGAGTGAAGAGAAGAAACTGCGCTGCGAGGTAATATGTTTGGTCGTCCCACTGTCAAAGTACCAAACATCTGAGTCTACTGCAGACATGCACTGCTCATGAAAAGATGGATCAAAACTGCAAACAGTAGTGAATGCCCATTCTTCTTCCTGCACAAGATTAGAAGACTCCGTTTTTGGTGTAGAGGCTTCTGCAACAACCATTCCAGCCTCTTTCTTCTTTGCCTCTTTCGCAGCCAGTTTTGGACAGTTCTTTATGATATGATCATTCCCTTTATAGTACTTAC
This sequence comes from Ceratopteris richardii, assembly GCA_020310875.1. Taxonomy (NCBI): domain Eukaryota; kingdom Viridiplantae; phylum Streptophyta; class Polypodiopsida; order Polypodiales; family Pteridaceae; genus Ceratopteris; species Ceratopteris richardii. Next base: position 165,632,359 of record CM035426.1, on the reverse strand, counting down.
AAAACAATTTTTGCTTTTCTGTTTTTTTTCTTATCTTTGTCTCCATTCTTCGAATGTGCAGCATTTGCAGATTTTTGCTTACCAGTAGAAGAACTCAATTTTCATTTGCCCTTCTGACTAGCCAAGAAAGCTTGATCTGCAACACGCATAATGGACCTGTTCTGCTGGACTGATCTTCCTAAACAGAACAGAGACTAACTCCTCAAATGACAACGCATTTGGATTGCCTTTCATCATCAACTGAAGAGTAGAAGCAAAACTCTGATATGAATCAGGAAGACCATTCAGAACAGTTTGCAGAAGTGAGCTATCTGGTATAACCTCATCAGCAAAAATCAACTGTTCCTTCAAGTCTTTGATCTTTGTTAGGAAATTGTCCATAGAATCACCTTCATTCATGTGCTCACTCTCGAACTGTTTTCGGAGGTAAGCAACACGAGCCTCATTCCTAGCTTGGTACAATGTGGTAAGTGTATCCCAAGCATCCTTAGTTGTTCTGCAAGAGCGAATATGAGGAATAATGGCACGTTTGACAGACAAAGCTATCAATGCATGTGCCTAGGCATCTCTACCATCCCAATGAATCTGCTCTGCAGTAGGTGCAGCAGAAACAGTAGCACAAATAGGAATCTGCACAATATCATCTTCAACACCATCTTCATCAGCTCCAGTACCTGTATTCGTAGTACCTGTTGTTACAGGTGTAAGAGGACGTCTTTCAACACCCTACACAATGTTCCACAATCCTTTTGTAACCAATATATGTCGTATCATATAAGCCCATAATGGGTAGTTGGTACCATCCAACTTATCCTCAACAGCCAACATACGGAATACATCACTACTTTCAGCCATGGCCGGTGACTAAAATACCTTGATGCAGAAAATTGAATGATCTCAAAAAGTTGAATGGAACTGCCCAGACGAGTTCTGCTAAACCTCTAGCAGACTTCAAGATGCTTATACTGGCGAACAGAAACAGGTATATACCTTTGGCACAAAAAGATGAGATAGCCTGCACAAGTGCTGCGATAGTGCGTTCGGAGGCCGAAACGAGCTCAGATCGCGATTTCGACACCACATAGCGAAGCTGTTTTGATCTTGGAAACACCCTGAGTATGCTCACCAAAATTCGTACGATTTTGAGACTGCAAATGGAGGAGTATCGACGGCGCCCTAGATGAAGCGACGACCTGCTCTGATACCAATTGTTGGAGTTAGATGTCTGCGGGAGCACGCAAACAGCACAAGGACGAAGAAGAAGCTTGGAGCACAACACACAATACTGAATGTATTACTCGAGAATGTACAAAGATAAGTAGCCCATTACGGCAATAGGCGTATATACAAGTTGGTGGAAAAAAACCTCCTAAAGAGGGAAAAAGGTGCCCCGGCGGTCCTAGTGTGTTCACACACATCACTACCTAAATATATCAAGAAGTTTTTGATAGACATCGACAGGAAATGACTTATGCACGTGCTCCTTGGGTACTTACAAAAAAAGAGATACAGACTATCAACAATGGAATTCAATTGATTAAGACTCCCATAGGATATGGAGCATCTTTTCAAAACATGTTTACTATGGATGATAAGAGCTTATCTGGGTTAAAGACCCAAATTTGGCATAACTTTTTGAAACATATTTTACCTTTGGTTATCGATGGATGTACAACGAAAGGAGTACTAGATGTGATCTATCGTCTTGGTTCGCTTATAAGGTAATTATGATACTTTTATATTTAATATGTATGAATATTGGATATCTTTTATTTTTGAATTAACTTCTTTATAATTTTTTTAATGATATGTATAGGTGGATTACATCCAAAGAGATTGACAAAAACTCGATCCCACAAAAAAAAATGTGAATGCAAAGAGCTACTATGTTTGATGGAGAAAGAACTTCCTTCTTCATTTTTTGATATTCAGGTTCACTTATTAGTCCATCTTGTAGATGAAATAGAAATTGCAGGTGTTGTCAACACTCGATGGATGTTTTGGGTCGAGCGATTTATGGGAATATTAAAAGGTTATGTGCGACAAAGAGCGAAACTAGAAGGATCCATGGCAAAGGGTTGCATGCTTGAAGAGTGCATGTATTACGTTAGTGAGTACCTTGAAAGAGTTCATGAAGAAGCTCCACATGCATGGACCAACAAGTCTTCTTCAAAAATAACAGATGAGGTATTATCAGGTAAGGGAGTTCCATTTTTATTTACATTTCAAGAAAAAAATGATGTTCCTACTTTTGTAGCATATAATAGCAAATGCATGCAAGCATTCCTTAGCGAAAACAAATAAGAACTTCAAAATCTCGGAAGTAAAAGGCAAAGAAACAAAAGATATAGATGTAATCTCGATAATAATGAGATTATAGATTTATTCTTCTCTCATGGATTAGCTATATAGTTGTTTGCAACGCGCCAACGCAAATAATGAAGAAATCTCAGATGAGCGGAGAGAGTTAATGATAGGTTGTGAACGGAAGGTAATTTTAATCTAATAATATATTTTATTTTCATATATGTATATTAGTTTCTATTTCCTAATTAAATTTCTTTTGCACGCTCGAATGTTCACTAATATGTGGGCTTTTGGACAGCATATTAGAATCAAAGCCATTGATTCTTTACGTAAAACCCTGGGCAATGCATAAACCTGCTCATCTATGAGACAACAAACTGAATATCTGGCCAAGTAATGCATAAGTAAATCAAGCATCCAACAGCCTGCTGATAGAGAATAGCATCAAATGCATCTCCAGCATCATGAAGACTCAATCGTAAACCTGTCTCCATAGGAGTGGCAATAGGCTTATAGTCTTCAAGGCCAAAATGTTGCAATAATGTGTCAATATATTTCGTTTGACACAAAGCCATTCCACCATCAACTTGCATAAACTGAATGCCCAAATAGTGATGCAAATGCCCCAAATCAGACATCTCAAATGAGGCATGCAAATCAGCCTTAATATCAGCAATATGCTTCTCAATAGGACCAGTGAGCAGCATGTTGTCAACATAGACAACAATGATCAGAAGCACATCAGTAGCACGCTTAACATATAAGATGCTTTCAGTTGGATTGTTCTCAAAACCATGTGCAATCAGATAGGCATGTATCTTCTCATACCAAGCACGTGGTGCTTGCTTTAAACCATATAATGCCTTCTTTAACCTGCACACCTGGTTCTCATGCCCTTTCTGCACAAAGCCACGGGGCTGAAAAACATACAGTTCTTTATGCAAGTCACCATTCAGAAATGTTGTTTTAATGTCCAATTGATGTACATTCCAACCATGATGAGCTGCAAGTGCTCAGATGCTCGGAACAGTAGTCATATGGCATGTAGGTGCAAAGGTATCATCAAAATCAATGCCTCTTTGCTGTGCATAACCCTTTGCAACAAGCCTAGCCTTATACCTGTCAACTGTACCATCTGGTTTATGCTTCAGCTTGTATGCCCACTTAGTTTCAATGGCCTTCTTGCCAAGAGGCAAGTCATATAAAGACCAAGTACCATTCTTCATTATAGCATCATATTCAGATTGCATAGCAGCCATCGAGTTTTTTGAATTTTGTGCTTCATCAAACGAAACAGGCTCATTCTCATCACAGAGACTAGATGTAGCCATAGCATAGCAATCTAATGCAAAAGAGGGACTATGAGGGCTTGAACGAGTACGATATGACAGAGGTGCATCTAATTTGCTATCATGTAGGGTCTCCACCAGCCATTTTGGCATAGTTCTTACCTACTCAATATCAGCTCCCTCATCAATAAGTGCATCATGTACATCTACAGTAGAAATGGAAGTATCTGCATCATCACATGAAACCTACAAAGGCTAAGAAGTTGCCTCATTAGGACTAGCACTAGACTGTCCACCTGTAAAAAGAGGTACCAAAGTATCATACATGTCTTTGGAGCTAACAGATGTCTCCCTAGTACATGAAAGCAATGGATGAATAGCATCTTCCACAACAACAACATCACGGCTAACCAAAATGCGTTTAGTCTGTGGATGATACAAACGATGGCCTTTACTTTCAGAACTGTACCCAACAAAAATACATTTTACTGCTTTATCATCGAATTTTCTACGATGTTGTTCGGGCACTAATGCATATGCAAAACAACAAAAAACACGCAGATGAGCAACAAATGGCTTCTGATCATGCCAAGCCTCATATGGAGTGATAGACTGCAATGCTTTAGTGGGACACCTGTTCAGTACATATGCTGCACACATGATAGCCTCAAGCCAGAAACTATGTGGTAAAGCTTGACTCTTGACCATGCATCTCACCATCTCTATGAGTGACCTGTTCTTTCGTTCAGCAACTCCATTCTGTTGAGGTGTATATGGCACTCTACACTGGTGTTTTATCCCACGTTCAGCCAGAAATGCATTAAAATCAGAAGACATCTATTCCCCCCCCCCGCCCCCGATCAGAATGGAGAGTGCCCGTTTTACACGCTGACATATTTTCAGCCAAAACCAAAAACTGTTTGAAGCACATGAACACTTCGGACTTTGCCTTCAATGGATATACCCATGCATGCCTAGAAAAATCATCGATAAAAGTCACGAAGTAAAGATAATTCCCAAAAGAAGGTGTCTGCATAGGACCACAGACATCGCTATGTACAAGTTGTAATTTTTGAGTAGCCCGAACTGAACCATCTTTTGGAAAGGACGAATGCTGCATTTTGCCCAAAATACAGCCTTCACAGACATGTTTTTGAGGTTCCTCAAGTTTGGGCAAAGAGGACACCATTTCAGATTTCTGCAGGCGTAGCAAAGTAGCAAAATTCAAATGACCAAAGTGTGCATGCCAAAGCTTTGCATCTGACATAGCCTAAGAATCATTTACTACACATGCCAAATCATTTACAGATCTTTCATAGTCTATGAGCTTATAGAGCCCATGACATAAAATGCCAGAAGCAATAATCACATCGCCATTTGACAGATCATGAACTGTACATCTGTCATCAACAAATTTCAAAACCAAGAAAATCTTGGCTAATGTAGAAACTGATAACAGGTTCTTCTTGATCCCTGGCACAAATAAAGCATCTGACAAAGTGATAGAACTACCATCAGCAGTAGTCAAAACAATCTTACCAACTCCCATAATAGGATAAGAGGAGTTGTTGGCGCATGTAACAGTATTCCCTGTAGGGGCAGGCTCGAGTGAAGAGAAGAAAGTGCGCTCCGAGGTAATATGTTTGGTCGCCCCACTATCAAAATACCAAACATCTGAGTCTACTGCAGAGTTTTTGGTGTAGAGGCCTCTACAACAACCATTGAAGCCTCTTTCTTCTTTGCCTCTTTAGCAGCCAGTTTTGGACAGTACTTTATGATATGATCATTCCCTTTATAGTACTTACAAAACAATTTCTGCTTTTCTGATTTCTTCTCATCTTTATCTTCCTTCTTTGAATATGCAGAATTAGCAGATTTCAGCTTACTAGTTGAAGAGCTCCATTTTCCTTTGCCCTTCTGACTAGCTAGTAAAGCTTGACCTAGAGCTTGCATAATGGACCTGTTCTGCCTAGACTAATCTTCCTGCAAAAGTACAGAGACTAACTCCTCCAATGATAAGGCATTTGGATTGCCTTTCATCATCAATCAAAGAGTAGATGCAAAACTCTTATATGAATCAAGAAGGCCATTCAGAACGGTCTGCACAAGTGAGCTATGTGGTATAATCTCATCAACAGAAATCAACTGTTCCTTCAAGACTTTGATCTTCGTTAGGAAACTGTCCATAGAATCACCTTCATTCATGTGCTCACTCTCCAACTGTTTTCGGAGGTAAGCAACACGAGCCTCATTCCTAGCTTGGTACAATGTGGTAAGTGTATCCCAAGCATCCTTAGCTGTTCTGCAAGAGCAAATGTGAGGAATAATGGCACGTTTGATAGACAAAGCTATCAATGCATGTGCTTGGGCATCTCTGCCATCCTAGTGAATCTGCTCTGCAATAGTGCAACAGAAACCACAGCATGAACAGGAATATGCAGAATATCATCATGTTCAACACCTTCTGCATCAGCTTAAGTACCTGCAGTTGTAACACTTGCAGGTGTGGTAGGAAGTTTTTCGACACCCTACACAATGTTCCAAAGTTCTTTTGCAACCAACACATGTTGCATCATATAAGCCCATAAAGGGTAGTTGGTACCATCCAACTTATCCTCAACAGCCAACATACGGAATACATCACTGCTTTCAGCCATGAACGGTGACTAAAATACCTTGATGCAGAAAATTGATTGTATCTCAAAAAGTTGAACAGAACTACCCAGACGAATTCTACTAGCCTGTAGCAGACTTCGAGATGCTTATATTGGCAAACAGAAATCGGTATATACCTTTGGCACAAAAATATGAAATAGCCTGCACAAGCACTGTGATAGTGCGTTCGGAGGCTGAAACGAGCTCAGATCTCGGAAACACACTGAGTATACTCACCAAAATTCGTGTGATTCTGAGACTACAAATGGAGGAGTGTTGACGGTGCCCTAGATGAAGAAACAACCTGCTCTGATACCAATTGTTGGAGTTAGACATCTACGGAAGCACGCAAACAACATAAGGAAGAAGAAGAAGCTTGGAGCACAACACACAATACTGAATGTATTACTAGAGAATGTACAAAGATAAGTAGCCCATTAGGGCAATAGGTGTATATACAAGCCGGGGGAAAAAAACCTCCTAAAGAGGGAAAAAGTGCCTCGGCGGTCCTAGTGTGTTCACACACATCACTACCTAAAAATATCAACAGAACATTATATGCATCTCCACTCTGAGTGCCAACCATAGATTTTCTACGAATCTCCTCACTCAAGAGTGCTCCACATATGTCATCATAGACGAGTTTACCACCTAGTGCACTATTGCTAAGAGCTATGAAAAACGTATCCCATGATGATGGCAAGGTGCATAATAGCTATACTGCTGTCATTTCATTATCCCTTACCATTTTCTGAGCCTATAACTAGGAGAATATAGCATCAAACTCATTTTGATCAGCAAAAACACTATTTGTGTCCTTTGCATAACTTCTTCCAAAGCTCCTTTGCACTTTCACAGTCTAATACTATAAAGTAAACATTATCTGCTAGGTGCAAGCAAATGGTAGACCTGTCCATTTCATCTAACTCATCCCAATCATCTTCATCCATGTTAGCTGGCTTCTTTGAAATTCCATTTATTGGCTTCCATTACCTCCTTTGAATCAGCACATCTTTAATCTGATTCTTCCATAGAGCAAAGTTTGTGCCATCAAATTTTTGGATCTCAAAATGGTCTTTGTCTGTAAGTTATAGTTTCTCCTCAGAACACTGGCACAACACCCTGATCCACCAGAAGTGCCTAAGACCTCTAATGACATGATGGTGGAGAACTAAATGGAATGATAATAGAGGTAGAAGAGTCCAAACACCAAGGAATAAGTGTGTCAAGGAGTAAATCGACCACTGTATAGTTGTCTAAACCAAAAATCTAAAAAACGTTTGCCAGAGTATCCTCTGCAAAATGAGCATATGAACAATGTCAAAATATCATAAAACTACAAGTCCTGACATGTTTATCTGCATAGTGAATCACTGACTCCATTGCATATAATCAATTACCCAATAGAAGCCACATAGGCTTATCGAGCACCAATGAACAACTATCATACATCTCCTATGGCGAGGCTAGGTAAGTCTTCCACTTGCATCACCGAAGAGACCCCGACATCTGGGTGTCTCCCAGTTAAGAAAACCTCACCACGACCCTCTTTACCAAACGTAAAAGGCTTTTTGTAAAAAAATATAATCGCTATATCAATGACCACATGGACGTACATAAGCGATATCCACAAAAGCATACATGGTGTGTATGTGCTCAATATATGCAGTAAAATGACACAAAAAGGCTGAATGCACAACCCAAAAACTAGCCAACAACACCTCCAAGTGTTTGTCAATTCTCATGTTTTAGGCTCCAAAAACCTGCATAAATTTGTAGCAGTTGCTCCCACCAAATGAAAACCTTTCGAGAAACCTATAGATTTTTTAGCATGGATGAAAACAAAGCCCCAAAGGTTGATATTGATTGTCAAAGAAGTACATAGAACACTCTTCTTGATGTTCTTGGACCTATGTGAAGAGAACTATGTGCAAAAGTACTCCAAAATGGCTCCAAAAACACCCCAAAAAAGCTTCAAAAATAGGCTTTGAAAGCAAAGAATGAAGCTTTGAGGGACCAAAACATGTTCAAGGTAATGTTAACCTTAGTCTTTCCCCTTCTTTAGACACCACAAGAGTGTAGCTTAGTGGCAAGAGATTGCCACGGTTAAGCGAGCTTCGGGGGAACAATACTGTGATGGGTGATCTCCCAGGAATTACCAGGAACCTCTATCTTCCTTGATCGTTGAGGTACTCCCTCGCACGCAGCCAATGGCACCAATGGTGACTTCGGTGACTCGGATGACAAGGTATGCCAAGGTCTATGCCTTGGTCACCACCTTAATCATAAGCATTGGAGAAAGCCAAGGGGGTTCTCGCTTCGCTAGCACAAAAGGAACAATGCTTTTGCATCGAGCTGCTCTGATACCAATGAAGTATTTTGATGGCGATGCACCATAGTGTTCTCTCCTTCTCGAGAGCTCCACGATCATATCCTTAGATTAGAAAATTGAGCTCCTAAGGCCGCACACAATACTTTGCACAAAGGTTGCAGAATACACAGAAAACACTATATAGAGGGAGCACAAAGATAGACTTCTTAGGTCTTACAAATGTTGTCGAACTTATAGTTTGTGACTCATGAAGCCACTATCTGTTTTATTAAAGATCATATACAAAGAAGTGTCCGGTTGCCGTTTGGCCTTTCACATGGACACTAACGGTAACATATGAACATATGCTTCACACCCAAAAACTCAAAGATGATCATAATATGGTGGCTTCCCTGTCCATGACTCTTGTGCCACATTCAGACCTTTGGCAGTACTAGGTGAAAGGTTAATCATATGAACTGTAGTCAATACTACTTCTACCCAAAAGCCTTGTGAAAGGTTTGCATTATGCAGCATAGAAACGACTCTATCCAGAATAGTTCTATTCATCATTTCAGCTACTCCGTTCTGTACTAGGATATAAGGAGTTGTAAACTCTCTAAAATTTCCTCTAGACTGATAGAAAAGCCTACATTCATGTGAGATATACTCACTCCTATTATCTAAACGTAAAGCCTTAGGCTTAGTTCCCTTTATCGCCTCAATTGAAGCAAGACATTTTCTAAATGTAGGGAATACCTCATCCTTTGCTTTGATAGGATATACCCAGACTTTTCTAGTAGCATCATCTATGAAAGTGAAAAAATAAAGAGAACCACCTAATGACCTTGTGGACATAGAACCACACACATCTGTATGAATGAGATCTAAAGGCTAAGCTAAAGATTCAATGTGTGTCTTATGCACATTGCTAGTTTGTTTTCCATATTTTCAATGCTCACAAAATGAAAAATTAGAGAAAGATGACACAGAAAGTATCCATAACAAGAAAGATTTTCCATTGCACTATGTGATATATGGCCCAAAGGCCATGCCAAATACAAGCCATTGGTTTTTTAGTAATAGCTAACAAGTGTTCTTTCTATGATACAAATAAAGGATAAAGTGAGACAACTTTGCTGCCTTTTGTAATAACCATATTGCCCTTTGATATGTGAAAGGACAAAGCATAGAAGACCACCTTGTAACCAAGGTCATCAAGTCGAATAACTGACATCTGACTATGTGATAACTAAGGTACATGGCATACATTATGCATAGTAAATTTTGAACCATCAATGAATTGCACAACCACATCTCCTATCCCCACAACATTACACTAGTAAGAGTAACCAAGTTTCAATGTACCAAGAGACTTTGCTACATAATTAAAGAACCATTCTCTATGTGGTGTCACATGGAAAGAAGCACCAGAATCTAGTAGCCATGTGTGGAAAAGAGAATCAGCCATAAGAGCCTCAATTGGCACAGTGCTTTCAAGTGTCAACACATCAACATCATCACAAATAGCATTAATTTCTTTAATCTTCATAGTCAAAGTAGATGGTGCAGGTAGCTATTTAACATGCCCATCATCATTCTATCCTTTATCTTTAGCATTCTTTATTGCATAATATTCTTTCTTCATGTGTCCTTTCTTATGACAACAATCACATTTGATATCTCTCTTCCTTGATTTACTTCTTGTTGGAGTTAGATGTCTACGGAAGCACACGAACAACACAAGGAAGAAGAAGAAGAAGAAGAAGAAGAAGAAGAAGAAGAAGAAGATGATGATGATGATGATGAAGAAGAAGAAAAAGAAGAAGCTTGGATCACAACACACAATGCTGAATGTATTACCACTAGAATGTACAAAGATTAGTAGCCCGTTAGGGCAATAGGTGTATATACAAGCCAGGGGAAAAAGACCTCCTAAAGAGGGAAAAAAATGCCTCGGCGGTCCTAGAGCCTTCCCACACATCACTACCTAAATATATCAACAAATACCCCTTGCGAGTGATGCGGTGAACAAGGAGCTAGCACTCATGTATAAGGAAGTGCCAAGCTATGTGGAATCAATCCACAAAAGGAAGTACGCCCAGAGCTTTGCAAAAAGTTTCAAACTTCTCCCCAGGAAGAGCCTTTGTAAAAAGGTCTGCAGTGTTCTGCTGTGTGGGAACATATGACAAGCTGATCTCCCTAGTAGAGAACCTCTCCCTGACATAATGATAATGCACCCTGATCGAAATCAGCCATAAGGCACACTCAACAGTTGTTGTGAAAGCTACCTTATACTCAGCCTCGCAACTGGAAGTGGCCATAGTAGGCAGCTTCTTGCTCAACCAAGATATACATGAGCTACCAAGCATGAAGCAAAAGCCACTAGTGGACACATGAGTGTCATAGAAACCAGGCCAATCACTGTTAGAAAAAGCATGCGAATCTGGTGGTAATGATCCCCCCTTGGGACACAACAAACCAAGTAGCTAGGTACCACTCAAGTAGCGAAAGGTGTGCTTAACTGCCTACCAATGCTTGACACCTGGGCAATGCATAAAAATAATCATCTGTGCATCTCCAACATCATGAAGACTCAATCATAAACCTGTCTCCATAGGAGTGACAATAGGCGTACAGTCTTCAAGGCCAAAATGCTACAATAATATGTCAATATATTTTGTTTGACACAAAGCCATCCACCATCAACTTGCATAAATTAAATGCCCAAATACTCATGCAATTGCCCCAAATCAAACATCTCATATGAGGCCTGCAAATGAGCTTTAAAATTAGCAATATGCATGTCATGAGGACCATTGAGCAGCATGTCATCAACATACACCACAATGATCAGAAGCATAGCACGCTTAACATATGAGGTGCTTTCAATTGGACTCTTCTCATAACCATGTGCAATGAGATAGGCATGTATCTTTTCATACCAAGCATGTGATGCTTGCTTTAAACAATATAATGCCTTCTTTAACCTGCACACCTGGTTTTCATGCCCTTTTTGCACAAAGCCACGTGGATAAAAAACATACACTTCTTCGTGCAAGTCACCATTCAAAAATGTTCTTTTAATGTCCAATTGATGTACATTCCAACCGTGATGAGCTGCAAGTGCACAGATGCTATGAACAGTAGTCATTCAGCAAGTAGGAGCAAAGATTTCATCAAAATCAATGCCTCTTTCTTGTGCATAACCCTTTGCAACGAGCCTAGCTTTATATCTGTCAAATGTTCCATTAGGTTTACGCTTGAACTTGTATACCCACTTAGTGCCAATGGCCTTCTTGCTAGGAGGCAAGTCACATAAAGACCAGGTACCATTTTTCATGATAGCATCATATTTAGATTGCATTGCAACCATCTAATGTTCAAAAGTTTGTACTTCATCAAATGAAACAGGTTTAGTATCATCACTGAGACTAGAGACAACCATAGCATAGCAATCTGATGCAAAAGAGGCACTATGAAAGCCTGATCGAGTATGATATGATAGAGGTGCTTCTGATTTGCTCTCACACAAGGTCTGCACCAGCCATTTTGGCATGGTTTTTGTCTACTCAATATCATCTCTCTCATCAACAAGTGCATCATGTGAATCTACATCAGAAATGGAATGAACTGCATCGTCACATGAAACCTACAAAGGCTGAGAAGTTGCCTCATTAGGACCAGCACTAGACTGTCCACCTATAAAAAGAGGTAGAAAAGTATCATACATGTCTTAACAGATGTCTCCTTAGTACATGAAAGCAATGGTTGAATAGCATCTTCCACGAAAACAAACATCACGGCTAACCAAAATGCGTTTAATCTCTGGTTGATACAAGCAATAGCCTTTACTTTCAGAACTGTAACCAACAAAAATACATTTTACTACTTTATCATCCAATTTTCTACAATGTCGTTCAGGAACTAATGCATATGCCAGACAACCAAAAACATGCAGATGAGCAACAGATGGCTTGCCACCATGCCAAGCCTCATATGGAGTGATAGAATATAGCGCTTTAGTGGGACACTTGTTCATTACATATGTTGCACACATAACAACCTCAAGCCAGAAACTATGTGGTAAAGCCTGACTCTTGACCATACACCTCGCCATCTCCATGAGTGACCTCTTCTTTCATTCAGCAACTCCATTCAGTTGAGGTGTATACCGCACTATACACTCATGTTTTATCCCACATTCAGCGAGAAATACATTAAAGTCAGAAGACATATATTTCCCTCTCGATCAGAATAGAGGGTGCCCATTTTACATGCTGATAGTTTTTCAGCCAAAACCAGAAACTGTTTGAAGCACATAAACACTTCGGACTTTGCCTTCAATGGATATACACATGCATGCCTGGAAAAATCATCGATGAAAGTCACGAAGTAAAGATAGTTCCCAAAAGAAGGCGTCTACATAGGACCACAGACATCACTATGTACAAGCTGTAATTTTTTAGTAGCCCGAACTGAACCATCTGTTGGAAAGAAAGAATGCTGCATTTTGCCCAAAATACAGCCTTCACATACATGTTAACTGGGTGCCTCAAGTTTGGGCAAAGAGGATACCATTTCAAATTTCTGCAAGCATAGCAAACTAGCAAAATTTAGATGACCAAAGTGTGCATGCCCAAGCTTTGCATCTAACATAGCTTGAGAATCATGTACTACACATGCCAAATCATTTATAGATCTTTCATAGTCTATGATTTTATATAGCCCACGACATAAAATTCCAGAAGCAATAATGACGTTGCCATTTGAGAGATCATGAACTATACATCTGCCATCAACAAATTTCACAACCAAGCCAATCTTAGCTAATGTTGAAACTGATAACATATTTTTCTTGATCCTTGGCACAAACAAAGCATCTGACAAAGTGCAAGAACTACCATCACTAGTAGTCAAAATGATCTTACCAACTTCCATAACAGGATAGGAGGAGTTGTTGGTGCATGTAATAGTATTCCCTGTAGGGGCAGGCTCGAGTGAAGAGAAGAAACTGTGCTGCGAGGTAATATTTTTGATCACCCCACTATCAAAGTACCAAACATCTGAGTCTACTGCAGACATGCACTGCTCATGAGAAGATGGGTCAAAACTGCAAACAGTAGTAAATGCCCATTCTTCTTCCTACACAAGATTAGCAGACTCTGTTTTCGATGTAGAGAACTCTACAACAACCATTCCAAAATCTTTCTGATTTGCTTCTTTAGCAGCAAGTTTTGGACAACTCTTGATGACATGATCATTCGCTTTACAGTATTTGCAAAAACAATTTCTGTTTTTCTGATTTCTTCTCATCTTTTTTCTTCCTTCTTCGAATGTGCAGCATTTGTAGATTTCTGCTTATTGGTAGAAGAGCTCCATTTTCCTTTGCCCTTGTGAGTAGCCATGAAATCTTGATCTGCAACATGCATAATAGAACTATTCTACCTAGACTGGTCTTCCTACAACAGAACAGACACTAACTCCTCAAATGACAAGGCATTTGGATTACCTTTCATCATCAAACAAAGAGTAGAAATAAAACTTTGATATGAGTCAGGAAGACCATTCAGAACGGTCTGCACAAGTGAGCTATCTGGTATAACTTCATCGATAGAAATCAACTGTTCTTTCAAATCCTTGATCTTTGTGAGAAAAATGTCCATAGAATCACCTTCATTCATATGCTCACTGTCCAATTGTTTTCAGAGGTAAGCAACACGAGCCTCATTCCTAGCCTAATCCAATGTGGTAAGTGTATCCCAATCATCCTTAGCTCTTTTGCAAGAGTGAATGTGAGGAATAATGGCACGTTTGATAGGCAAAGCTATCACTACATGTGCCTGAGCATGTTGCCATCCCAACAAATTTGATCTGCAATAGGTGCTATAAAAACAGCAGCACGAACAGGAATCTGCAGAATATCATCATCTTTGACACCATCTCCATCAGCTCTGGCACCTCTATCTGGAGTACCTTTATTTGCAGGTGTAACAAGACGTCTTTCAACACTCATAATATTCCATAGTCCTTTTGCGACCAATACATGACGCATCATATAAGCCCATAATGGGTAGTTGGTACCATCTAACTTATCCTCAACAGCCAGCATATGGAATACATCACTGCTTTGAGCCATGGCCGATGGCTAAAATACCTTGATGTAGAAAATTGATTGTATCTCAAAAAGTTGAAAAAAATTACCCAGATGAATTCTGCTAAACCTATAACAATCTTTGAGACGCTTATACTCGCAAACCAAAATTGGTATATACCTTTGGCACAAAAAGACAAAATAACCTACACAAGCACTACGATAGTGTGTTTGGAGGCCGAAAGGAGCTCAAATCGTGTTTTGGCACCACATAGCGAAGCTGTTTTGATCTTTGAAACACCTTGACTATGCTTACCAAATTTTTTTTTATTCTAAGACTACAACAGGAGAGGTGTAGACAACGCCCTAGATGAATCGCCGACCTGCTCTGATACCAATTACTGGAGTTAGATGTCTGCGGAAGCACGCAAACAACACAAGGAAGAAGAAGAAGAAGAAGCTTGGAGCACAACACACAATGTTGAATGTATTACCACTAGAATGTACAAAGATAGGTAGCTCATTAGGGAAATAGGCGTAGATAAAATCCGGGGGGAAAAACCTCCCAAAGAGGGAAAAAAATGCCCTGGCGATCCTAGATTGTTTACACACATCACTACCTAAATATATCAACACTTCTACTGTTATTTTGTTGACCATTCTTTTTCTTATGAATCTCCTCACTCAAGAGTGCTCGACATATGTCATCATAGAGTAGTTTACCACCAAGTGCTATATTTTTAGTACTTGTGCAAAATGTATTTGATGATTATGGCGAGGTGCATAACAACAAGACTACTTTCATTTCATTATCCATATCCATTTTTTGAGCCTGTAACTGGGAGAATATAACATCAAACTCATTTAAATAAGTGTTGGCAGCAGTCAGGGAACCGAAGGAGCCACAAGACGAAGAGAGTCAGAGCGAAGGGACAACACAAGCAGACATGGCAGTCAAAGAAGATCTGGCAAATAGGCCAATAATTTTCCTCATGAAGAAGCAAGTATGAGCATTCACGCAAATCTAGCACTTAGGCAACCCTTTAACTTTTCAAAAACCCTTACACCAATTAAAAGTGATTCTCATCACTAAACACCATTGTAAATACCATTTCATATTTTTCTAGCTCCATTTTGTGCAAGCCAAGGAGTCCTTGAGCTTGAGGAGCTTTAGAAGTATCTACCTGCCAATTTTCGCAATTTTTAGATCTCGTTTGAGCCCTCAAATAAGCCCTAGAACCTAATTTTTAACTAGACCGGACACTAGGTCTGAACAGGGCCAAAGCTAGTCAAAAACTATAAAAGGACCTAGAGAGCTCATTTTTGGGGTTAGATTGTAATTGAAACAAACTTGTAAGAGCTTTTTGAAAGTAATCTAAGAACTCCATTGCATTTCACTCTTTGTCTTGCCGTGTGTGCGTGTGTGTGTGTATGTGTGTGCATGCTAGTGTGCTTCTCACTCACGCACTTGTGCCGCCACTTGCTCGAGGTCTTCATACCATCCTCACGTCTTCCCGGATTGACATTAAAGGAGGTGCTACTCATCACTGAGCTACACCAAATTTTGGCGCCGTTGCCGGGGATCGAGCTTTGAGGACGAGCGTGTGATGGTAAGACGTAGAGTTGACGCGTTGGAGTTGTAGGTATTTTCTTCACTTTCATCTATTTTCTTGTTTTTTCTTCACCATCCTCATCACCATCATCATCATCACCATCTTCCACCTCCATCTCCATCATCACGAAAATTGCAGTTTTCTGACTATATCCCCATCTCCACCTCATTTCCCTCATTTCACTTGTGAGAGAGAGCGAGAGAGTGAAATTGCGTGTGTTGTTTTTGCATGTTTCTTGAGCTGTCTTGCAGGTACAGGTCACATCATCGTCCCCAGCACTCTGCGCAGGTACGGAATTCGAAGTAACTGTCTGTGTGTCGCCGACTTTTGTCAATCGCGACCGACAGAAAAAATGCTCAAATTACCAAACAAAGTGCAAAACCATGATCTACAGGCCTAGAGCTTCCCAAAAATGTGCTTAGTTTCTTGAAATTCCTCAGATTTCTGTCAATCGCGATCGCTCTGTCAATCGCGACCGACAAACCACGACGGACAGATCTGTCAATCGCGATCGACACGTCAATCGCGATCGACAGCCCACGACGGCTCTGTCAATCGCGACCGACAGAGTCAACGACCGATTGACCACGATCGACGGACCATATGCGTGACACGTGTCAATCGCGATCGAGTCATCAATCACGATCGACTCATCAATCGCGACCGACACAGTCAACGATTGTTTGACCACGATTGACAGCCCAGGACGGCTCTGTCAATCGCGACCGACACAGTCAACGACTGTTTGACCACGACGGACAGACCTCGCGACCGACCTGTCAATCGCGATCGACCCATCAATCGCGACTGACAGAGTCAACGATGGTTTGACCACGATCGACTGAAAATTCGGATCACTTGTCAATCGCGACTGACCAGTCAATCGCGACTGACAGCCACGACGGACCTGTCAATCGCGATCGACACATCAATCGCGACTGACCTGTCAATCGCGACCGACAGACTTTGCGAACACGTTAGAAGGGCAAATTAGGTCAAATTTTTAAGGCAAACATAGTGGTCTAAATTTTGGCCAAGTGTGGGACAAACACTCGGGGTTAGCATTGCATGTTGAGGCCGCAACCCAAGTAATTCAAGAATTTTTGCCTGCTTGATTGAACTGTTTTGAATCCTGTTTTAGCCCCAAAACCCTGAACTGGCATAACTTTCTCATACGAAATCCGTTTGCGGTGATTTCTGTTTTGTTGGAAAGCTCGTGGGGAGCAGGAATATTAGCTAGGGTATTTTGAAGTTGACCATACCCAGGGGGAACAAAGTTCAGGGGTCTCTAGAGTTGTGTCCAAAAAGTCATAGTGCAAAATTGGTGAAGTGTTACATGAATGAAAGTGATTGGTTCTGTCTTTTGAATTTAAGTCTTGAGCTAACCGTGGGCCTCTTACAGGTCCGTTGAGAGCAGCAAAGGGTACGCAGGGCAAGAGTAAGTGCAGGCTTGGGAATACGCGTCCTGGGCACACCAGGGCAACGATACAAGGAAAGGAACTCCAGGTTGGAAAACCCGCAACACCCTCTGTCAATTCTTAGTTTAGGCTAAGTGCGGGTAGTGTTAGAAGTAATTCCAGGCAACGATAGGCACAAGATAAATCAAAGACTATCTAAGAAATCCAGTGCAAGTCAAGAGATAACCTGTGTGTGTGTGAACGACAACTTTAAAGGAAAAGAACCTAACGTGAAACGACCAAACTCAAATGCAAAATTAAACTCAAGTATTCCTAACGACGTGATATCAGACAAGAATATAAACACGATAATCAACATAAAAAGAATCAAGTAACCGATACAAAAGGACTCAGAAACGTGGTTGTACCTGAAAAAATTGGGTTAATCAGTTAAGCATATGAACCTTAGATCAGGACGACACCTAGTAAGAGAGAGACAAAGCCTTAGGTCTTCTGAGGCTAGTGTCAATCATACTGCAAGGTCTTGGGCCCAGCAGTTGAGTCACCACTCGCATTACCCTAGCTCGGATACTAGTGAATCAGGGATGTCTCAAGGCATGGACAGACCTACGGGAAGTTCAGGTATGCCATACTTGCACAGGGTAGAAGGCCCTTACAAAACACAGTTGGAATACCTTAGGACCAACCGATTAGGTGCTAGCATCTATGAGGACGGCCTAGGAAGGTCTGTAGTACAGATTAAGAATCCTGATCAATCCATTGGACTAGAGCACCCAGCTGTCAAGTTTGAAAACGGAGCATACTTGGACAAAGAAGGAACCATATACGTAGTCACTAGTTACCCAGATAGGACGGACGAATTCGGAAATGTGATCTCAGAAGCCGAGTTAGGTGACCTAGAGCAAGGAAACATGGGTGCAGAACCTAGAACCCCTCGAGGTAAATCGGTTGTCACTAGGATTATCACACCGGAATGGATTCCCCAGGATAATAAGAGCATAGAGCTGCTCCTCAGTCGAGAAACCGACGAAGCCTTTTGGAGGTATAAATCTAATCAGCCAACTGATATAGGAACTATCATGATCTATGAGTTTAAGGATCCTGATAGCCCAGGCAGAGTGACCTACTTAGACCACGCTTCAGAACGGATCTTTGTGGTTACGGAAAATGATAGGCATGCTTACACTTGGAAGGGTGAATTCATTTTCCCCCAACCGAGATCGAATGTATCCTATGGTCACCCTGGAGCTGGAACATCCCAAGCTCATGGAATGCAAAGAGACAGAAGTAGGGATAGACCAGAAGTAAGTTTTGCTAACCCAGTGGGTAGAGAAAGAACGAGGACGGAAACGAATAGAGTAGAACCTGAGATACTTAGAGCTCACAGGAATCAGAGAAATGCGGATGAGTTCCCTCTACCACGACCTAGAGAGCACACAAGGACGTTGAGACCGACTCAGTTAGTTAAGTCCATGAAGAACTACTTCGATGGCACGGGAGATCCATACGATCATGTGGCTGAGTTTAGACAAGTCCTGAGAGCTGAACAAGTGGAGGATCTATTCACGCAATACAATGCCTTTGGTCTGACCCTTAGGAACACTGCCCTGACATGGTTTCAGCCACTAAATGAGAGGCAGTTCAGGAGCATAGACCAACTCCTAGAAGCCTTCATTATTGAATTCTCTAAGAGTGGCATAAGGCATAATACCTCCTCGTTGATTCACAGCTTCAAGCAAACCCCGCAAGAGACCGTGAGACTTGCAGGAAGGAGATTTAGGCAATATCTTGAAAGGTGCCCTGTTTCGGAGTTACCCACACCAGCTAAACAAGTGGCTTTATTCCTGGATGGATTGCTAAGTACTAAATTGAGATCTTATGTGTACTTGAAGGACCCTAGGACCATAGAAGAGTGTGTACGCATGTGTATTGACATTGAGGATAACCTAGGGGAGGAGTTGGAGCTTGCTAAGATATACAAAGATTTGGATAGTGCCTCTAGCCTCTCTTCCACGCAATCCACATCAATTGAGGAACTTGGAGAGAAAGTAGCTCAGAAATTAGGTGTAACTAGCAAACAAATCCCAAGGTTTGCCCCTGTGAAAAGGTGCTATACTTGTGGTGGCGACCACATGGCGAACGAGTGTCCCATTATGGCTCAACCCCAAGTAAATCCTAGTAGCCAGTACTGCACCTTAGAACAGAGGTACACCAATCACACCGCACAAGATTGCCTCTACAACAAGCAAGCAGTTAGGCAAACCTATCCTCAACCCTATCCACCACAGGGAAGATACCAGAACCAATACCCTCCACAGCCATATGGCAGGCCACAACAAAATTATCAACCACAATATCAAAACCAACAAAGGCCTCAGCCTGTGCTAGCACAACAACCCTCAGCCCCAGCTAATGTGATTCCGGTAAAGTATGCTGTTGCAGAAGAAACCTGAATAGAGCTATAGTCCCTGTAACCCCACTGCTTTCCGAGAGTGACCCCAGTGACCATAGCTTTGATTCTACACATGTCGATAGTCCCCAGGCTTACTACATGCAGTCTCCAGAACATGGTGAGTCCTATTACAGCGAAGAGCCAAATGAACCTAGTTGGGAGTCAGATTACACAAACGTCATGTACGCAAACCCCAATCCTAGGCCTCAACCTAGGCAAGTAAGACCCCCATTCCCAAGAGGACCGTGCTACAGATGCCAAGGAGATCACCTCATTCGTGATTGTCCCTTACCTCCACCTACACAAACCCAGTCAGTGACGATCCAAGGCTTTTGCCAAGATTGTGGAAAAGAACATCTCTTACGAGATTGCCCAAAGAACCCCAATAATATGCCAAAAATCACGCCTATCAATGTTATTGGGTTAGTGGTAGATTCCATAGGAAGTGTCACTTCCACTGCTCCCATACAGGTAGTCACTAGAGCTCAAGCATTGCAGCAGAATCAAGGGGTAAACCAGGATAAGAACCCAGAGACTAGTGAAACCGAGAGCGTGACAAAGAAAAGGACTAGAGCGTGGAAAGATAGTCGGGAAAGAATGAAAAGACAATGGGCTAAAAAGATGAGTGAACTTGAGGAAAGCATAAGAGAAACCAAAGCCAGGATAACTGAACTCACATCTCAACCTCCCTCTCACACTATCCCACCACCACCATTCCCATCGCCATCCGACCCGCCACCTTCCAACCCACCTCATATGATTCCACCACCCCCTAGAGTAGGATCCGTATTAGCTGATCCCACTCCTGAAGATATAGACATGATGCTGAAAACATATCAGGCCAGAATCCAAGAAGGGCCAAATGTCACGGATCATGACAAGTGTTACCCTAGAGCTGACCTAGAGATAGAAAGAACCAAGCTTTGCGCGAAAATGGTCGCATTGGCTCAGACTATGTTTGAAGCCAGCCGCCTTTTCAATTACTCGGGCTCAGCCAAGACGCAATTACACTTGGATGGACTTCTGGAGAAGTTAGAGGGCATAATTGCAAGATCTGCCAAAGAAGAAAAAAACCAAGAAAGAGATAACGCAAGCAAAAATATGACCCATTCCCCACCGAAAGCTTACGTGCCAATTTCTATTAAACCAGACAAATCCCCCTCCCTAGAAAGAATAGAGAATCTAATGGCACAATCACATAAGGAACCTGCCTTTCAACACAAGGGCAAGGCAAGTGAAAGAGTAAGCATTCCTGCTCAAGAAGCCTATGTGCCTAACTCTACGGAGCCGGACACATCATCTTCTATGAATCAGTTCACACCAGAATTCCTACGCGAGATTCAAGAAGACAAATGGGCTAAGGAAAGTGAAGTCCCTCCTCCCATTGAACTTGTGGATGCTGCACATGACCAATTCCCACCAGACATCCCATCCATTTATGGAGAGCAGGAGAGTACCCAATCTCAAGAAAAATTAGACTTCGAGTCTAATTCTTTACAAGAACTACCCCATTTTACAGGCCCATGGGAAGCAAAGTCCACCTGTATGAGAGCACCTACAGTCATGGTAAGGAACGAAGATTCAATCATACCTAGGAACACAGAGGTAGTGAAGAACACCAAAGTGCAGTGTAATCTCAAGTTAGAAGAGCTACTCAAGGTTAGACCTGAAGTATGGAAACATGTAGCCAATCAAGTACCAGGGATAGCAAAACCTCGTTTCCAGGTAGGATCACATAGGACAGTGCCAGAAATACCCTTGGATAAGATAGGAGATATGTGTGAAGGTGAAGAAGGTAATACCTATCTTCCCATCTGTTGGAAGCAGCCAGAGGCACAGGCGCCACGGAAGCATGTAAAGAAGGAGTAGGGAGCCAGGCGGATCAACCAGGCGGATCAATTTTTTAAACAAATATATTTCTTATTAATTCTCCAAACATTCAACAGTGATTGTTATCACTAATTGTAACATATGTATCATAAGAAAACCCCATTTTGTAATCCATAGCTCCATTTTGTGCAAGCCGAGGAGTCCTCGAGCTTGAGGAGCTTAGGTAGAATACTCGTACCAAATTTCGTTATTTTTAGACATCGTTTACCCTTCCAAATAGCCTCTAGGACCTAATTTTTAACTAGGCCGGTCACTAGATGTGAAACCGGTCAAAACTAGTCTAGAAACTATAAAAAGAGCTAGAGAGCTCATTTTTGAGGTTGGTTGAGGTTGGTTCATTTTGGTTAGCTTGTTGGAGATTAGAGTTATTTTGAGCTTGTAAGAGTGTTCTTGAGTAATAGAGCTAATTTCCCACCTTCCATTGTGTCTTGCTTGTCTCTTCATTGTGTGTGTGTATGTGTGTGTGCATCTTTGTGCTTCTCACCTTCACTCTCACATCATCTCACGTTCACGATCTTCATATCACTCCTACCTCTCCCACGGATTGACAATTAAGGAGGTGAAGCTTCTTAACGTGGTTCTCACCATTGTGCTAGAGCAACACCAAATTTGGCGCCGTTGCCGGGGATCGAGTCTAGGACGAATGTGTGATGGTAAGAGTATAGCAAGAAGAGGCGTTGGAAGGTAAAAATTTCAGTTTTTGTTGTTGTTTTTACTTAGTTTTTAGTGTTTTTCACCTCCCCCATACTCCATCTTCATCATCGCATCATCATCTCCATCTCCAAAAAAATCAGAAAATTCACCATATCCCCCCATTCACCTCAATTCCCCTCATTTGTGCATGCGAGAGAGCGAGAGAGAGTTTTTGCGCTTGTATGCACTTGTGTTTTCTTGAGTTTTCTTGCAGGTACAGAGCTTCAGAGCATCAGGAGAGCTTCCAAAAGGTAAAACATGTACTTTCTGTCAGAAATTTCCGAGCAGGGCGGACCATCGCGATGGTCTGCAATTTTCGGATTTTGAGGTAGGCGACCACACCACGAGGTAGGCGATCCTTGCGCACACACGGCACCATAGTTGCATTTCAAAAATTCGTCATTTGGTGGACCATCGCGATTGGCTCGGACCATCGCGATTGTGTCGCACCATCGCGATAGGCTCACGCCATCGCGACGGCTCGGCCGGACCATCGCGACGGTTCGCTTTTTCGGACCATCGCGACGGTTCACTTGAGCCATCGCGACGGTCCACTTGGACCATCGCGACGGTCCAGTTGACCCCGCACCATCGCGATTGGCCCACGCCATCGCCACGATAGTGCCACGTGTCACGATAGACCATCGCGACGGTTCATTTTTTGGACCATCGCGACAGCCCAAAATCGGACCATCGCGATTGGCTCAAGCCATCGCATTGCGGACCATCGCGACGGTTCGCTCGGACCATCGCGATTGTCCACCGTTGACCGTTGACCGCGCCATCGCGATTGTCCGCCTGATCACGCCATCGCGACGGTTCATTTTTCGGACCATCGCGACAGCCCAAAATCGGACCATCGCGATTGGCTCAAGCCATCGCATCGCGGACCATCGCGACGGTTCATTTCGGACCATCGCGATTGTCCACCGTTGACCGTTGACCGCGCCATCGCGATTGTCCGCCTGATCACGCCATCGCGACGGTTCATTTTTCGGACCATCGCGACGGTTCGACCTCACGCCATCGCGATCGTTCATTTTGAGCCATCGCGACGGTTCACCTTTTCGGGCCATCGCGACGGTTCGACCTCACGCCATCGCGATCGTTCATTTTGAGCCATCGCGACGGTTCACCTTTTCGGGCCATCGCGACGGTTCGACCTCACGCCATCGCGATCGTTCATTTTGAGCCATCGCGACGGTTCGCCATTTCGGGCCATCGCGACGGTTCACTCGGACCATCGCGATTGCCCACCCCCATCGCAAATTTTGGACTTCAATTTTTGACCAAATTTGAGGGTATTTTTGAGAAATTTTTGGACCATTAGACTCATAGGAGACCCCTTAGCCTATATTAGAAGAAAAACTGGATTGTCAGTTTTTACCCCCCAGGGCCTGAACGCGTATAACTTTCTCATCCGAAGTCCGTTTTTTGAGCTTAATAGCTCGTTAGAAAGCTCGTGACGAGTACTACGTGACCTCAACTGTTTTTTTCATAAAGAATACATCTATTTTTGGATAAGCTATTTTGAGGTTCACCTAGTTTGGGACTAGAAAGCCAGGGGGCAAGTATTGAAAATTTGGGCAAAAAGGGAAGGGATTTAAAAGATGCATGTGCTCAAGTGTTTAATCTTCTTGTGAATTGGTCTAATATTGGGATTTTCCAGGTCCAGAAAGGGCAATCCAAGGCAAGCAAGCGAGGCAGCGAAGACAGCAGAGCTTGGGAAGCACGGCTTCTTGGGCAACAGGACATCAGAGCAATCAGAGAAGCCGACTCGAGGTTGGAAGATTACTCAACCCCCTCAGTCAATTCTTAGCTTAGGCTAAACGGTAGTTGTGGATTAACGACGATAGGAACGCCTCAAGTTCAAGATACCTAATTCTTTCAAGTTTAAGACTTAAGTAAAGGTGTGTGTGACGCGAAAACCTAAAGAAAGGAATATAAGTCTGACGGAACGAAAACTTAAAATCATAACGAAAATCGAATTCCTGACGCATAAATTAAGACAAGAATCCAGAAAAATTAAAAAAAAAAAAGAATCAAGAATTAATAATAAAGAACCATTGACGATCTAAGTGTGTAATTGAGTGAGCAAGGAAGGAAATTAATGAACCTTAGATCGGGCAAACATATAGGTAAGTCGGACAGAAGAAGCCTTAGATCATCAGAGGCTAGTGTAAGAACCACTGCACGATCTTGGGCTCAGCAATTGAATAATAGTTATCCCTACGAGAGCTCAGAAACTAGCGAATCAGAAATGGCATTTAGCGCAGATAGACCTGAAGGAGGGTCTCATATAGCATACCTAGAAAAGCCAGAAGGACCCTATAGAACGCAGTTAGAGTTTCTCCGAACCAACCGATTAGGTGCTCGCATCTATGAGGATGGTTTGCAAAGGCAAGTGGTGCAACTGCACAACCCTGATCAACCCATTGGATTGGAAAGACCAGTGGTGAAGTTTGAGAGGGACGCTTACATAGACAAGGAAGGAACCATGTACGTACTAAGTACGCAGCCAAACGATACTAATGAGTTTGGCACAATTCAATTAGAGACGGAAGCGAAATTTCAAGGAAAAGAACCGTTAGATGAACCTAGGACACCTAGAGGGAAATCCGTATTAACAAGAGTACTCATCCCAGAATGGATCCCTCAAGATAACAGGAGTACCGAGTTGTTTGTAAATAAAGAGACAGATGAAGCCTTTTGGAGGTACAGAAAGGAAAACCCCAGTGAGGTAGGCATCATTACAATTTATGAATTCAAGGACCCAGATACGCCTGGAAAGGTCGTACACCTGGATGAGACTTCAGAAAGAGTCTTTGTGGTGCCTGAGCGCGCTAAAAACACATACACATGGAGAGGTGAATTGATATTCCCTCCATCTAGAACGAACATGAATACAAGTCAACAAGGGGCAGGAACATCCTCAGCCCATGGAAATCAAAGAGAAGGAAATCACGAGAGACCGGAAGTAAGCTTCAATCCCCCCATAGGGAGAGATAGAACAACCACGAACACTAATAGGACGGATAGACAAAGAGAACATGGAATACCAGGGGGTAGAGATGATTTTCCTCTACCTAGACCACGTGAACACGCAAGAGTATTGAGACCCACACAGTTGGTAAAATCAATGAAGAATTACTTTGATGGGACAGGAGATCCCTATGACCATGTCGCAGAATTCAAGCAAGTACTAAGAGCAGAACAAGTCGAGGACATGTTCACGCAATACAATGCATTTGGACTAACGTTAAAGAATACCGCTTTAACTTGGTTCCAACCTTTGCAACAAAGGCAATTCAGAGACATCCATCACTTTTTAGAGTCATTCATCACTGAATTCTCTAAAAGTGGGGTTAGACATGACACGTCTTCGTTGATTCATAGTTTTAAACAAACCCCTCAGGAAACAGTAAGACTGGCAGGTCGTAGATTCAGACAATATGTTGAACGATGTCCAATGCAAGAGCTACCCTCACAAGCTAAACAAGTATCACTGTTCCTAGATGGCTTGTTGAGCGCTAAACTACGCTCCTATGTGTACCTAAAAGAACCCTGAACGCTAGAGGAGTGTGTAAGAATATGTATAGACATCGAGGACAACCTAGGAGATGAATTAGAACTCTCAAAGGTCTATAAAGACTCAGATTGTTCTTCTCTAGCATCCACAAAATTGTCGAATTCAATAGAGGATCTAGCAGAAAAAGTGGCCCAAAAACTAGGAGTTTCTAGCAAACAGGTGCCCAAGCTATCAACTAACGTACGTTGTTACACTTGTGGTGGAAATCATTTGGCAAACATGTGTCCCAATGCACCTCAACCTCATATCAACCCTAGTGGCCAATATTGCACAATTGAGAGAAGACACACAAATCATACAGCTCAGGACTGCCCATACAACAAACAAACCGTGAGACAGAACTACCCGCAAACATACCAGCAGCCAGGTAGGTATCAAGGCCAATACAATGCTCAGCCTTATTACTATAGGCCTCCCCAGAACTACCCTTACCAGGCTCAACAGAGACCTCAACCCGTCTTAGCTCAGCAGCCACCCCCACCAGCGAATGTCATCTCAGTCAAATACGCGGCTGCAGAAGAGAACCTAAGTAGGGCCTTAGTGCCTTCTTCACCCCTGATCACAGAAAGTGACCCGAACTCAAACAGTTTTGACTCTACTCATGTAACTAGTCCACCCGCTTATTACACGGAGTCACCAGAGCATGTGGAGACATATCATTATGATAGTCCACCAATGGAACCTAGTTGGGAGCCAGACTATACTAATGTGATGTACGCAAACCCAAACCCACGGCCCCAATTGAGACAACAAAGACCACAGGGCCCTAGAGGACCATGCTTTAGGTGCCAAGGAGATCATTTCATAAAGGATTGTCCACATCCCCCAATAGCAAGGCAATCACAGTACTATAGCATACAAGGCTTTTGTGCCGATTGTGGCAAAGAGCACATAATCAAAGATTGTCCTAAGAACCCAGTTAACTCTTCGAATGTGACACCGATCAACGTGATAGGTATTGTAAACAACGTAGATGGATCCAACCCTACATACGTGCCTATCCAAGCTATAACCAGAGCCCAGAAACTTTTACAAAACCAACAGCTTAATCAAGAGAAAGTAGCCGTAACCAGTGAAGTTGCAGAATCTAGCAGTAAAAAGACGAAATCTTGGAAAGATTCTAGAGAAAGGATAAAGAGAAAATGGAGCAAAAAGATAAGTGAGTTGGAAGGAAGTCTAAGGGAATCTAGAGCCAAAATACAAGAATTGACTTCACAAGAATTAAACCAAGAAAATCCAGCTCAAGAATCAGGATCAGTTTTAGCGGAACCCATACCGGAAGATCTAGACATGATGTTTCGTGCATATCAGGCTAGAATAAAAGAGGGACCTCAAGTCACGGAAATGAGTAAAAACTACCCTCGAGCTGATCTAGAAATTGAGAGAACTAAACTTTGCATGAAGATGGTAGAGTTAGCACAAGCTTTGTTTGAAGCCTCTAGATATCTTAATTGGAATAACATGGCGAAACCGGAATTACACTTTCAAGGACTAATGGAGAGGCTAGAACACTTGATTGAAAGCAAAGAGAAAAAGGATCAGTCTAGGAACCCTACTGTTCCAGAGACACAGGAAAGAAATGCACCATCCCTGTCTCAAGTACCCAATACAGAAAGTCAAGATAACCTATCTTCCATACATAAGTACTCACATGAATTTTTAAGAGAAATACAAGAAGAGAAATGGAGAAAAGAACAAGGAACTCATCCTCCTATTCAAGAAATAGACGACTTGCAGGAACAATTTCCCCAAGACATCCCCTCTATATATGATGATGTAGAGGTGGAACAACTGAGTGAACCCACAGGATTTGAATCTAATTCTCTACAAGAATTACCTCAGTTCACCGGACCTTGGGAAGCAAAGTCTATTAGTATGAGAGCACCCACGATAATAGTGAGGAATGAAGAATCAGTGATCCCTAGGAACACGGAAGTGATCAAGAATACGAAAGTACAGTGTAATCTCACTCTGGAGGAATTGTTAAAGGTAAAACCAGAATTGTGGAAGCATGTAGCAAATCAATTCCCTGAGCTAACTACCACACCCTCTCAGATAGGATCACATAAGAAGGTACCAGAGATACCCGTGGAAAAGATTGGAGACGTAAGCGAAGGAGAGGAAGGTAACACATATCTTCCAATAACCCATCAAGGCTACACCACGAAAGCCATCTTAGATTCAGGAGCCGGAGTAGCCATCGCTACCACCACTTTATGGAAACGTTGGGGTAAGCCCGCACTCAGACCCACCAGGATGAAGCTACAAATGGCTGATGGACACATCGAAAAACCATTAGGCTTACTAGAAGGCATATCTCTCACCACTTGTGGTGTAGAATTTGAGCATACTTTCGCCATTTGTGACTTTGCGAAAAATCATGCATATGAGATGATATTGGGACGACCATTCATGCGTCAGTTGCAAATTGTACAAGATTGGGGAACTAATTCTTTGTACTTGCAACATTTAGGAGTGACTACTAAAGTCAATCTTAAAGACTATTCACATAGAGATGTACCCCCAATACAATGGAATACCATCCATAAGACTCCAGTAGAAACGGAATCCGTGCACTCATTAGAATCAGATCCTTCTTGGTTGCATGAGGATACCCATTTATGGATGTGTAAAGTTTCCAAACAAGAGGAAGAGCGGTTAGAAGCCAGGACCTTAGGTGCAGAACAACATCCACGAACCCTTCAAGATCCAGCCTATGCACCTGTAGTATTCCCAGACGAGGAATTCGAACCCCATGGTTGGGCAGAGATTCTAGCAACCATGGACGTAGCCATCAATGAAGAACAATGGACACCCCACTGTGACGAGGATGGCTATGACATTTCAGTTTTTACGATAGAGCCAATCATGGGCGATGCAATTTTAGAAGAGTGTGAACCTAACACTGATGCATTTGAGGATGCAAGCGATTTTGATTTAGAATCAATTATCATGGACCCACCCTTTGCATCAGAGGAAGAATATTTCTACGAAATAGAGACTCACACTCAGAGACACGAGGAAATTACGAATGAAGTGAGATTAGCCACGGAAGTGACTACCAAGAGTGAAGGCAAGAAAAGGAAGAAGAAAGAAACCATGACAGAAAAAGAAAAATCTTTGTTTGAAGTACCCGAGAATTTCAAGAAATATGAAATTGAAGATAGAAGAATCATGGTACGAATGCCCAATAGAAAGGCGAATGACGGACAAGTATATGATAACCGAGAGAAAACCAAGAAAATAATAGTTACCATAGAAGGAGAAGAAGAAAAATGTACATTCATAGGGCATGATTTGACGAAGGATGAAGAAGAAGAATTAGTTGCCCTATTGCGCGAATATAGAGATGTTTTTGCTTGGAGTTACAAAGATTTGAAAGGAGTAGATCCAGATATATGTTCTCATAGAATCCCTATGACTCCAGATGCAAAACCGACAAAACAGAAACCGTACACGTACAATGATAACTACGCTGCGAAGATTAAAGAGGAGATAGATCGCTTGATAGAAGCAGGATTCATTTACGAAATTGAGCATACCGAATGGGTATCTCCCATTGTGGTTGTGCCCAAGAAGAATGGAAAATTGCGTGTGTGTATTAACCTTAAAAAAGTTAATGCCGCAACGATTAGAGACAGTTATCCTCTTCCTATCACAGAACATCTATTGGAAAGAGTTGCGGGCAAGGAAGTTTACAGCTTTCTTGATGGATTCTCAGGCTATAACCAAGTAGCCATTGCTCCAGAAGATCAACACAAGACGGCTTTTGCCACAGAATGGGGCATATTTGCATTTCGTGTGATGCCATTTGGTTTAACAAATGCACCCGCCACTTTCCAGCGACTCATGTGTCATGTCTTTAAGGAATTCTTACGCAAGAGCTTGGAAGTTTATGTCGATGACTTATGTGCTCATTCAAATGTAAGACAGACACATATTCCAGAGTTAAGACAAATATTTGACAAATGTCGAGAATATCAGGTTTGTTTGAACCCAGAAAAATGCGTTTTCATGGTCAGACAAGGCAACATTCTAGGACACATTGTGTCAAAAAATGGAATCTCTACGGACGAGGAAAAGGTGAAGGTAATTGCAGAATTACCAAGACCAACTAATGTGAAAGAGGTACAGGCATTTATGGGCCATTGTGGATATTATCGACGATTCATACACATGTATGCAATCATAGCTAAGCCTCTGTACTCTCTTTTGACCAATTTTGAGTGGACAGATGAATGCGAAAATTCATTCAATGAACTCAAACGACGCTTGTGCTCAGCACCTATATTGACTACCCCAGATTGGAGTAAGCCATTCCATGTACATGTGGATGCATCCAATTACGCCATAGGATGTGTGTTAGCACAACCCACGAATGAAGGTAACATCGATCTCCCCATAGCCTACGCTAGCAGACAACTGAACGCAGCAGAAAGAAATTACACCACGATGGAACGAGAAGGATTAGGGATGATCTACGCAGTAAAGAAGTTTAGGCATTACTTGTTGGCCAACAAATTCAAGTTCTTTACAGATCATCAAGCCCTATTATATTTAGTCAACAAACCATGTAACACAGGACGACTGATACGTTGGTTTCTTTTACTCATGGAGTATGATTTTGAAGTGGTAGTCAGGAAGGGAAAGACGCATCTTAGAGCCGACCACCTCTCAAGATTAACCTCAGGAGAAGCTCCTCAAGAAGTAGCGGATGATCTACCAGATGCATACTTGTTTAACCTTGAGGTAGCACCAGAATGGGCTAAGCCTATAGTCCCCATTCTCACATACGGACCCAAGAGTCCTAGGATAAAGATCAAAGAAGGAGAGATTACCAAATCTCAGAGGTACCAAATAATAGCAGGAAGCATATATAAACAAGATAATCAAAAGATTCTTGCTTGTTGTGTAGATGAATCAGAACATGCGAATTGGTTGCAATTAGCACACATAGGTGCACTAAAGCAACATCATTCAAAACATAGAACACTACAGACTCTGCAAAGACTAGGAGTATATTGGCCTACTATGGAAGCAGATGTCTACAAGTTGTGTAAGGAATGCCATGTTTGTTGTGAAAGACCACCAGTTGAGCATGCGACATTATATCACGTGTCTCTCACACCAGACTGGAGTGAACCATTAGTGACATACTTGAGGACGAACACATTCCCTCAAGGAATGACCTTAGCGCGACAACGCAGTCTAGAGCAGGAAGCTCAAGACTATTCACTTATTGGCGATAATCTATACAAAAGAGGACGAGATGGATATCTAAGACAATGTGTTCATGAGAGCGATTATCTGAGCATACTAGAGACTGCACACCAAGGTGTTGCAGGAGGTCACTTTGGACCCGATAGGATAATCAAAGCCATCCTCTTTTCAGGATTATGGTGGCCCACTCTTCACATGGATGCTCATACATATGTAAAGAGATGTGATGTGTGCCAAAGAACTCAGTTTCCTACTCGCAGAGATGAAATGCCATTGAAACCCATGATGGGCGGACGTGCATTCTCTAAGTGGGGTATAGACTTTGTAGGACCCATCAACCCCCCTGCAAAAGGTACACATGCGGAATACATTATTGTTGCCACAGATTATCTTACGAAATGGGTAGAGGCAAAAGCCACAAAAAAGAATGATGCTCACACGACTGCAAAATTCTTATTTGAAAATGTCTTTACAAGATATGGATTGCCTATAGAGTTAGTGAGCGATCGAGGCACTCACTTTCTAAACCAAGTCATTGAATATTTGTTACAGGATTTTATGGTGATTCACAAGAAATCTGCACCATATCATCCTCAGGCCAATGGTCAGGCTGAAAGCACTAACAAGATACTTTGTAACGTACTGACGAAACTCGTGAACAATAAACGTTCAGATTGGGACAAACAGCTACACCACGCTGTTTGGGCATATCGAGTGGCCTACAAGACCGTACTCAATGCAACTCCCTTTCAGATGGTTTTTGGTCAGAATGCAGTGCTTCCTTTGGACTTCTTGATACCGACCCTTAAGGTTGCACAAGAACATCAGTGGACCGGCCACGAATTATCAGTAAGAATAATGGACTTGGAACGATTAGGAGAAACGAGGCTGAGGGCAGCAGCAGGAATATACGCAGCAAAGAAGCGACAGAAAGCTTATTTTGATGCACATGTGAAAGATAAAGGCCTAAAAGAAGGAGATTTAGTTCTAGTGTATACGCTGAAACAGCATGCACGCAAGTTAGAAAAGCGAGGTTATGGACCTATGATCATTAACAGACTCTCGACTAGTGGAGCAGTACAGTTAGCCACCTTAGAAGGAGATATAATGCCTAATTACATTAGTGGCTGTAGAGTCAGGTTATATCAAGAACCTCTTACTGAGGATATGCTTAGACGACTCACGTTGGCAAAGAAGCGTAAGGAGGAAGAAAATAGAATACGAGCGGAAGCTCAGGCAGAAGCC
Organism: Ceratopteris richardii; assembly: GCA_020310875.1. Classification (NCBI taxonomy): domain Eukaryota; kingdom Viridiplantae; phylum Streptophyta; class Polypodiopsida; order Polypodiales; family Pteridaceae; genus Ceratopteris; species Ceratopteris richardii. The sequence goes on along the minus strand of CM035426.1, from coordinate 165,599,583 downwards.
ATAGAACGCATTAAGCGCATGAAGCTAAGAAGACAAGGACTAGGGAGAGAACATTATAACCATCTGGAAACATCACCCAGATATCCCATGGCCATGTGTCAAGTAAAGTCAACCACTCATCCTAGCATAGTGGACAGGAGACCATTCGTTACAGTTAGACTAGAGCACGGTAACCATAGCCAAGACCTCAGGGCTTTGATTGACTCAGGTGCTGCTACTAGTGCGATTAGATGGTCCCACTATAAGGATTCAGGAATAGAAATGCGGCCAATTGAGGCATACCTCATAGGCCTAGGAGGTATGGAAACCCCTTGCATGGGTGAGGTGGACCTTCCTATCCTCATAAAGGATGTGACCATGACAGCGAAGCTATTAGTGTGCCATGATGACGACCTGATAGAACCCCTAATCCTTGGCCAAGATTGGCTATACGATCACTCAGTGGACCTAAATCTTAGACAAGGCTCCTTACAGATTGGAACCTTAGAGCAGAAGCGAGTGATACCGCTTGACTTCCCTAACGGCATTCTGCTTGACGGTTGTGACCCTAGACCCTATGAAACGCATGCGACGGAAGACAGGAAGATTTTTGGGCAGACCAGTCACGTTACGTCTACACCAACCCACTCGGGCTTGGCTATAGACAGTTGTCAGTCAGAAGAACGACAGGAGACCTTCCCTGGGACTTCCTGCAAACTAGAAGCGACAGTTACCCAAACGCAAGGACAGAAGGGCACAATCAGAGGTCAGGTGGGTTGCATCAGCGGCCAAATGAGCACGACCCCCTGCGGTGCTCATCCTTCCAAACTTGTTGCGGACTGGCCTAGATTAAAGTTACAAAAGGCATCACTTCCTAATGGGCAGGTCACGCAAGTGTTGGATCTCCCTTCTTTTCCAAAGCAGAGTGTCCATCCGACCTCTCAACCCCGACTACGACAGAGTCAACCACGACGAAGGAACCCAGACCGACGGCAGTATCAGAAGACACGACAAGGAAGGCAGTTTAGGCCTCCCAAAGGACGCGGCACCAGACAAATATGGGTGCCTAAAGGACAAAAAGCACTAAAGAACTCCAACCAAGCAGAGACCAACAAGCAAAAGGCAGTGCAAAAGCAAAATTCACCATCCCCTCGACCACCTTCTACAGGTCCGAGAATTCGACAAATTTGGATCGCCAAGAAATACCTTACCCATAGACCCACGCCCACGCAGATTTGGGTACCCAAACCATGTATCATAGCTCAACCCATAAGCCATGTAATATATAACCCCCATAACTCATCTCATCCCTCGATACCACCAAACCCGACACCACCTTTTACCCCTCAGCAGAAACCCACCCCCCACTCCAAGATCTTTAGGAAATGGATACCGAAACGTGTCCAACTGTCTTCCCCTAACCCATTGTCTAACTACCCCCCGACTAACATACAACCTTGTACTAAATCACTAACCTTTAAACCTTGTATAAATTCACACACCATCATCACACACCACTCGTAATCTCATCTCATCAAGAAATGTATGCATGATCTGAAACGTATAGGTGTCTAGAGACCTGCACTAGTGCTGCAAGAAACATTGCATCCATCACATCACAGCACTTGGCTACACGGGTTACGCATCAGTTATGGAAAGGGATTGCGGTCTCACTTTAATGGGATCATGATTAATTTCCATGCTAATGTGTTAATCTTTTGTAGCAGATCTTTCTCACTAGCGCACCAATCACCATGCAAACCGACGAAGGAACATCAGGAGCAGGCCCCAGTGTAGCGGCCGTGCCACTCAACGTGCTACGAGCAGAGTCCCACCCGACTGCTCCACCGCCGGAATTTCAGGGATTTCCAGGGCCAATGCCTATCGACAACCCACCCATGGGCTACACCGAAAAGATACACAGAAACTCTCATTGGTTTCAGGGCCTTGCAGGACCCCTTGCGGACGCGGACTTTATATTTGAATCCTCTTTGACATTTGATGACCGCACGTGGGGAAAGTACCAGTTTTTCTCCAGAGAGTTCGAAGCCCTACAAAGCACCCAGGATTTAACTCATGTTTGGGCCAGAGCAGGCTTCACAGAGTATTTCAGTGATCCTCTGCCCAAACCGGATTTTTACAGGTGCTATTACTTAATCACTACCTTACTGGCATCAGAGAATAAGGACATCCCAGGAACCTTCATATTGCCTACTCTAGTGGATGATCCACCTTACAAGAGATTTTATCTCTCTAAGGACTTAATCAGAGAAGCCATCAAGATTCATGGAACCCACACACCCACAGATCGAGAGAGATTAATTCCAGAACCGATGAAACGTGGGGACGTCACAAAGTGGGAGGAGATTTCGGCCATTACACCTGAGCTGTCAAAGCCACTAAGGATATGCATGCAACATTTCGCATTCCCAGCTCAGGACAGATTTACTATGCCCCATAAACGAATCTGGTTCGGATTATATTTGGCATGCACAGGACCTCAAACTGTTGATCTGGCAAGCTGGATCATAGATCAAATGTACCTGGCACAGCACAGATGGGAGCGTAAAAAAGTGCTTAACGGATGTTGTGCGCTCACTAGAATTGTTTATATGTGCTTAGCTTATGACTTGCCCATCGAGCGTGCATTAACAGGAGAGGAATTGAAGGCATTCAAGGGCACAACGAAGAAAGCCAGGAAGCCCAGTAGGACACGGGCAGGTAATCGCATGCGAGGCACCATCCCCTGCCTTCAAGTGCCAGAGTCGCCATCACCACAACCATCTCCAGAGCGACCACAGACAGAAGCTGCCCCCACTGTACAACCTATTCGCATACGGTTGTCCAGACCAGTGATTACAGAGGCCACCACTAGTACCGCTGCACCTCAGGCAGCTGCCACCTCAGAACCCACCACCGCAACAGCAGAAGCTCCCACCACTATTGGTGCGGAAGCGTTTTCTTTCCCGATACCACATATGGAGGCCGACCCCATAAACACGACATTTGATTTTGAGATGCCTGATGCATTCTCAAACGAATTCCAGTATTCAGAAGCGCAACTGTTCTCCCAGGAATATGAACGCCCCAGCTACCCTACCACGCCGCGAGACTTGCCACAGGGACAAGCTGTGTCAAGCTCTGAAGAAGAGAGAACCGAAACAGACAACGAGGAAGGCGACGATGAAGCCAGCCAGGGCTCACAAGAGGGACAGACAGATGGCCAAGGCCAACAGACTGACACACACGGCGACACCAGCACATATGAAGATGAAACTTTCGAAGCCGCAGCATACACGCTGGCCATCAAAAAATTATATCGTACCATGGAGAAAGTCTGGGCACGAAAGAAGTTAACTGAAGAGGAGAGCCAGGCATTAATTGAACAGGAACTCATCTCCGGAGGATTCGAAGATGCCTACATCAGAGGGTTCAGAGAGTTAGTCAAATCAGTAGGCTCCCATGAAGCACTCAGGTTTTTACAAAGAAAGCAACTACCACAGTTTGACCCCCGCCGAGTGCGACTACTTTCAAAACCCGGGGAGTATATTCGTGTACCAACAGGAGCTCCATCTTCAGCACAAGCCAGGGAGGCACGCCTCGCCCTAGAAAGTTCATTGACCGCAGAAACCATCCTTGTAGATTCCCCACCCCGTACCACCATTGTACATACCACTACTATCCTCGAAATAACATCCACCCCTTCGACTCCTCTCTCACCTCACCTTTCACCAACCCATCCTGTATCCCCCACATCCACACCTGTACAAAGCAACATAGCCACAACCTCTTCCTTACCCATTCATACCACCATGCCCTCACCCAACCCTCCGCATCCATATGTTAACCCCTTCACCCCTTCATCCTTCCCAGCGTTTCCCCCACCTCTAAGACCCCCATTCCCCTTCCTAACCCCACTAACCTTCTCCCCAGTCTCACCTCCCCAACCTACCATAACCCCTATTTCCCCGTTTCACCAAGCTGCTCCTACCATCCCCCCTGTAAACTACTCTACATTTGTAAATCCCGTATTCACACCTACACAACCACCCACGATTACACCACTTTTCACAGTCACAACACTAAACACGTCCAATGGCATGGACATATCACCATCCACCTCACCACCACCCACTCCACTCACAACACCCTCATATTTAGGCACGTCACAATTTTCCACAATCACCACTGCATCCACTGTCCCAACCCCACTTCCCATTCCCACTGCATCTACTCCCACTACATCCTCATTTAGCACTTCACTACTACTATCGCCCACCATAGACACCGCATTTCAACACATGTTCGCATGCATGACGCAAGTCCGCGAGGAGTTTGCATCACTCGGCACCAACTATCAACAGCTGCAGACGACAACGAATGAACTACAAACGCAGCTTAACTCACTATCAATTGAGAATGCCTCACTGAACAGCCGATACCAAGATTTACGAGAGGCCTATCACAAGTTAGAACTAGAAAGTGAGGAGAAAACCAAAGAGGCCACCGCGGATTTGGATAACCTACTTAGAGCCCAGACTGTCCGCAATGCAACGCTCACTAGAAATATGGGCTTACTAAGAAGACACTTAGCCGCAGCAAAAGAGGAGAACCAGAGACTCCAAGAGCAGAACAGAGAGAACTTGGAAGCGGCTTTAGATCATCCAGAACAGCCACTAAGTCCGAGCAGATTCAAGGCAATCCCATCCGAGTCGATGCGGATGCTGCTAGACGACCATGTTAGATTGCTCGAGGACTATGATCGTATGAATGAAGAGTATCAAAAGTTAAAGGAAGATCACAAACTGCTACAGCTCAGAGAACCAGCAACACAACAAGTACACGTAGCAGCGGAATTACCAGCACCTGTGGACCCTGCCCCTGAAGTTTTAGAGGAACTCAACGCACTCCGGGCCCAGGTAACAAATCTTGAATCTAGAATTGCAGTCTATGAAGCACCACCAAGGCCAGACTCCCCACCTGAGCTACCAGCTGAGGAAGAAACCGTCACTATCCCGGTGGAGGAGACATTCGAAGAGGCTTATGAACCGATACCCATCCCAGGCGGACGTGTCACGGCCGAAGGCCAGATGACCTACGAATTACCTACCCCCGCGTGGATGAAGACAGTGGAAGAACTCGGAACGACACACTCGGCCAGAGTAGAGGCACAGCTACATGCCATGGCCATAATTGAAGAGAAAATTTTACAGTCACCATTCTTTGCTCAATTGGCCCCGCGACGATACATATCTGGGCATGAGCTCCAATATAAACCGTACTTCATGTTAATGGCCGAATACCAGTTAACCATAGAGAAAGAAACAGGCATGAAACCCACGCATGCCACTCAATTCGAGCCAGAGGACTTGCCACCAAGGGCGCAGAGAGGTGAAATCCTTCAACCAGACTGGCGCAGAGATTTATTGCAAAACTATCCCGAGATGATGAGCACATGGGTAAAAGCGCCGCTTCACTTAAAATTTAATCCGTGCTGGGGACCAGTACCACGACGCCGCTCTTGGACTGCCTTCGCTATAAAGCTACAGAACAATAAGCAGTGCCAAGACTGGTTGAACTATCCCTACTTCAAGCCACCAGTCGCGTTACCCACAGTAGGCTACATGATGGCGACAATCCGCCACTGGCTCCCTCGATTAAAACATATGGATGATATTGCCGCGCACATGACTGTCAAAATCTTTGACATGATGCAGATGGTCTTTAAAGTCTTCCGACGCATCAAGGCTCCCCATGTTAACACCCCGGGCTTTGAGCATGGCAACTTTGATTTAGTCTATGATATGAGCACAACGCCATCGCTACGGGTGTGTTACGCCTGGCACTGCAGGATCAAATACCTACCGGCATGTTACAAGCAGACATTCGAAGAAATGTTCACCACCGGCTTTTGGGAGTACCATTCAGAGGTATTTATAAGCAGGCCCACACACTTATTGCAATTATTCGCCTGTGAACGAATGGTGTACTCCACACATTATCAGCTCCCACCACCAGACGAGCCACAACCTATCGATTGGGAGAAACTCGAGGCTGATCTAGCCCGAGGTATTCATATATCAGAGCACACCCTCGCTCAAGACCTCCTACAGAATTACATCCGGCAGACCTCACAACAAGGTTCTGTCAGGGACGACAGAAGCGAGAGGGAGGGGGGTGTTGGAAGCAGCCAGAGGCACAGGCGCCACGGAAGCATGTAAAGAAGGAGTAGGGAGCCATGCGGATCAACCAGGCGGATCAATTTTTTAAACAAATATATTTCTTATTAATTCTCCAAACATTCAACAGTGATTGTTATCACTAATTGTAACATATGTATCATAAGAAAACCCCATTTTGTAATCCATAGCTCCATTTTGTGCAAGCCGAGGAGTCCTCGAGCTTGAGGAGCTTAGGTAGAATACTCGTACCAAATTTCGTTATTTTTAGACATCGTTTACCCTTCCAAATAGCCTCTAGGACCTAATTTTTAACTAGGCCGGTCACTAGATGTGAAACCGGTCAAAACTAGTCTAGAAACTATAAAAAGAGCTAGAGAGCTCATTTTTGAGGTTGGTTGAGGTTGGTTCATTTTGGTTAGCTTGTTGGAGATTAGAGTTATTTTGAGCTTGTAAGAGTGTTCTTGAGTAATAGAGCTAATTTCCCACCTTCCATTGTGTCTTGCTTGTCTCTTCATTGTGTGTGTGTATGTGTGTGTGCATCTTTGTGCTTCTCACCTTCACTCTCACATCATCTCACGTTCACGATCTTCATATCACTCCTACCTCTCCCACGGATTGACAATTAAGGAGGTGAAGCTTCTTAACGTGGTTCTCACCATTGTGCTAGAGCAACACCATCACCTACCAGGACTACACCACCAAGGCAATTTTGGACTCAGGCGCAGGAGTTGCAATTGCTACCACTTCCCTATGGAAGCATTGGGGCAAGCCAGCACTCAGGCCAACGAGAATGAAATTGCAGATGGCAGATGGTCATATTGAGAGACCCTTAGGATTGCTAGAAGGAATAACTCTCACCACTTGTGGTGTCGAGTTTGAGCATACATTTGCTATATGTGACTTTAGCAAAAATCATGCCTATGAGATGATTTTGGGAAGACCATTTATGCGACAGTTGCAAGTGGTACAGGACTGGGGAACCAACTCCTTGTATTTGCAACACTTAGGTGTTACAACCAAAGTAAATCTCAAAGATTACTCTCATAGAGATGTCCCTCCCATCCAATGGAATCCCATCCATAGAGCCAAAGATGATACGGAATCGGTGCATTCCATAGGATCAGGATCCTCATGGATGCATGAAGACACCCACTTATGGATGTGCAAAGTAGCAGTAGACGAAGAGAAGAGAGAAAAAGCCAGAGAGGTAGGTGCAAAAGAAACCCATAGATCAATCCAAGACCCAGCCTATGCACCTGTAGTTTTTCCAGACGAAGAATTTGAACCTCACGGTTGGGCAGAAATCTTAGCAACAATGGACGTAGCCATCAATGAAGAACAATGGACACCCCACTGTGATGAGGATGGCTATGACCTTTCAGTCTTCTCCATAGAGCCAATCATGGGAGAGGCAGTTCTAGAAGAATGCGAACCTAGCCCTGATGCATTTGAGGATGCAAGTGACTCCGATCTAGAGTCAATCATTATGGACCCACCATTTGCATCAGATGAAGAATACTTCCATGAAGTAGAATTTCAACCCCAGAGGCATGGAGAGCTTACAAATGATGTAAGATTAACAACACATGTGACCCCGAAGGAAGACGAAAAGAAACGAAAAAAGCGAGAAGTCTCACCAGAAGAGGGAGAATCTTTGTTTGAGGTCCCACAAAATTTTAAGAAATATGAGATAGATGACAAGAGGGTCATGATAAGAATGCCTAAACGAGAGGCACAATCAGGGGAGGCCTATGATAACAAAGAAACCACCAAGAAAATAGTAGTGGCCCTAGAAGAAGGAGAGGAGAGATGCACGTACATAGGCCATGACCTAACAGAAGAAGAAGAGCATGCATTGATTGCCTTGCTAAGAGAATACAGAGATGTATTCGCTTGGAGTTACAAGGATTTGAAAGGTGTTGACCCGGACATATGCTCACACACCATTCCCATGACCTCAGATGCTAAACCCTCTAAGGAAAAGCCCTATACATATAATGATAATTACGCTGCTAAGATCAAAGAAGAGATAGATAGACTGGTTGAAGCTGGATTTATCTATGAAATTGAGCACACTGAGTGGGTATCCCCCATCGTAGTGGTGCCCAAGAAAAATGGAAAGCTGCGCGTATGCATTAACTTGAAGAAGGTTAATGCAGCCACAATTCGAGATAACTATCCGCTTCCCATCACAGAACATCTCTTAGAAAGAGTAGAGGGCAAGGAAGTGTACAGCTTCCTTGATGGATTTTCGGGCTACAATCAAGTGGCCAATGCTCCAGAGGATCAACATAAGACAGCATTTGCCACTGAATGGGGCATTTTTGCCTTTAGAGTAATGCCATTCGGGCTTACCAATGCACCCGCTACCTTCCAGAGGCTGATGTGCCATGTGTTTAAGGAGTTCCTGAGGAAGAATTTAGAGGTCTATGTTGATGATCTCTGCGCTCACTCCAACATTAGACAAACCCATATCCCTGAACTCAGACAGATCTTTGACAAATGTAGAGAATATCAAGTCTGCCTGAACCCAGAAAAGTGCGTTTTTATGGTCAGGCAAGGCAAGATTCTAGGACACATAGTGTCAAAGAATGGCATATCTACTGACGAAGAGAAAGTGAGAGCTATAGCAGAGCTACCTAGGCCAAAGAATGTCAAGGAAGTACAAGCTTTCATGGGGCATTGTGGTTATTACCGACGATTTATACACATGTATGCCGTCATTGCAAAGCCCATGTACGGACTTCTGACAAACTTTGAGTGGACGGAGGAATGTGAGAATTCCTTCCAGGAGCTTAAACGAAGATTATGTTCAGCACCAATCTTGACCACACCAGATTGGAATAAGCCATTCCATGTTCATGTGGATGCATCCAATTATGCTATTGGATGTGTGCTTGCACAACCTACTGGTGAAGGTAATATGGATCTTCCAATTGCCTATGCCAGTAGACAGTTGAATGCAGCTGAACGAAATTACACCACTACGGAGAGAGAAGGCTTAGGCATGGTATATGCAGTTAAGAAATTTAGACACTATTTGCTTGCAAATAAGTTTAAATTTTTTACGGATCATCAAGCATTGCTATACCTCGTAAACAAGCCATGCAATACAGGAAGATTAGTAAGATGGTTTCTTTTACTAATGGAATATGATTTTGAGGTTGTGGTAAGGAAAGGGAGGACTCATTTAAGAGCAGATCATCTCTCTAGGCTCACATCGGGAGAAGCCCCACAAGGAGTATCGGATGATCTTCCTGATGCCTACTTGTTTAATTTGGAAGTTGTACCGCAGTGGGCTAAGCCATTGGTACCAGTATTGACGTACGGGCCTAACCATCCAGTGGTAAACACACGGAATAGAGAGGTTGTAAAAGCCCAAAAGTACCACATCATGGCTGGAAGCATGTACAAGCACACAGATCAAGGGATCTTGGCTTGTTGCGTAGAAGAGGATGAGTACGCTAAATGGTTGCAATTAGCACATGTAGGTGCGTTAGAGCAACACTACTCAAAGCAATGAACTTTACAGACTCTAAAGAGACTCGGAGTGCATTGGCCAACTATGGAAGCTGATGTCCAAAAGTTGTGCAAGGAATGCCCAATCTGTTGTAATAAACCACCTGTGGAACACGCCACTCTTTATCAAGTGTCCATAGTGCCAGATTGGAGTGAACCTCTAGTATCCTTCCTGAGGACAAACACATTCCCTCCAGACATGACTCTGGCTAGGAAAAGGAGTTTAGAACAAGAAGCCCAGGATTACTCACTCATTGGTGATAATCTATACAAGCGTGGTAAAGATGGTTACTTGAGGCTATGTGTCCATGAAAACGAATATCTTAAGATCTTAGAAACTGCTCACCAAGGCGTAGCAGGAGGACACTTTGGACCAGATCGAGTGATCAAGGCAATACTATTTGCAAGCTTCTGGTGGCCTACCCTTCACATGGATGCACATACCTATGTGAAACGATGTGATGTCTGTCAGAGAACTCAGTATCCTATATGTAAAGATGAGATGCCACTGAAACCTATGATGGGTGGACGTGCATTCTCTAAGTGGGGAATAGACTTCGTAGGTCCTATCAATCCCCCAGCTAAGGGTTCTCATGCGGAATACATTATTGTTGCAACAGGCTATCTAACTAAGTGGGTAGAGGTAAAAGCCACGACGAAGAACGATGCTCAAACAACTGCCAAATTCTTGTTTGAGAATGTATTCACAAGATATGGGCTACCTATAGAGCTTGTAAGTGATAGAGGCACTCACTTCTTGAACGAAGTGATTGAGAATCTACTCCAAGAATTCTTAGTAATACATAAGAAATCTGCCCCCTATCACCCTCAAGCTAATGGACAAGTTGAGAGCACCAATAAGATCTTATGCAATGTACTGACAAAATTAGTAAACACTAAACGCTCTGATTGGGAGAAACAGCTACACCATGCTGTTTGGGCATACCGAGTCGCCTATAAAACGGTACTCCAAGCCACACCCTTTCAGATGGTATTTGGCCAAAACGCTGTGCTACCCTTGGACTTCTTGATTCCTACATTGAGAGTAGCACAAGAGCCCGAATGGACGGGTCATGAACTCTCCTCTAGACTTTTTGACCTTGAACGATTAGGAGAAACAAGACTGAGAGCAGCTGCAGGAATATATGCAGCTAAGAAGAGACAGAAGGCATACTTTGATGCCCATGTGAAGGATAAGGGCTTGAAAGCAGGAGATCTAGTTTTAGTCTATACACTGAAACAACACGCAAGGAAGCTAGAAAAGAGAGGCTACAGACCTATGATCATCAATAGGATCTCCACGAGTGGAGCAGTACAACTGGCCACATTAGAGGGTGATATTCTTCAAAACTATATTAGCGGATGCAGAGTCAAGTTGTATCAAGAACCCCTCACGGAGGAAATGCTCAGTCAACTCAACACTGCTAAAAAACGCAAGGAGGAAGAAAAGCGAATTCGAGAAGAAGCTCAAGCAGAAGCTTTAGAACGCATCAGAAGGATGAAATAAAGAAGACAAGGCAGAGAGCACCCTAGGCAAGATGCATACGCAGATCAAAGATATGACATGGCAATGTGTGAAGTCGTAGGAACAAGCTCACATAGGATAACTGATCGAAGACCTTTCATAACCTTGGATATAGGACAAGGAAAGAGTGCAAGGACCGTAAGAGCCTTGATTGACTCAGGTGCAGCCACTAGTGCTGTTAGAGTGTCTTACTGTCAAGAGTTGCAGTTAGCTGTCAATCCTGTGGAAGCATATCTCATAGGATTGGGAGGTGTGGAAACCCCTTGCATGGGCGAGGTGGAACTTCCTCTCTACATTCATGATGAGGTAATGACAGTTAAAGTACTAGTGTGTCAAGATGAGGACCTCACAGAACCCCTTGTCTTGGGTCAAGACTGGATCTATGACCAAGCAGTCAACTTCAACCTAAGAAGTGGACTTCTTCAGGTATGGGTCAATCATAGTCGAATTACAGTAGAGTTAGATAATGGAGCACTCAAGGAACTAGGAAAGGCACAGACTCCTGGTACCTCTAGGGGTGCACATGAAGTTGACTATGTTGTTCTTGTCCAAAACTATGTGTTGCAGAGGAATGATATTCTCAAAAAAGGAGTCAGGAATGCAACGAAACTCCCTTCTTTTCCAAAGGCCAGAAGGAGGCAGCGACCAAAGGTGGATCAAAGGCAGAAGAGGCAGAGTACTACCTATGCCGGAAATCAAAAGTACCTGTGCAGCAAAATATCTCAGCAAGTAAACCAAGTATGGGTGCGGAAAGGCGAACACCCGGTTGCACTCAAGCCAACCACACGGGCGAAGCCTCTTATTAGTAACCAACAACACGACACTAATAAGAAGTCTTTCAGAAATTCTTCTGCTAACGTGAAATCTATTTGGGTGCCCAAGAAGTCGATGAAGGCTAGGCCACAATCAAGACAAATTTGGGTGCCTAAGGCTTGCTTGCGGGCTCAAATAGCTACGCCGAAGCCACAACCTATACAGCGTAACCCATTCACTCGCACAGCCAGCATTCACTCGTTTTTAACACTCAAGAACACACAAAGGCCCATGAGCACGAACATAATCGCTTGTAAATGGGTCCCTAAAAGGCCTCATTTTCAAGCCGATACACCTATAAAGCTCTCTAGAGCCTCTACGAAACCAAGAACAAGACCCATCCACTGCATTTGGCAGCCTAAGACCTGTAATAAACCCCCCGACCCCAATTTGTAAATTCATCCCCACTTACTAACTACATTAGTCTCCTAGGACTACCCAAGCATTAACTACACACACTGTCTTCGTGCACTTACTAACCACTAACTCACCATCTACCTCATGTTAATGTTGTAACGGGGACAACAACGGATTTATTCTGTCCATTACGATGTTAACACGTGGTTCTATATTCTCATAGAACCAACCAGCAAACAGGGCCATGGCAGAAGCAGGAGGTGTTAGTTCTCAAGCCGGATCCGGTGCACAGATTGTGGACATAGAAACACTCCTCCTCGAGCCACATCTCACCGCAAGGCCGCAAGAACTTCAAGCCGTGCATGTGCTCCCCATTCAGGATCCTCCTCAAGGGCACACTTCTCAAGTAGGTAAACACGCTCACTGGCTCAGTGATGTCGCTGGACCATTGGGCGATGGAACCTATTTCTGGGAAGCAGAATTGGAATTTAATGGTAAATGGGGACGATACCACTTTTTCACGCGCGAGTTTGAAAGCTATCAGAACGCCGAGGTCATGCGATCAGTATGGACCAAAGCCGGTGTGGACAGTTATTTCAGGGCTCACTTACCAAAGCTAGATTTCTTACGTTGTTCATATCTTATAAGTACCATCACGCCAAGCAGAGCCAAGGGAGGCGACAGCAGCTTTGTGTTACCCTCTCTGCTGCCGGGTCATGAACTCAAAAGATTCAAGCTGACCCTTAATCTGGTACGAGAAGCGTTGGGCATGTATGGCATGCACATCCCCACTGAAAAGGAAACCATGGTTCCAGGTCGAATGAAACACAAAGATCTTAATAAGCTGAAGGATATGGTAGCGATGACACCTACCATTGCGCGTCACCTGCGGACCGTCATGCAACATTTTGCTTTCCCCGCCCAGGAAAGATTCACCATGCCCCCAAAGAAAATTTGGTTCAGCTTGTATCTAGCAGAGACAGAAAGCCTTCCCATCAACGTGCCACATTGGATCATAGATCAGATCCACCTAGCCCATCAAAGGTGGAACAAGAAGTAGAAAAATGTGATTCATGGATGTTGCGCTCTAACAAAGATAATCTACCGATGTCTGGCCTATGACGTGCCTATTCAGCGGGCACTCATATGGCCCCGCGCCCAGGAATTCCAGAGAAGACTATCAGCAGCAGGTCCCCCATCAAAAAAGATGAGGGGGGGAGTACAGTTACCCTGCGCTCAACCAAGGGGAGCCACCACCACACCAGAAATTACCCCTCCCCAGACACGACGCGTTAGGCCATTCACAATCCGGCTACCAAGACCAAGCACAGATGGACCTAATCTGGTATTTCCACCTGTCCCATCAGATCTGGAATTCCCACAAGGTTTTACTCTCAATGATCTCACGGATGAAGAAGTGGCTAGACTGATCTATGACTCTAATCTCGAGACGGAAACAGAACGAGCTCAGGAACCACAACCCCAGACAACAACAGCAGCCCCCACCCGACCAGAAGTGGTAGAAGTCGACGTCGAGGAACAAGAGACAGAACAAGAGGAAGAAGCCTATGAGGAACAAGAATATGACGAGCTTTCCGAGCCGGCAAGTGCCCCTGCGTATTCGGCACAAATCAAAAGACTATATCGAACCATGCAACTCGTTCAAGAACAGCATAAGATGTCACTGGAATCGGGCAAGAAACTCATGAACCAGTTGCTAGCTGAGGAAGGTGTGGACGATTTGTTCATTGAGTCCATAAACCTTCATGCCGACGCAGTAGGAGTGGATGAGGCCATCCATGAGGCAATGGCCTACATTCACAGATTTGAGAAGAGGGTTCCCGTTCGTCCCAGGAGGTCCGGGAAACAAATTCACATCAATGTATCAGCACCAGGAGAGACAACGCAAGCAGAAGAACATCAGGAAGCACCACTGTCACCACCATCCCCACCTCGCACTACACAATTCACTCCACCACATGACACTAGCACTACCACGTCCACTACCACCACCATTGTCATGGGCATCCCACTCTCTCCGGGAATCCAATTCGGGGGAGTCACCATGCCCACTTTCACCACTCTTTTCACTGACGTCACATCCACTCCACCCACTATCCCCATCTACACTGTCACTCAAACAATTGACACTATGGAAACATCTCCTGCCACAGCACCGCTCCCTCCCCCCATGCCACCTTCATCTCCCATACCCCCGCCACCCACATCTCCACTTGCATCCACATCATTCACAACTCCCCTTCTCGCCCCCATTCCCCCTGCATCTTCACCCCTCCCAGCATTATTTAATGTAAATAGCATATTTTTAGCACTAAATCAATGTGTATATCAGCTCCAGAATGAGTACAGAGCTCTAGACGGCCGGTATCAGCAACTAACAACACACTATCAGAACTTACAAAGGCAATTTCACATTCTACAAGAGGAAAATGCAGAAGTGAATCAACGCTATACGACGCTTGAGCAGGCTCACCAAACACTATTGCAGGCACCCCAACCATCAACAGAATCAGGTGTCAAACAACTAGAAGCTTTGCTCGAAGTATACCAGGCCGATAACCTACGAGTCAGACGCAACTTGGCACTACTGCGAAAACATATGGCCACAGCACTGGAGGAGAACAAAAGACTGCAAAAACAAAATGAAGAGAATCTGGAAGCAGCAATGGAAAGCTCCCCTCACGAGATAGATCCAGAGCAGTTCAAAGCAGTTCCCACGGAGACGATGAAAACCATTTTGGAAAGCTATGCAGATCTCCTGGAAGCCCATGATGACTTGGAAAGAGAGCGTGACACACTTCAGAGCAGGCTTAAGGAACAGGAACAACCGAAGAGTGTCCCCTCAACCTCCACCTCAGATGAAGTAAAGGCCTTAACTGAGCAGGTAGCAGAATTACAAAAGAGGTTACTGACATACGAGAGGCAGCCATCTCCAGTGGTCGAACCAGAGCAAGAAGAGTTGGTCCCTATTGAGGTGGATGATTCGTACGAGGAACCTTATGTTCCTATGCCAATGCCAGGTGGGCGACGAACCTCAGAGGGACTAGACACATTGGAAGTGGAAGCACCCGAGTGGCTTCAAACACTGGAAAGGACAGCGAACACCCACGAAGAACGAGTGGCCATTCAGATCCAATCACTAGCGAACTTAGAAGAAACTGTCATAAAGTCTGAATATTTCAGAAGCATGTCTCATCATAGATGGATCGGCACCAATAATGACCAATATGTGCCATTCTATATACTTTTGGCCGATTACAACGCGGAGATTCAATGACAATGTGGCAAGCCTCCCACATTTGCTACACAATTTGGTCCAGATGATATTCTGGAAAGTGCTCAGCGTGGGTCCATCCATCAACCCACCTGGAGAATCAGGCTTCTGGAAACATATCCAGAAATGGTCCGAACCTGGAATAATATGCCGTTGTTTATTAAGTATAACCCTTGTTACATTCCAGTTCTTCGACGACGCACCTGGCCTGAATTCACTATTGCCGTCAAAGACATCAAAGCCTGTGCAAAATGGTTGAATTATGTTTATCTAGCACCTCCACGAGGACCCCCCACGGTCAACTACATGATTTCTACAATCCGTCACTGGAGTACTCGGCTACGCAATAATCCTGATGTGATGGCCCAGATGTGTATGAAAATATTTGAATTAATGCTGATCACTTTCAGGACGTTTAAGAACATTAAGGACCCTCACTTCTCAGGTGCAGGCTTTGTGACAGGAAACCAAGATCTAGTGTACGATATGAGTACCACCCCGTCAATTGAAGTAATATATGCTTGGCACGCCAGAATCAAGTACCTTCCAGCTTGCTTTAAACAGACATTTGAGGAGATGTTCATCACAGGATTCTGGGAATATCACTCCGAAATCTTTATACCCAGACCATCACATCTCCTCCAATTATTTGCTGTGGAGAGAACTATTTACTCAGAACAATTAAGGGTGCCTCATCCAGATGTTCCCGGACCTGTGAATTGGGATGAATTGCTCACAGATCTAGCACGCGGCTTGCGACTCGAAGAACACCACCTAGCCTCCGATATCATCCAATATTATGTTCAAAAATCCTCTAGACAAGGGTCTGTCAGGGGCGACAGACGCGAGAGTGGGGGGGGGGGTGTTGGCAGCCGTCAGGGAACTGAAGGAGCCACAAGACAAAGAGAGTCAGAGCGAAGGGACAGCACAAGCAGACATGGCAGTCAAAGAAGATCTGGCAAATAGGCCAATAATTTTCCTCATGAAGAAGCAAGTATGAACATTCACGCAAATCTAGCACTTAGGCAACCCTTTAACTTTTCAAAAACCCTTACACCAATTAAAAGTGATTCTCATCACTAAACACCATTGTAAATACCATTTCATATTTTTGTAGCTCCATTTTGTGCAAGCCAAGGAGTCCTTGAGCTTGAGGAGCTTTAGAAGTATCTACCTGCCAATTTTTGCAACTTTTAGATCTCGTTTGAGCCCTCAAATAAGCCCTGGAACCTAATTTTTAACTAGACCGGACACTAGGTCTGAACAGGGCCAAAGCTAGTCAAAAACTATAAAAGGAGCTAGAGAGCTCATTTTTGGGGTTAGATTGTAATTGAAACAAACTTGTAAGAGCTTTTTGAAAGTAATCTAAGAACTCCATTGCATTTCACTCTTTGTCTTGCCGTGTGTGCGTGTGTGTGTGTATGTGTGTGCATGCTAGTGTGCTTCTCACTCACGCACTTGTGCCGCCACTTGCTCGAGGTCTTCATACCATCCTCACGTCTTCCCGGATTGACATTAAAGGAGGTGCTACTCATCACTGAGCTACAATAAGCAACAACACTATTTGTGTCCTTCATGTGGAGTTCATGTTACTTTCTCATAAGATACACTTTATTTGATGCCGTCTCTTTTTCATATGTATTGCATAACTTCTTACAAAGCTCCTCTGCACTTTCACATTCTAATACTGTAAAGTAAACATTAGCTGCCATGTGCAATCAAATGGTAGGTGTGGCCATCTCATCTAGCTCATCCCAATCATCTTCATCCATGTCAATAGGCTTCTTTGAGATTCCATTTATTGGCTTCCATTTCCTCCTCGGAATCAACATATCTTTAATCTAATTCTTCCATAGAGCAAAGTTTGTGCCATCAAATTTTCAGTTCTCAAAATGTTCTTTGCACTGTAAGTTATAGCTCCTCCTCAGAACACTAGCACTAGACCCTGATCCACCAGACACGCTTGAGACCTCTAATACCATGATGGTAGAGAATTGAATAGAGTGATAATGGAGCTAGAAGAGTCCAAAGACCACTAAGGCTCAAACTGTTGGAGATAGATGTCTGTGGAAGCACGCGAACAGCATAAGGAAGAAGAAGAAGCTTGGAGCACAACACACAAGACTGAATGTATTACTAGAGAATGTACAAAGATAAGTAGCCCATTAGGGCAATAGGCGTATATACAAGCCGGGGGAAAAAAACCTCCTAAAGAGGGAAAAAAGTGCCCCGGCAGTCCTAGAGTGTTCACACACATCACTACCTAAATATATCAACAAATCCCCCCTGGGAGTGATGCGGTGAACAAGGAGCTGGCACTCATGTATAAGGAAGTGCCAAGCTATGTGGAAATCACTCCACAAAAGGAAGTAAGCCCAACGCTTTGCGGAAATCTTCAAACTTCTCCCTAGGTAGAGCCTTCGTGAAAAGGTCTGCAATGTTCTCCTGCGTGGGCACATATGCCAAGCTGATCTCCCCAGTAGAGAACCTCTCCCTAACATAGTGATAATGCACCTCAATGTGCTTAGTGCGAGCATGGAACACAGGGTTCCTCGCAACTGCCAATGCGCTCTGACTGTCAGTGAACATGGTGGTGGCAGAAGACTAGCCAACACCCAAATCAGCCATAAGGCGTCTGAGCCACACACACTCAACAGTCGCTGTGAAAGCTACCCTATACTCAGCCTCACAACTGGAAGTGGCCACAGTAGGCTACTTCTTGCTCAACCAAGATATACATGAGCTACCAAGCATGAAGCAAAAACCACTGGTGGACACACGAGTGTCATAGCAACCAGCCCAATCTGAGTCAGAAAAAGCATGCAAATCTGGCGGTAGTGATCCCCCCTTGGGATAAAACAACCCAAGTAGCCGAGTACCACTCAAGTAGCGAAAGATGCACTTAACCGCTTTCCAATGCGTGACTCTTGGGCAATGCATAAACCTGCTCATCTATGAGACAGCAAACTGAATATTTGGCCGAGTAATGCATAAGTAAATCAAGCATCCAATAGCCTGCTGATAGAGAACAGCATCCAATGCATCTCCAGCATCATGAAGACTCAATCCTAAACCTGTCTCCATAGGAGTGGCAATAGGCTTACAGTCTTCAAGGCCAAAACACTGCAATAATGTGTCAATATATTTCGTTTGACACAAAGCCATTCCACCATCAACGTGCATAAACTGAATGCCCAAATAGTGATGCAAATGCCCCAAATCAGACATCTCAAATGAGGCATGCAAATCAGCCTTAAAATCAGCAATATGTGTCTCAATAGGACCAGTGAGCAGCATGTCATCAACATAGACAACAATGATCAGAAGCACATCATTAGCACGCTTAACATATAAGGTGCTTTCAGTTGGACTGTTCTCAAAACCATGTGCAATCAGATAGGCATGTATCTTCTCATACCAAGCACGTGGTGCTTGCTTTAAACCATATAACGCCTTCTTTAACCTGCACACCTGGTTTTCATGCCCTTTGTGCACAAAGCCACGGGGCTGAAAAACATACACTTCTTCATGCAAGTCACCATTCAGAAATGCTGTTTTAATGTCAAACTGATGTACATTCCAACCATGATGGGCTGCAAGTGCACAAATGCTCCGAACAATAGTCATACGGCATGTAGGTGCAAAGGTCTCATCAAAATCAATGCCTCTTTCCTGCGCATAACCCTTTGCAATAAGCCTAGCCTTATACCTATCAACTGTACCATCAGGTTTACGCTTCAGCTTGTATATCCACTTAGTGCCAATGGCCTTCTTGCCAGGAGGCAAGTCACATAAAGACCATGTACCATTCATCATTATAGCATCATATTCAAATTGCATAGCAGCCATCCAATTTTCTGAATTCTGTGCTTCATCAAAAGAAACAGGCTCATTCTCATCACAGAGACTAGATGCAGCCATAGCATAGCAATCTGATGCAAAGGAGGCACTATGAGAGCCTGAACGAGTACGATATGACAAAGGTGCATCTAATTTGCTGTCACGCAAAGTCTGCACCAGCCATTTTGGCATAGTTTTTGCCTGCTCAATCAGCTCTCTCATCAGCAAGTGCATTATGTAAATCTGCATCAGAAATGGAATGATCTGCATCATGATATGAAACTTGCAAAGGCTGAGAAGTTGCCTCATTAGGACCAGCACTAGACTGTCCACCTGTAAAAAGAGGCATCAAAGTATCATACATGTCTTTGGAGCTAACAGATGTCTCCTTAGTACATGAAAGCAATGGCTAAATAGCATCTTCCACAAAGACAACATCACGGCTAACCAGAAGCGTTTAGTCTGTGGATGATACAGACGATAGCCTTTACTTTCAGAACTGTACCCAACAAAAATACATTTTACTACCTTATCATCCAATTTTCTACGATGTTGTTCAGGCACTAATGCATATGCCAAACAACCAAAAACACGCAGATGAGCAACAGATGGCTTGTGGTCATGCCAAGCCTCATATGGAGTGATAGACTGCAACGCTTTAGTGGGACACCTGTTCAGTACATATGCTGCACACATGACAGCCTCAAGCCAGAAACTATGAGGTAAAGCCTAACTCTTGACCATACACCTCGCCATCTCCATGAGAGACCTGTTCTTCCGTTCAGCAACTCCATTCTGTTGAGGTGTATAGGGCACTGTACACTGGTGTTTTATCCCACGTTCAGCCAGAAATGCATTAAAATCTGAAGACATATATTCCCCCCCTCGATCAGAACAGAGGGTGCCCATTTTACATGCTGACAAATTTTCAGCCAAAACCAAAAACTGTTTGAAGCACATGAACACTTCGGACTTTGCTTTGAGTGGATATACCCATGCATGCCTGGAAAAATCATCAATGAAAGTCATGAAGTAAAGGTAATTTCCAAAAGAGGGTGTCTGCATAGGACCACAGACATCACTATGTACAAGCTGCAATTTCTGCGTAGCCCGAACTGAACCATCTTTTGGAAAGGAAGAACGCTGCATTTTGCCCAAAATACAGCCTTCACAAACATGTTTTCCAAGTGCCTCAAGTTTGGGCAAAGAGGACACCATTTCAGATTTCTACACGCATAACAAACTAGCAAAATTCAGATGACCAAAGCGTGCATGCCAAAGCTTTGCATCTGACATAGCCTGAGAATCATGAACTGCACATGCTGAATCATTCACAGATCTTTCATAGTCTATGAGCTTATACAGCCCACGACATTAAATGCCAGAAGCAATAATCACATCGCCATTTGAGAGATCATGGACTGTACACCTGTCATCAGCAAATTTCACAACCAAGCCAATCTTGGCTAATGCAGAAACTGATAACAGATTCTTTTTGATCCCTGGCACAAATAAAGCATCTGACAAAGTGAAAGAACTACCATCAGCAGTAGTCAGAATGATCTTACCAACTCCCATAATAGGATAAGAGAAGTTATTGGCGCATGTGACAGTATTCCCTGTAGGGGCAGGCTCGAGTGAAGAGAAGAAACTACGATGCGAGGTAATATGTTTGGTCGCCCCACTGTCAAAGTACCAAACATCTGAGTCTACTGCAGACATGCACTGATCATGAGAAGATGGGTCAAAACTGCAGACAGTAGTAAACGCCCATTCTTCTTCCTGCACAAGATTTGCAGACTCTATTTTTGGTGTAGAGGCCTCTGCAACAACCATTCCAGCCTCTTTAGCAGCCAGTTTTGGACAGTTCTTTATGATATGATCATTGCCTTTACAGTACTTCCAAAACAATTTCTGCTTTAAATTTCTGATTTTTTCTCATCTTTGTCTTGGTTCTTTGAATGTGCAGCATTTGCAGATTTCTGCTTACTAGTAGAAGAGCTCCATTTTCCTTTGCCCTTCTGACTAGCCAGGAAAGCTTGATCTACAACACGCATAATGGACCTGTTCTACCTGGACTGATCTTCCTGCAACAGAATAGAGACTAATTCCTCAAATGACAAGGCATTCAGATTGCCTTTCATCATCAACCGACGAGTAGAGGCAAAACTCTGATATGAATCAGGAAGACCATTCAGAACGGTCTGCACAAGTGAGCTATCTGGTATAACCTCATCAGCAGAAATCAATTGTTCCTTCAGGTCTTTGATCTTTGTAAGAAAACTGTCGATAGAATCACCTTCATTCATGTGCTCACTCTCCAACTGTTTTCGGAGGTAACAACACGAGCCTCATTCCTAGCCTGGTACAAAGTGGTAAGTGTATCCCAAGCATCCTTTGCTCTTCTGCAAGAGCGAATGTGAGGAATAATGGCACGTTTGATAGACAAAGCTATCAATGCATGTGCCTGGGCATCTCTGCCATCCCAACGAATCTGCTCTGCAGTAGGTGCAATAGAAATAGCAGCACGAACAGGAATCTGCAGAATATCATCTTCGACACCATCTTCATCAGCTCCAACACCTGTATTTGCAGTACCTGTCGTTACAGGTGTAACAGGACGTCTTTCAACACCCTGCACAATGTTCCACAATCCTTTTGCAACCAGTACATGTCGCATCATATAAGCCCATAATGGGTAGTTGGTACCATCCAACTTATCCTCAACAGCCAACATACGGAATACATCACTGCTTTCAACCATGGCCGGTGACTAAAATACCTTGATGCAAAAAATTGACTGTATCTCAAAAAGTTGAACGGAACAACCCAGACGAGTTCTGCTAGACCTGTAGCAGACTTTGAGACGCTTAAATTGGCGAATAGACCTGACTAGTGAAGAACATCCTGAATCCATACTAGGAAAATGTGAAAATCTTTTTATGTTTTTGATAGTTTATGTTTTTTTTAACTTGTGTGTCAAAGTGGCAATGAAAAGTAACTAGTCACAAGCCTTTGGATAAAGAAATGATAGAGACAAAAATTTTTAGTATGCTTTCCTACTTTTATGCATATGTATGCGAAAAATTTAAAAATTTTGGTAGTATTTTGACAAGAAAATGAAAATCAAATAAAAATATAACTAAGTGCACTACATACACTTTCAATCAAAGTGTGCCGACGAGCATTATATATATATATATATATATATATATATATATATATATATATATATATATATATATATATATATATATATATATATATATATATATATATATATATATATATATATATATATATATATATATATATATATATATATATATATATGGATATAGACCAAAGGGTGCTACATGCCCTTGTATAAAACCTGGTGCTTGCGACATGGTATAAAAGATAAGAACATTGAATGTTCTTATGTCTTCTTGGTGGTAACCACAAAAAAAAACACCACCATCCTATTTGCATACAAAACATAGAGATGAACAAGGCTATGAACAAACATATGATGCATATGCCATGTGTTATGCTTGTTCTAAGTGCAAAACAATGCATAAAAAGAGTAGGAATGCATGAAAATCATAAGAAAAATTATCTTGGATTTTAAAATTTCAATGTGTAGGTCTGTGCACATGTTGGAAATGGTTGATAAATACTCTTCTTGCATCTCCAAATGAATCTCAAACTTCATTGCATCAAAAGGATGTTTGTACAGGGGTAGTTCATGTTGAAAACCTATTTTCAAAGCTCTATATAGGTCTATAGATGAATCCAATTGGTTGGAAGCAATGGATAGCTTTCTCACTAATGATTCTATAAGGAGTGGAATCACTCAATTTGGTGGAAATTTGAGTGAGTTATGGCTATTCTAGTAGAAGAAGTTTTACTAAATAGACCTTTGTGAGGGGGTTTGGCTATGAGATAAAAGGAAAAAACTTGATTTCTGGCCTCTGTAGAGTTCCTTTAGTAGTGAATGCACACGCATGCTTTATTTATCCCACATGAGCTCTTCTCAGTTCCAAAAGCAGAGATATATGGAGCTTCATTTGAATACTTCCTCACAACAACTGAAGAAGGGAGTAAGTGAGTCTATCTCTCCTCATTGCTCTATCAAAAGGCTCTCATGGGCAGCCATCCATGGGTTTGCATTTAGATGATGAGCTCAGTGTTGAGTTTCATAAGTGTGTGGACTACCTTGGGGGGATTTGAGGCTCTTGAAAAGTGATACTTGTGAATGTTAGTAGGTATAGGTGAATCTGACAACCTCATTCTAGGTAGTGAGTTCGATCTATTCCACATGAGCCTGAGAGTATACTATGTACTAGAGAAACACGGACAAGGAATCATTTATATAAAGAGCACCTAGTTAAATGACAAGATAGTTAAGAAGATAGTGCTACTTGGGAGCGGGTTCGTACCCTTTAGAGACTTTTTCCCACCTTTATGAAGACTTTACAAGAATCTTCATAAGGGGAAGGATATGGGGAAACACTACAAAGAGTTGACCATGTACACAAGGTACATGTGGTTTAGTGGGAACAACACATATATTATTTCTCTTTGTCACTTATGCCTTCTATAACCAGGTTTGAGGAAAAACTTGAAGTTAAGGGGAAGGAAATGTTATGATAAATAAATGTGAAACACCTCTAGTGGTGGTTGAGGACATGAGGCCACGTGGCTCTCATGCAACAGATGCATGGGGAAGGAGATAGCTTATAATATTGTTGTGTGGTTGTGAGGTGACACCATCTTCTCTCATGAGCCATTTTGGAGTTGTGCGAGCTGAAGCATGGCTAAACTTAGACCCTTTCCCAAAAAGGTGGTCAAAGGTTCATCGGGAGGGGATTTCTTTTCCAATACTCATCAACAAATTTAAGGACCAAGCCAATCATGGGTAGTGAACTGATAACATATTTTTCTTGATCCTTGGAACATATAAGGGATCTAACAATGTGAAAGAACAATCATCAACAATAGTCACAATGATCTTTCCAACTCCCATGATAGGATAAGATTCATTAGCACATGTGAATATACCGTATTGAAGCAAGCCCAAATAAAGTGAAGATAATGTGATGCAACAATGAGTAGTAAACACCCATTCTTCATTTTGACAAGATTGATAGACTCTATTTTAGGTGTAGAGGCCTCTACAAAAGCCATTATAGCGTCTTTTCTCAACCAATTAAGACAACTCTTAATGACATGATCATTTGCCTTACAATACTTGCAAATTTGTTTTTTTTTTTCCTATTTTCTTGTAATATTTGTCTTCCTTTTTTTATTATGCAACATGGTAGATTTCAGCTTACTAGAAGACAAGCTCCATTTACCTTTGCCCTTCAGAAGGGCTAAGAAGGCTTGATCTACAACACACATAATTGACATGTTTTTCCTAGATTGATCTTCCTATAAGAATAAAGAGACTAACTCCTGAAAGGTTAAGTCATTTGGATTGCCTTTCATTATCAACCAAAGAATAGACACAAAACTACGGTCAAAATTTGGAAGACCATTAAGAACAATTAGCACAAGTAAACTATTTGGAAAGATTTCATTAAACTACTCTTTCAAATCCTTGATCTTTGTCAAAACAGTATCCATTCAATCTTCTTCATGCATATGTTCACTCTCCAACTATTTTCAAAGGTAAGCAACATGAACCTCATTTCCTTCTAGATATAGTGTTGCAATAGTATTCCAAGCATCGTTTTTGTTTTGCAAGAGTGAATGTGAGGGATAATGGCATGTTTGACAAACAAAGCTATCAATGCATGTGCATATCTATCATCCCAATGAACGTTTCTCTCGAGTAAGTGTAGTAGGAACTACAATAGGACCAAGAAATTGAAGATCATCATCTTCAACACCATTTTCATCACCTCCAATCACTATACTTTGATGTGTAGGAGAGCATTTTTCAGCACCCTAGAAAATATTCCACAAGCCTTTTGCCACACATACATGATGCATCATGTGTGCCCACAATGGGTAATTAAAACCATCCAACTTTTCCTCAACAACCAACTATATAAAATACATAATTGATATCAGCCATGGTTAGCAACTAAATACCCTAAAGGCAAATAAATTATTCTATCTTTAAAAGGTTGAAAAGAAATACCTAATTGACCTCTACTAGACACATAGAAAACTTTGAGGTGCTTGTATCAAAGAACCGAAAACTATATATATGTTTGGCCCAAAAGAATGAAATTTTCTACACAATCATTGTAATAGTGTGTTTTAAGGCCGAAATGAGCTCAAATCAAAATTTTGATGCCACATAATGAAGTTTTTTTTAACTTCTAATCACCTTGAGTATGCAGATGAATTGTCATGTGATTCTAAGACTCTGACAAGAAGGTTATCACTAATACCCCAAAGAAAGCAATGGCATACTCTGATAACAATTGTTGGCGTTTAATGACTATGGAAGCACACAAACAACATAGGAACTAAGCATATAAACCATCTAGGGGAAAAGGACCTCCTAAAGAGGGAAATATGTGCCCCAACAATCCTAAATGTGTCCACACACATCATTGCCAAAATATTTTCATGAATCTCCTTGCGAGTGATGTAGTGAAAAAGGGGTTGAAACTCATGTACAAGGAGGTGCCAGCCACGAGGCAAAGTCTTTTACCATGTAATCTTTTGTAGGTAAATAATTATGTGGTGGACTTGGAAGGAGTGGATAGTTTAGCCATTGTTTATTGATTACACTGGTCTTTTGCATCTCCAAAAATTCGCGTGCTTCTCTGTGATGTGGCATTGGGCAAAAAGAAGGGTTTACCTGTAGTAAATATGGTGCTGCTTGCCAATGCACCCGTAGTGTAGGATTTCTCTCCAAAAATTTCCTTCTCCAAACAGGTTGTGCAGCTTCAAATTCTTCTTGAGTGTAAGCGAATGTGTCATGTTTGAAGTTTAGCTGCTCGTATGGACTTTTTTGTGTAATCTTCTTTATATATTGTCTTGTTTTCTCTTTCATCAATCCGTAGGGAATGTTGAAAGGCTTCATAATCATATCCAAGTATTTACCCTTGATCTTTGCTTCCTTCATGACTTTGATGACCTCATTTTCAAAATTTTATGTCAACCGGGACACCAATAGTGCTCGTTCCTTCTGACTTATTTCTGCAGTATATGGCATTGGATGATCATCATGTGGTTCCGCCATCTGCTCTTTTATTGGAGAATTATAAATCGGGGGAGATAGAGGACGTACCTCTACCTCGTCAGTAGGATTCTCTTTTGTCGGCTCTACTGGTGTCCCGATTAGTGCTTTCTCTTTTGCTTGGGTCTCTAATTGTGCTATACGTTCAGTCTTCTCTTTATTTTCTTGCATGGTTGCTTTGAGTGCTTCTTTTGCTGCAAGCAGTTCATTGCCAATCTCTGCTACATTGTCCATGTTTTCGCTGTAACTTGTTGCAAGTTTGCCATGGGCTGTATTCAACTGCTTTTTTAGCTCATTTGTTTCTTGAATGTACTTACGTTCCCATTCTTCTCTCAATTCTTGCTCTTGTTTCAGCAAATCTGCATATTTCTCGATTTGAGCTCTTAATTCTCTCTGATCAAGATCCGTTGTCTCTTGTTTTTTGATAGGTTGATCATATAGCAATGACTTCATCAGTTCTTTATTTCTATTTCGTAAAGTGTCATTCTCCTCCATGTATACCTTCAGTTGTGTTTCAAGCAGGTGACTTCTAGCTTTTATTTGCTCTTTGTCGGCCTCGTTGGCATCATGTAATCTTTGTAAGTCCATTAGTTTTGCTTGGAGTTGACAATGTTGGGTCATCAATGTGTCACATTGTGTTTTTACCTCAAGTAACTCAGTTCCTTGGGCGGCAATCTCTTTTTGTGCCTGTATTAATTGTGCAAAGTTGTTCACTCATAATTTGGAACTGATTCTTTTCCCTCATGGCCTTGTCATAATCGGCATCTGTATCCATCATCTGTTGTTGTGTATCCATGGCTGTTTGGATCATTTGTTTGACAAGAGGTTTTAACTGAGTAACATCCACATTTAACCATGTTTTGGGGATACTCGGTTCCGCTCCTGTTGTCACGTCTTTTCCTTGTGCTACGTGTAATGTAGTGTCATGGGGCTGCCTAATGTGGAGTTGTATCCTTGGCTCAGCCTCCATGTGGTTAATTGTGCCTTGAGGAGTGTCATCCGGCACTTCAATTACAATTTGCTCTTTATTTTCGTGTAGGTCTGAATCTTTGTCCACTGGAGTTTGCATTTCTTCCTTGATAGGTTGCATTACTTCTTTATTCGATATTGTAGCTTCTTTGATACTAATTTTTGACTTCTCATTTAATTGAATTACATGCTCGGGTTCAATGGATTCTTCTATGTTGTTTGCCTTTCCTCGTTGGTTGTCTGGCGTGACTTCGACTTGATTAATCTCTGTCCATTCTTCCTCATGAGTTTGTGTCCTTATGTCAGTGTCCAAAGTATCTTTCTCAGGACTAGATTCTTTGTTGGAGCTTGAATCTTCTAAGCCCAGTTCTTTGTATCGGGCGGATTGTTCCGGAGTCTTTTCTTTACTCCGTTGTTGCTTTTCTTGACTTGCTTGTCTGTAATGATGACCTTGAACATTTAGATTCACTTGCCCTTGCATGTACTTATGTGTCTCTTCTAGGGCTGCGGAGAGGTCTCTCTTGGTGATTGGTATTTGTGCTACAGGAATCTTTGGTAAAGTATGAGTCCTTTTTGATTGAGGTGTCGCTTGGGCTTCTTCCTCTCTAAGGTGCTTTGTACCCCTCATGGGTTTCTGTGAACTGGTTCCTACTTCTTCAACAACGATAGCTGCTTTCTTTTTCTTGGGAACCGTAGCTGACTTGGCATATTTGGCTAGCCCTTCTAAGGTTGGCATCTCATGCAAGTAGTTTTTCATATCAAGTGCCTCATAAATGAGTAAGGTCAAAACTGAACTGCCATTGAGAAACTTTTTCTGACCCCACTTCTTCTTGGCTTCAAATAATCAGTCTTGAACATAAGGAGTCATATTTACTTTATTGCCGACTTGCCTCATAGCATGTGATAATAGCTGCACGACAATCTTTTGAGGTGCTGTGTATCTGTGCATACTAGGAAAACAAAAGTGTTGGTGCACTAAGCGGACAACATCTTCAATATCTGTTCTGTTGATATCCAAAAAGGATCTCTTTTTTGGATCATGACATTCCTCTTTGACATTAGTGAGCCCTTCTTGATTCCATCCAAAAGCTTTGTTGATCAATTCATGAGTGAATTGAATTGTTTTCCATGTACCCACTTTGTCCAATACTCGTGCCTCAGGAACTGATATCTTATTTGCTGCAGGTTGAAGGGTGTTCATCACTTGCGTGCATCTTTGAAAATCTGGCAAATAAATAGGCAATTTGAGAAACACCCCTATTCCTGCTTGTGTCCAAACATCCACCATGCGAGGTAATCCTTGTATGATAGTCTTGAAGTCTTGTGACATAATAGGGAAGTAGTGATCCCTATCCATGATCTTGATGGTGGCCATGAAAATGAGGTCCGACACCGGTTGGTCATCCAGAAACCAATGGCCTCTTGCTTTCGTTATGGATTCCAAGGGAAGAAGTTGGACGTCTTCCACTTGCGTCTCTTCGGAGTTGGTAGATGCCATCTGCACTCAATATAGAGTATGAATTAGTGGCAAGATAGTATCAGAAATCCTCCTTCATTTGTCTTTCATAAGATTGACATTGCTCCGAGTGAATGGTGTCGTCCCTTCCCCGTGGGTGTGAGAAAGGTAATACCTGGTTTTTTTTCTACTTTTAGATATTTTTATGTTTTTGTCTGAAATAAAAACAGAAAAGTTAGTTCATAGCCGAAGCGGTTATTAATTTTTTTGTCATTTTCTTTAAATTATGTACAAGTTTTCTCCTATTTCCCAAGAGGAAAATGTGCTTCACTATCCTGAATTAGAAGAAGAGTGTGCCGAATGCTTGGCCTTATAATGTCGCCCTATCATGCATACTTTGGATTCTGGTAACTCCATATGTGTGCAACCCGAATTACTTGGTTGATGCATACAGCTTGCTTTGTCTTTTGGCATCCAAATCTGCTTTATTCTGTTGGGAGAAATCGTGTTCCCAACCTTCCTGGTGAATGTGATGCTTCTGCTTTGTCTGCCTTTTGAATCTTGGAATGACATGTGAATTGTATGTAGACTCCAGCTCTATCCTGTAGCAGTTTAGCTTCTGTTGCTTTGCCTTTAGATCATATTGATTTTCCTTGTTCATTGGTTCGTCCTTTTTAATGATTGTCCTTTGAGTACATGACTTGGGAATCCATATTTGTGTGCAGTCCGACTGGGCGGCTATCACCTTCTTCGAAATCCATACTTTAGCAATTATTTGTGGAACTGAATATCCAGAGCGATTTTCATATTGGTTATGTGGGTTCTTCTGGTGTCGCAAGTAGTTCTTTTGTTGAAGATATGCATCCATTCGGTCCTTCCTTATCCAAGCTTCTTGAGTGTAAGGAATGGGGTATATTCTAATAGGTGCAGACTTGGGATTATTTGGAGAACTATTTTCTCTTGTGCATGGTTCTTCGCTAAGGTTGTTTTTAGATAGAATGACACTCTTGTGACTTGCTAGATTAGAAGGTGGTATGCAAACAGGACTCGGTGTGTCCTCACATGAAGTACTTGATGAAGGGGTTTCCATAGTGCTAGTGAACATACATGCATCACTTTGTTCATTTGAGTGACTTTTTGGCTCTATACTTTTGGCTTTGATTGGTCGTTCGTCTAGCATGGTGAACACTTCACGATGTCCTATCTTGGCTGAGATGTATCCTAAGGCCAATTGAATAGTTACTTCATATTTGTATATCCAGTCTTGACCTAACACCAGCTCTTCCAATAAGTCTTGGTCATGACATACTAAGAGTTTTTGTTCCATTGTGTTGTTTCCTAGGTGTAGAGGCAAGATAATCCCTCCTATACACTTGGTGATTTTTCCTCCTATTCCAACCAGTTGTGCCTTTGATGGACGTAATGAAAATTTGATGCAACTTATAGCAGCTCCTGTGTCAATGAGAGCATCCACTAAGTGGTACTCCATTTTTCCAGCTCCCAAGTTCAAATAGGGTTGTGTCCTCTGTTGACCTAGGTTTTCAGTGGCTCTAAAATTAGCCATTGGGATGAGTTCCTCCCCCAGTCGATATCTCTCATCTCTCTCTCTCATCCACTCTTTTCGTTTCCTAATTCGTTCTAGTGCTTCCTGTCTCACTTCTTCTCGTATCCTTTCCTCCTCGATGCATCTATTCTTACCCTTGATTAATCGTGACATTGTTTCTTCAGTCAATGGTTCTAGATATTTTTTCACTCGACACCCACTGATATAGTTTGGTAGTACTTCTCCATCTACGGTTGCTAGACTGATGGCTCCACTTGTAGATATACGATTGATGATCAACGGGCCATATCCTCTCTTTTGCAACTTCTTAGCGTGTTGTTTCAGAGTATATACCAAAACTAAATCTCCTTCCTTCAAATTTTTATCTTTGATATGAGCATAAAAGTAGGCTTTCTGTCGCCTTTTAGCAGCATAAATCCCTACTACAGCTTGTAATCTAGTTTCATGTAACTTCTCTATTTGATCCAATTGAGCTGATAGTTCATGTCCAATCCACTCGTAAGTTGTTGCTACTCTGAGAGTGGGAATTAAGAAATCAATTGGCAAAATAGCATTATGTCCATACACTAGGTTAAAAGGCATAGTTCCTATGGCTGTTTTGTAGGCTACTCAAAATGCCCATAAAGCATGGTGTAATTGTTTATCCCAGTCAGATTGACCATTGTTCACAATTTTAGTGAGAACTGTGCACAAGATTTTATTTGAACTTTTGGCTTGTCCATTGGCTTGTGGGTGATAAGGGGCTGATTTCATACTACCTTGAGGTATTTTCAGATCCTCCGCTAAATTGTCCTCTAGGTCAATACATTCTTTCATGCATTCTTGCAAAGTTTGAACTCTCTTCATGTACACCAGAGATCTTAATGATCCATTCCATAATCCTTCCAAAAATAATGACACCATTTTGTTTTGGGTGGGTCTCTCTTCCACTGGGCACCTATCCACATATTGCTTGAATCTTCTTGCTGCCAATCTCACTGATTCCGTAGGAGCTTGCTTAAAGCTATGGTTTAATGATGACGAGTTGTTTTTAATTCCAGACTTAGTGAATTCCTCAATCATTTCTTGATAGACTTGTTCCATGTTTTGAAAATTATTAGGATCTAACGGCTGGAACCAAGCTAAAGTGTGTCTGTCAAAGTTAGACCAAAAGACTCATATTGGATCAAAAAATATTCTACTTGTTCGGCTTTGATTACTTGCTTGAATTCAGCTATATGATTGTAAGGTTCACTAGAGCCATCATAATGATTTCTCATGCATTTGGCTACTTGAATTGGCCTTAATCTTCTTCCTGCTTCAGGCAGTCTAGGCATCATAGGAAAAACAGGTCTTCCAATGGGTATACCAGGTCCTCTTGCTACAGGTGGTCTAACTGGAGCAGGAATTCCAATCCATGGGTCAACAGGTGGCTGAGGCCGATAGTTAGGGTTATTTGCAGGCATAGCAAACTGCACATGTGGTCTAACCGGAATTTGAGTTTGTTGTGTTTGTCCCGACTGTTGACATGAATTATTCTAAGAGGTTCCCTGTGGGTTTCGTGAAGTAGTGGCTTGATCCCTCGGGGGAAACAAAAATATTCTGATATTTCAACCCGGCTCTCTCTGAATCTGTTAGGGGCCAATACCTCCTCTCGTTTTTGTCTAGATATGTGATAATTTTGGGAAAGTCAGGATCTTGTAACTCATGGACAGTAACTGGATTAGGGGCTGCTTCCCATATTGAAGAGTGGGCTCTAAGGAGATGCTCCATTCCATTGATCAAATACACATCCATTAATGAGTCATCCTGGGGAACCAGGTCTCCTCTCCAAACCCTAACAACAGTAGATCTCCCTCTAGGTGTGGTCACTTGCACTTCATTTCCTTCTTCAGTAAGGTTTGGAGCAGTGTTTTCTTCCCCAAGCTCATTGATATCTTCAGGATGTTCTGTAACAACATATTGGATGTCCCTTTTATCCATATAAAATCCTCCTAAATACTTAACTGCTGGCCTAGGCACTATGTAAGCATCTGAAGCTTTCTTCAGTCTGGCCACTGATCGGTTTATTCCATCTAGGTATATGGGAATCTCATGTTGATTGGTGGTCACATATTCTAAAGATGTCCGATATTCTCCCTCAATAATTGACATCATGCCAATCATTGGTACAGCATTTTGCATATCCTCTGAAGCCATAGGAATTTCTTCTTCTGACTCACTAGAGGTTTCAGAATAATGTGAATGGCTACTTGGTTCGGCTACACTTCCTACAGAAGAGATCACACTTCTTCGGCTTCCTAGGGTTCTCCCAGATCTTAGGTTCATCCACTTTAAAGTTCTATTTAACCTTGCCAACCTCCAACTTCTAGAGTTCTTCACTCAAGGTTAGAATCCTAGAAAAATTTGGCTGGGAATGGACTGTCTATGAAATCTCAAGTCACGATACTTGACCTCCAAAAAAGTTCACGATACTCGACCTTTGACTCACACGATACACGATATCTACCCGAGACGATACACGATACTTCACGAAGGACGATACTCGATACTTGGATAAAGATGATACTCGATACTCAGCAGACACGATACACGACACTTGAGTTTACACGATACACGATATTTGTTAAGTATCACGATCGGTAAAACACGATACACGATCTCTGTGAAGCATCACGATCGGTCATACATGATACACGATCTCTGTCACGATCGGTCAAACACGATACACGATATTTGTTAGGTATCACGACCGGTCAAACACGATACACGATATTTGTTAAGTATCGCGATCAGTAAAACACGATACACGATCTCTGTGAAGTATCACGATCGGTCAAACATGATACACGATATTTGTTAAGTATCGCGATCGGTCAAACACGATACACGATCTCTATGAAGTATCGCGATACTCAACCACAGGAGACCACGATACTTGGGAAGTATCGCGATACTCAACTGCAGGAGAACACGATACTTGACATTTTTTTGTTTTTTAGCAGGTGTGTTTTGAATTTTGAATGGTTATATGTGTTTATCAAGCTTGTCTACCCTCTCTTCACCCTCTGTATTATAGAAATGAACTTTTCTCCCCTCTAGATGACTGTCACGATACTTACCGCCGATCGTTTAGCGACTTTACTTGATTTTGACAGCTAAAATGGGTGATGGAGCAATGTGCTCACCTTAGATGCTAACCTTCAGCTTCTTGCTCTCCTCCACTAGCTCTGCGCGGCTCAAATACCTTCGTCCAAGATCGCGATAGTCGGCTGTGAGCTCCCACGATACTTGTTTCAAGAACAAGTGACTTACAAAAGACTATTTTGGGCTTTTATACTTTTGCATATTCCTACTCTCTGAAAAAGAACAATCAAGACAAAGACTGAAAGCTACTCTAACTACCTAACCTACTCCCTTACTCCTCCTACTCTACTCATTCCACTCACTTCCCTAGACTAATAACTCACTACACACACTTCAAGAGTGAGAAGTAGTAAGTGCGGGTAAAAGTGACTTACCAAAGAAGAGAAAATCACTACTCCTCCTCTCACTTCAATGCAAAAAGCTACTTACCATCACACGAATGCGTCGGTTTGATTCGACACTCCCCGGAAACGGCGCCAAAAAATGTGTGTACCTAAGAACCAACTTAGGGACTTGTGGAGAAAGAGACTATACCTCAATCCCCCTCAAGTGCATATAGTGGGGATTCACGCTTTAATTATCAATCAGATGAGTATCAAAACCTAGCCGAGTGTATGAAGACATGCATTCAAATGACGATCTATGCAAATGAGTTACCCAAAGAGTGCAAACAAGGCAAAGACTAATCCAAACAAGCTTCAACTGTCAGTCGTGGTGTCACGATACTTGGAACAGCAGCCAACAGTAAATTGAGCTTTTTTCTCAGCTCCGAACTCCACATATAGTGAATAGCATATGCATTTCGAAGCTCTCGAGAAGACGCATCCAATGGCAGTATTTAATTATGACGCTTCTACTTCAAGTTATGAGAAAAATACTGAGTCACGGGAATGACCTTCCTACACTTCAGCACTTCCTACACTTCGCACACACATTAACAACAGTAAACAAACACTTTCATGGATAGACAACACTTCCTTGCACTCTCTCCAAGCAACACACATACACACAAGCTCACAAAGAAGATGATACAGAGAGGAGAAGACACAAATTCGAATTTATGTGCTCTTGATTCTCACAATGGCAAAAAGTCTTTACAAAGAGTCATAAATTGACTTATATACTTGTGCCCTAAAAATCGTCCTTTCACACAAGAGACCGGCACTTTATTCACTAAAAGGCTAATTTCCTACTAATTTACATGAGTAAGCTTCTAATCTTCTGTGGGGATGCATCTAGAGGACTCGTCTAGTGCCTTTACAATGGAAAATATATTACAAGAATGGTTATAATACAAAAATTGGGTGTCCAAATCGGAAAAATTTTGGGGCCCGTCTTTTTCTCTGCCTTGTGCTCTCTTTGCTCTGCAACACACATGGTGCGTGTTTTATTCCATACAACAACTTATTTAGCCCACACACTTTGTTTTCATTTCTTCTTTTGCACAAAGCCATGGGGCTAAAATATGTACACTTCATCATGAAAATTACCATTCAAAGATGTAGTTCTAACTTCCAAGTAATGTTACATTCCAACCATTATGAGCTATGAATGTATAGATGCCATGAGCAGTTGTGATGCAACACAATGATTTCATGAAAATTAATGCCCTTCTCTTAAGCATAACCTTTGGCCACAATGGTCCTCTAGGCACTGGGGGTCGTGTTTTGATGCACTAGAGCAAAAGTTCTAAGAGCAACATACATCACATTGGCATACTTAGTTCCATAGGGATATGGTTAGTTCTCATAGTCATAGTAATACTACTCATATGATACATCATATTCTGCTTGAACATTCTCATAGTCATAGCCCCAATCAGCTGGATCCCCTTTTTATTTACATTCAAACTAGATTCAATATTTATTGACATCCAAGAGATTACCTGAGTCTCTGTAGTATCTCTAAGTTTCACAATAGATCTATTGAATGCATCTAAGTATACAAAGGATTCAAGTAGATTTCTAGAGGTAGACTACAAACAGGTGGGGTATTCACCTTCTTATCATTGTTTGAAGTTTCTTGAATTCTCGCAAGATAATTATAGATGACACCTAAGATGGACCATAAATGATATAAAGGATGCACGATACTTAATTGGAAATGATACTCGAGATACAAAACTTAATAAAAATGATACCCGACTCATGACACTCTATGAACTCTTGGCAACGCATGATACCTAGGAAGTGTTAGTGACACTTGGTCCAAGACACTTGGAATGACAACACATGACACTTGGATTTTGATGACACTTGATACACAACCCTTGAATTTCAAAGGTTTCGATGATACTTGAAGTAGATGAGACTTTTCTTTCATGTCACATGATGTCTCAAATGTTTTGGTGATACCTATAACCAACAATACTTAATCATCAAGACACATGATACATGAAACTTGATTAGTGTCCATGACACTCGAAGATAAGACACATGATACTTACTTCTCATGAAACAAGACACTTGACACATGATAGTCAACTAGTATTGGTGATACTTGGGAGTATATGACACATAGTAGATTTTAAAAACACTTTCTCCCTCATGATACTTGACAAGTATAGCAACACTTATCAATCCTCAATAATACTTCAAAGATGTCACTATACCTGAGGGATGTCAATGATACTTAACAAGTCTCGTTTCCTTCAAGTGTTGGAAATACCTATGGAGTGTCGACAATACCTGACACATCGCGATACCTACCAAGTGTCCATGACACTCGATGAGTGTTGGGACACTTCACCAAGTGTCATAATACTTGGGAATCAAGTTCCATGACACCTAACTCAAACCAAGTGACATGATACTTGGGTTTTATGAATCAAATATGAAAACCTTTTATAAGAGTGTCCTATGATTTCTCTCCTCTATCTCTCTATGTTTGTAATTACTCAAAATGGTCACCGAAAAGTGCAAAGACAACACCATGATGTTTGGGAATGGATCATATCTACATGTGAGTTGTTGCTTCTAAAAATATGACTCTATGGGCTTGTAGAGCATACCTTAGTAGTGCTTCGTCTCAAATTTTATCCCCTTAATGTCAATGTGCAAGCCACACCAAGTGCTAGAAGTTTCCATGATATCTTCTCTCTCAACTCTCACTCTCACAAATCAGGCGTGAGGTGTGTTTAGGGGCATATAATCCTAGAGACTCACAAAACAAAATTGCCTTAACTTTTTAAATGGCCTATCCTAGTTTCATTCTCACTATCTCTCCTTAGAAACCCTACTTCCTACTTTTTGTAACCAAGGCTAACCCTAAAAACTCATGACACACCTAAACAATGAGTTAGGTGTACAATAATTGCAGATGTGGAAGATGTTCTCGAGTCCACTCACTCCTTCATACACATCTTCTCCACACAAAAGTTATAACCATCATGAAGACACCTTGACTTAGGCATTCATCTCTAGAAATAACACCAAAAACATGTAACACCCATCAATAAGTGATCCTAGCAATCTATGGCATATCCTATGAGCACAATCAAGTGGTGGCTTGCCATCACATGCTAAATTATCAAGCCTAAATTAGACCCAATCAAGTACATAGACGCATGTGCATACATGATGGTTAATGCATGCATAGGTCAATGCAACATGCAAAATGAGCTAATACACACTCAACCACCTCTTACATAGAAGATCTACAAGTCGACACACACAATAGAAGTAGGCACTAAAATGGACTTTTCTCTCAGGAGGAGTCCAAATAGGGTCAAGGGAGATTCATTTTGAAGATCCCGAGGAGACACGTTATTTGAAGAGGTGTAATTACATTTTAAGTTTCCTATGCAAAGTTATGGTCACAATAAGGCAAATTTCAATAATACTTGCTTCCATGTCATGGCTTCCTACACCTCCCTCAAGCAAGAAAACAATGAAAGAAGGTGGGGAAGGGATAGACAACTCACCTTAGCACACTTTCCAAGCCATAGACATGCACACAAGCTCATGGAGAGGGAGATAAGAGGCCAAGAAAGAGAAGGTAAGGGATTGCGCTTCTTCATGTTAGTTCTCCACCACCAAAACACAAAATCTTTACAAATGAAGAGAAAGTGACACATGTTCCAACCTCAAGGCTTGTAACCATTTGGGCATAACATCATTGAGGGGATTTTACAAAAAAATTGTGGGGCTCTCTTTCTCTGAAGTTTTGCAATTTTCCTCATTCTTTATTCATTGCAGCACTTAACATAAGATTCTTAGGAGAATCCCTCGACTATGCTTTCTTGCTGTCCTAAAATCACTTTGTCACAAGTACTTCCTTGCTTGATTGAGGCCTTAGACTTTATCAGCTTAATTGATGAATGTTTGTACTCAAGGTAAAAGATCTATGTCCATTAGGGTTCATGTGGTGCTTTTGATCATGAAAGTGAATTTACTTTTCATGAAGTCGTCTTCGGATCATACCAAAGACACTAGATCTTTCTTTTGGCACTTTATGAGACCTTGAGGTCCTACTCTAGCACTATGTAGGTCTACTCTATTTAGGAAAGTGTTGACATAAAATCTATTTATTCTACTAAGTTTGTTTTGACATATCCATGCTCAATGTAATAAAGTAAGTCTATGATCCAAGGGTCCAATCAGTTCAGACACATTTAAGATCAGACACCGTTTGGTCACCGATGTGTATGATCAAAAATGTCGAGAATAGACTTATGTAGCATGTCATGCACTCTTATAAACAAGTGATCCACTTAGCTTAGTAGTTAAGTCTCAAAGGTATATGAAGGAGGAGGTCTTGGGTTCAACCCCCATGGGATACATAGGTAGAGTATTTTCTCCAAAGAGATCTAGAGCCTTCTAGAAGCATCCACTTGAGTTAACTCTAGATAACTAGGATACTTGGCACACATGCACTTACATGGCCGACACATGGATGGTTAGAATCCACCTGCCCAAGAAGGCACTCCCTCAGAGAAAGCTATATATATAGGCATGTGGTTGGGAGGAGATTCATCTCTCGATCATGTGGTGGTCGTAATTCTCATTCTCATGCATTGGGATCAAAGCTCTATACAAGCTTCCATGGTGACCTTGGTGGCTCATCATCGTCCTCAAGCTTTCAAGGGAGAATTATTTCCGTGTTTATTTTTGAGTAGATTAAATTAACTCATACTCATATATGTTTCTCCATCATTCCAATACTTTTTGAAACAAAAGAGAAATTTACTCTATGTATAGTGCATAATTAGCCACCATGATTCAAACCCTGATCATGAACTTCAGAGGTAATTTGCCTGTCATTATATATATATATATATATATATATATATATATATATATATATATATATATATATATATATATATATATATATAGTATATGTATATGTCTTCTATAAACATATCAAAATTTCTCATATGAAAAGTAGAAGCAAAATTTTGCCTCTCATATGACATTTTGTCCTGACCATGAAATTCAGGCCCTGAAGCACACTCAGTAGACTCATTTACAATTACAGTGATCAAACTTATGACTTTCGTAATAGAAGCTGATGCGTTATCCAATTTTCTAAGATGTACCGATAGGAAAAAAACTTAGAACTTTGAGTCCATAGGTGACATTGGATTTGAACTTACAATGTCCCCGAGTCTGTGGGATCATGTGACCAGAATATCTACCATTTCATATCAAATACTTATGTTTATTATGTATGGATACTTTTTGTTGCTAATGCTCTCTTGATTGAGATCATAGCAAAATAATATTCATGGGCTCAATGGAAGACATGTTAAAGCTTTCACCACCCTGAGCAAAAGTGATTTACCTATCCAAGTGCTTTGTGAGGAATGTACTTCCATATTCATGAAGCTAATGAGGATGGAGATTGGCTCTTCTCTTGGACAATGGAAGAACATGGCACAAATTGGAGATAAATATTTTCCAATTGATGATTGTTTTCAATTCATGTTTGCTTATCATTTTCATTACCTTGCACTTCATCTTAAGAAGGAGTTGAAGTAAGGCAAAGACTTTCATAGATTAAGTTTAGCTGCAGTCCAAGGTGATGAAACTAGCTTATCATTTCATGGCATGAGAAGCATTAGAATCACTTGGTGTATGACATGGAAACATAAGTTTACACACAAAAATAAAAGATTGCTTGTGCATTTCTCCTTCCAAAAGTATGTTTTTGTGCATAACACACTCCCTTCTTGTTTGGAAAAGGAATTTGATGGACTCAAGCTTGCATAGGCTTGCTTATTTCTTTTAAAGGAATCCAAGTAAGTTTGTGCATGGATGCATGGCATGCCTACATAGCAAGCTCAAGAAGTGCTTGAATTTAGGTTAGAAAATGAAAAGAAAAACATGCCAACATATGCATGCACTCACATGCATTTTCATGCAAGCACATGCATTTACATATGAAAAAAGATGGTTGTTTGCTAAGTAGATGAACAAATGTACTTTCTTAATCGTTACCTTACTTTTTCAAAGCTCGAGTTAGACAGTCAGAGAAACATTAAACTAGTTAATTGCAAAGCTCCTAGCTACAATGCAACTCAAGCAGCTAGTCAATTCTTTCCTAAAAATGATACTTAGGTGTCACATACTTAATGATGAGTTTCATTGAGTATATTAGAGGTCTTGCGTAGTAAACGTAGGCATGCCAAAAGTCAAGCATTCAATTTTCTTACCATCTTGATGAGCAAGAAAACATGAATACTTGCATACTTATCCACTTTATAATGACTCAAAGTCCAAGCGATACTTAGAGAATCCTAAACAGATGCTTAGAAAGAGATTTTACACTTGCTTGTGTAAATTCTCATGTATCCAAATAGGATGATAACTTAAGAAAACTTCCTTAGATCCTTGAGCACTTTCTAATCAATGCTCTTACTTGATTCTATGCCAAGACATGATAGAAAAGCAAATAAAACTAAATGGAACTTAAACTAATTGATCTTCTAAAGTTTAAAAGACAGTTGTTCTGTTCCATAAGTTTCCTTGGTAAGGATGTTCCAAACTCTTTTTGGAAAATTTTCACTCAAATTCCATTTATCCAATGGAAAGTGTGAAAAAGAGTAAGTTGTTCCAAGTTTGAATAGAGTAAGATGTTCTAAGTATGTAGTCTACAATCATGACAATGGTAATTAAGTATGTGGAAGGTACAATGTAAAGTATACCTATCGTTCAAGGGATTTTGATAAAATCCAAAAATCATGAGGGGATGCTTAGACTTAAGCAGTAAAAAGATTCCTTAAAAATCCTTCAGGTAGCTACCGAAAGCTTTAGTTATAAAGAAATCTAAAGACAAGAAGTAAACAACTCTTGTTGCTACAAATTGGTCTAGGTATAACCAATTGAACTTGAAATTAAAAATTCAAGAGCTTGAAATTATAAATGGCTTTTCTTTTGAAAACCCTAGAAGAGAAGGATGGATGTTCCATCCAAATGTTTTCAAGTTCCCAAGGTAAAAGCATGAGATTGTGAAACGATCGTGTGAAGGAATCAAAACCTAGAAAATGTAGTTATAGGTAATGCATGAAACTTCGAAATTCTTTCAAAGAATTGAAGTGAGAAGGTACACTATAAACATATGTTTAGACTTTAGGATAAGTATCACTCACACATCAATCTGAGTATAAAATAAGGTCGTATGGGTTACTACATTTTATACTCAGATTGATGTAGGAAAGATGGTATGGGACATCGGACTGTAGGATGATAATTATCTTTTAGTCCTAGAATGAACCTTGAAGTTAGATTTGATCCTCAAGGGAGTTAAAACTTCAAAGGTAAGTTTAAATTCAAGAATGATAAAAGCATGATCTCAAGATATTTCAAGATCAAGTAAGCAGAATATATGAAGTAAGTAACTTCCAAGATCTTCTTTTTCAAATAAGGCACAAACTTCTTCTTATTTGAATTATGGAACACTTCAAGATAAAGTTCCGCGACATTAGCTTAAAACCAGACATTATATGCATTCAAGAGATTAAAATTGACGGAGATGACCTTCTGAAACGGCTCAGACAGGTTTCCTCGGCCCATGTGTGGATCCCAACAAAGCACCAGCGGGGGTCTGGTGGAACGGCTATTGGTGTTAAACAACCCTGGCTTGAAAAGCTTGAGAACTCCATTGAAGATGTAAATCACCGCTGGATTGCGGTTTCTTTTGGTGCTCCCCTCTGTGTTACTATGGTTTCTTTGTACGCCCCTAACGGGGATTTGGAGAGGCTGAACACTTGGACTTCTCTTGACTCGCTTCCCCACAACGTGCTTATATGTGGAGACTTCAACATGGTGGAGGACCCTATGGACAGATGGATGGGCAAGGGCAGGATCATCGACAGTCGGGAGAAAGAAACGTGGGACATGACCAAACTCCGCTTGGATCTGGTCGAATTCAAAGACTCGAATGGCTTTTCCTGGTCGAATCTCCAAGCGGGCGAGGATCTGAGGAAAGCTAGACTTGATAGATGCTACATCTCTCAGAGCTTTACTCATCTGTGGGGCCACCCTTCCATCACGCAACGCACTGACCTCACCATCTCTGATCACTACCCGATCGTTATCACTTTTCAACCTTCCAACAGGACCCACAAGGCTCCGTGGTTCCATGCCAACGCTTCCACCTTCTCTCTCCCCTCTGTCCATCAAGAGATTGCCGATGTGTGGAAGGTGGCGTTCGCCTCTGGCTTGGCCCCAGCCAAGTGCTGGAGAAGTGCGGTCGACAAGTCTCGCAAGATCATGATCAGAACCAAGAAGATGCTCGAGACAGTGCGGCGGGCTCGTAGGGAAGCGCTTTACCACAGACTCTGGCGACTCGAGGAGGAAGTGAACAAAGGAAAATACCAAGCCCAGAAAGGTCTCCGAAAAATCAGAGCAGCGTTGAGATACGAGGAAGAAATACAAAGGAATAACTTGCAAATCTTCTTCAAGGAGTGGTGGGCTGGAAAAGCCGACAAACCCACCAAAGAGATGTGCAGTATCCTTAAAAGGAAACACAACAGAGAGACGATTCCCCTACTGCTAGACCCACATGGCAATGTATTCAACTCGGAAGAAGATAATTTTGGCATCATCGAAGGGCACTTCACGAGACTCCTGGGAACCTCGAACCCCCTCTCCCACCATAGAAGGGACTGCATGGCTGCCATTTCTAGGGTTTCCCCCCGGAGAATTCCACCCAACCTCCACTCCCTGCTTCATGCCCCGATCTCTGAATCAGAAATCATTGAGGTCATTGATGCCCTCCCTCTCGGTAAAAGCCCGGGACCCGACGGACTCACTAACGAGTTTTTTAAATCCTTCAAGCTGGTGGTTGCCACCCCTCTTCGGATGGTTTGGCAAGAAGCGCTAAAATTTGGTGCTCTTCCTTCTTGTATAAATAATGGAATTATCAAGCTGATTCACAAGAAGGGGGAAAAAAACAGAATCGAGAACTGGCGGCCAATTACGATGCTCCAAACAGGATACAAGATCGTCGCCAAAGTCATTGCCAACAGACTTGCGTGCCACCTGAGATCTTGGCTTAGTGAGGACCAAAAAGGTTTCATCAAAGGCAGGTCCATCCTGGAAACCATTGTGGATATTTGGGAAGGTATTCAATTTGCAAACGAGTCTAATCAAGATGTGGTCTTCCTCAAGATCGACTTTGACAAAGCCTACGATAGGCTAGAATGGGACTATCTTCTGCAGTCGCTCCAAGACCTCGGATGTAGTCAGAAATTCACCAAGATGATCGCGACCCTTCTCGGCAACGCAACGACCCAAATTAACGTTAACGGCAAACTTTCGAAGGCGATCCATCTTAAAAGATCTATTAGACAAGGGTGCCCTCTTGCCCCCCTTCTCTTTGCCATTGCCACTGAGGGGCTGAGCAGACTTGTGGCTCATCATGTGGAGGCTGGCAATATCAAAGCCCTCCAGCTACCTCACGACCACAGTCAAATCATCATGAGACTTTTTGCCGACGATATGAACGCGTTCGTTCACAATGATAATACCAGCCTGAGACTTTCTGGAGGTGTCTTGATACCTTTTGTGAGGCCTCTGGATCCAAAATCAACCACAATAAGACCGCCTTTAGGGCCATTGTAGGACATCAACCTGGCCTTCTCATTGATCATGGCTGTCAGATCATTCCGCAGGGCCAAATCTTTCGGCTGCTTGGAATCCCCTTGGGGTTTGGCGTCTCTATGGAGCAGCGATGGAACTGGGTGCTGGCCAAACATGAAAACAAGCTCAATTACTGGAGAGGCATGTGAAGTATTTCGATGCCGTGTACCACACTAGACTCTCCTTCTCAAGAGCTCCACGACGATATGCTCAAAGTAGAAAACCGAGCTCCTGTCGTCACACACAGTACTCCGCACAGATGTTGTAGAATACGCAGAAAACGCAGTACACAGGGGCACGAAGACAGACTTCTTAGGTCTTACAAATGCGGTCGAACTTACAGTCTGTGACTGACCAGGCCACTATATGTTTTATTAAAGAACATATACAAAGAAGTGTCCGGTGGCCATTTGGCCTTTCACATGGACACTAACGGTAACAATCTCCCACTAAAGGCCAATATGGCCAGAGTAACTATGGGAGAAAAAAGAAAGAATGATAAAGAATACCTGAGTGTAAGTATACAAACTACCATATACAAAGAAGTGTCCGGTGGCCATTTGGCCTTTCACATGGACACTAACGGTAACAATGAATTCCTTTTCCTCATCTGATTTGGGGCAGTCATCCTTGCTCAATTTCACATATGTGGGTAAAGGTGTACTCAATGCCTTTCCACCCTGCATATTGAATCGATGAAGTACTTTGGATATGTACTCACTTTGAGACAAGTATATGCATCTTTTACTCCTATCACGAGTAATGCGCATGCCAAGAATATGTTTGGCATCCCCCAAATCCTTCATA
This sequence comes from Ceratopteris richardii, assembly GCA_020310875.1. Classification (NCBI taxonomy): domain Eukaryota; kingdom Viridiplantae; phylum Streptophyta; class Polypodiopsida; order Polypodiales; family Pteridaceae; genus Ceratopteris; species Ceratopteris richardii. The sequence continues at coordinate 165,554,883 of CM035426.1, read as the reverse complement.
TCAAATGTCTGACTCAACTTCTTTTTGAGAATTGACAAATCATAAGAGGACTTCCCAGCAATCAACATATCATCGACGTAAAGTATCAAGCATATCAAGCTGCCATCAGAACATCTCTTTGTGTAGAGACAATGATCCTCATTGCTACGAGAATAGCCTTGGGACTTCATAAAAGCATCAAACTTTTGGTACCATTGTCTAGGAGACTGTTTAAGTCCATACAAGCTCTTCTTGAGCTTACAAACTAGACTTTCCTTGCCAAGAACTACATAACCCTCTGGTTGTTCCATATAGATCTCATCTGTAAGATCTCCATGCAAGAAAGCTGTTTTCACATCCATTTGGACTAGCTCTAAGTCCTCCATTGCAACGAATCCAAGCAACATGCGCAAAGTAGTCATCTTGACCACTGGGGAGAAGATTTCCTCAAAATCAACACCATGTTGTTGCTTAAAACCCTTTGCAACAAGTCATGCTTTATATTTTGGAGAAGCACTATCTGATGTGAATTTCAGCTTATATACCCATTTACATGGTAAAGCTTTCCTTCCCTTTGGCAAAGGTACTAAGTCCCAAGTACCATTCTTGTGAATAGAATCCAACTCACTCTTCATGGCACGCTCCCACTTGACATGATCCTCTGTCTGCATAGCCTCTTTGTAGCAAGAGGGCTCACCGGCATCTGTTAGCATAACAAAATCTAAACCTGGAACATATCTATCAGGTGGGTATGAGACACGTGCAGAACGTCTCAATGGTTGCTGAACAGGAACATGTGCACACTGATCTGAATGGACATTCTCTTGAACATCCCTATGTGCAGCATTTTTATGCATGCTAACCGGAGGACTAGTATCCTCAAACACCACTCTTCTCACTTCAACCTCCTTAATCGGCTGTTTATGCATCTTAGACTCATTAAAAATGACATCACTACTTCTGATCACTGACCGTGTTTCGGGATCCCATAAGCGATATCCAAATTGTCCTTCTCGACCATATCCAAGAAAAATGCATTTCTTTGACTTATGGTCCAACTTCTGTCTAAGATTCTTGGGTATATGAACATATGCTTCACACCCAAAAACTCGAAGATGATCATAATATGGTGGTTTCCCTGTCCATAACTCTTGTGCCACTTTCAGACCTTTGGCAGTACTAGGTGAAAGGTTAATCACATGAACTGCAGTCAATACTGCTTCTACCCAAAAACCTTGTGAGAGGTTTGCATGATGCAACATAGAGACTACTCTATCTTGAATAGTTCTATTCATCCTCTCAGCTACACCATTCTGTACTGGGGTATAAGGAGCTGTAAACTCTCTACGAATCCCTCTACACTGACAGAAAAGGCTGAATTCATGTGAGGTATACTCACCCCCATTATCTGAACGTAAAGCCTTAAGCTTAGTTCCTTTTTCAGTCTCAACTGAAGCAAGCCATTTTCTGAAAGTAGGGAATACATCATCCTTCGATTTGATAGGATATACCCAGACTTTTCTAGTAGCATCATCTATGAAAGTAACAAAGTAAAGAGAACCACCTAAGGACCTAGTGGGCATATGACCACACACATCTGTATGAACAAGATCTAAAGGCTGAATTGAAGAGTCAATGTGCGTTTTATGCACATTTCTGGTTTGCTTTCCATATTGACAATGCTCACAAAATGAAAAATCAGAGAAAGATAACACAGGTAAGTAGCCAGAACGAGAAAGATTTTCCATTCCACTACGAGATATATGGCCCAAACGACCATGCCAAATACAAGCCATAGGCTGTTCAGTAACAGCTAACAAGTGTTCTTTCTGTGATACAAATAAAGGGTAAAGTGAGCCAACTTTCCTTCCTTTTGCAATAACCATATTGCCCTTTGATATACGAAAGGACTGAGCATAGAAGACCACCTTGTAACCAAGGTCATCAAGTTGACCAACTGACATCAAACTGCGTGATAACTGAGGTACATGGCGTACATTATGCATAGTAAATTTTGAACCGTCAATGAACTGCACAACCACATCTCCAATCCCCACAACATCACACTGGTAAGAGTCACCAAGTCTCACGGTACCAAGAGACTTTGCTGCATAATTAGAGAACCATTCTCTATGTGGTGTCACATGGAAAGAAGCACCAGAATCTAGCAGCCAGGTGTGGGAAAGAGAATCAGCCATAAGTGCCTCAGATGGCACAGTACTATCAAGTGTCAACACATCAGCATCATCAGAAATAGCATTAATTTCTTCAATCTTCACAGTCGAAGTAGATGGTGTAGGTAACTGTTTAACATGCCCATCAACATTCTGTCCTTTACCTTTAGCATTCTTTAATGCATAACAGTCTTTCTTCATGTGTCCTTTCTTATGACAATAATGGCATTCAATATCCCTCTTCCTTGATTTTTTTCTGCTCTTATTTCGTTGACCATTCTTTTCCTTGTTCTTGCTCCTGCCACGTTGTTGATTCTTTCCTTGGTAAGAATCACGAACATTATATGCATCTCCACTCTGAGTGCCAACCATAGATTTTCTACGAATCTCCTCACTCAAGAGTGTACCACACTAGACTCTCCTTCTCAAGAGCTCCACGACGATATGCTCAAAGTAGAAAACCGAGCTCTTGTCGTCACACACAGTACTCCGCACAGATGTTGTAGAATACGCAGAAAACGCAGTACACAGGGGCACGAAGACAGACTTCTTAGGTCTTACAAATGCTGTCGAACTTACAGTCTGTGACTGACCAGGCAACTATATGTTTTATTAAAGAACATATACAAAGAAGTGTCCGGTGGCCATTTGGCCTTTCACATGGACACTAACGGTAACAATCTCCCACTAAAGGCCAATATGGCCAGAGTAACTATGGGAGAAAAAAGAAAGAATGATAAAGAATACCTCAGTGTAAGTATACAAACTATACCTCCCACCTGATGGGCATGTTACACAGTATACAAGTGACTGTGTAAGATCAAGAATCAAGTAACCCCCATCAAGTGACAACAGTATTTCGATGCCGTGTACCACACTAGACTCTCCTTCTCAAGAGCTCCACGACGATATGCTCAAAGTAGAAAACCGAGCTCCTGTCGTCACACACAGTACTCCGCACAGATGTTGTAGAATACGCAGAAAACGCAGTACACAGGGGCACGAAGACAGACTTCTTAGGTCTTACAAATGCGGTCGAACTTACAGTCTGTGACTGACCAGGCCACTATATGTTTTATTAAAGAACATATACAAAGAAGTGTCCGGTGGCCATTTGGCCTTTCACATGGACACTAACGGTAACAATCTCCCACTAAAGGCCAATATGGCCAGAGTAACTATGGGAGAAAAAAGAAAGAATGATAAAGAATACCTGAGTGTAAGTATACAAACTATACCTCCCACCTGATGGGCATGTTACACAGTATACAAGTGACTGCGTAAGATCAAGAATCAAGTAACCCCCATCAAGTGACAACAGTGTCGAAAGCTATCCTGTGGTAGAGCTTTAGTCAAAGCATCTGCAGCATTATCTCGAGTGTGAACCTTCTCAAGAATAATGCTCTCAGTGGCTAAGCAATCTCTAATGAAGTGATACCTCACCTCAATGTGCTTGGTCTTTGCATGATAGACCGGATTCTTAGCCAAAGCAATGGCACTCTGACTATCACTGAGCAAGTGAGGTACATGCTGAGGCAAACCCATATCACAAGCAAGACGAGAAAGCCACAATGCTTCCTTACATGCCTCACTTGCTGCAACATACTCTGCTTCTGTGGTGGAAACAGCTGTACATTCTTGAAGACGAGATCTCCAAGAGATAGCACCTCCAGCAAAATGAAAGATGTACCCTGATGTAGACTTACGATTGTCTACACAACCAGCATAGTCAGAATCTGTGTAACCAATAATGGATGCTTTCCCTCTACCTAAGCATAGACACTTGTCCTTAGTGCCACTCAGATATCTCAAAATCATTTTGACCGCTTCCCAATGTTTCTTGCCAGGATTAGACATATATCTGCTCACAACTCCCACTGCAAATGCAATGTCTGGTCTCGTAGCTACCATAGCATACATGAGACTACCAACAGCAGACTGATAGGGAATTTTGGTCATGAATTCCTTTTCCTCATCTGATTTGGGGCAGTCATCCTTGCTCAATTTCACATATGTGGGTAAAGGTGTACTCAATGCCTTTCCACCCTGCATATTGAATCGATGAAGTACTTTGGATATGTACTCACTTTGAGACAAGTATATGCATCTTTTACTCCTATCACGAGTAATGCGCATGCCAAGAATATGTTTGGCATCCCCCAAATCCTTCATATCAAATGTCTGACTCAACTTCTTTTTGAGAATTGACAAATAATAAGAGGACTTCCCAGCAATCAACATATCATCGACGTAAAGTATTAAGCATATCAAGTTGCCATCAGAACATCTCTTTGTGTAGAGACAATGATCCTCATTGCTCCGAGAATAGCCTTGGGACTTCATAAAAGCATCAAACTTTTGGTACCATTGTCTAGGAGACTGTTTAAGTCCATACAAGCTCTTCTTGAGCTTACAAACTAGACTTTCCTTGCCAGGAACTACATAACCCTCTGGTTGTTCCATATAGATCTCATCTGTAAGATCTCCATGCAAGAAAGCTTTTTTCACATCCATTTGGACTAGCTCTAAGTCCTCCATTGCAACGAATCCAAGCAACATGCGCAAAGTAGTCATCTTGACCACTGGGGAGAAGATTTCCTCAAAATCAACACCATGTTGTTGCTTAAAACCCTTTGCAACAAGTCGTGCTTTATATTTTGGAGAAGCACTATCTGATGTGAATTTCAGCTTATATACCCATTTACATGGTAAAGCTTTCCTTCCCTTTGGCAAAGGTACTAAGTCCCAAGTACCATTCTTGTGAATAGAATCCAACTCACTCTTCATGGCACGCTCCCACTTGACATGATCCTCTGTCTGCATAGCCTCTTTGTAGCAAGAGGGCTCACCGGCATCTGTTAGCATAACAAAATCTAAACCTGGAACATATCTATCAGGTGGGTATGAGACACGTGCAGAACGTCTCAATGGTTGCTGAACAGGAACATGTGCAGACTGATCTGAATGGACATTCTCTTGAACATCCCTATGTGCAACATTTTTATGCATGCTAACCGGAGGACTAGTATCCTCAAACACCACTCTTCTCACTTCAACCTCCTTAATCGGCTGTTTATGCATCTTAGACTCATTAAAAATGACATCACTACTTCTGATCACTGACCGTGTTTCAGGATCCCATAAGCGATATCCAAATTGTCCTTCTCGACCATATCCAAGAAAAATGCATTTCTTTGACTTATGGTCCAACTTCTGTCTAAGATTCTTGGGTATATGAACATATGCTTCACACCCAAAAACTCGAAGATGATCATAATATGGTGGTTTCCCTGTCCATAACTCTTGTGCCACTTTCAGACCTTTGGCAGTACTAGGTGAAAGGTTAATCACATGAACTGCAGTCAATACTGCTTCTGCCCAAAAACCTTGTGAGAGGTTTGCATGATGCAACATAGAGACTACTCTATCTTGAATAGTTCTATTCATCCTCTCAGCTACACCATTCTGTACTGGGGTATAAGGAGCTGTAAACTCTCTACGAATCCCTCTACACTGACAGAAAAGGCTGAATTCATGTGAGGTATACTCACCCCCATTATCTGAACGTAAAGCCTTAAGCTTAGTTCCTTTTTCAGTCTCAACTGAAGCAAGCCATTTTCTGAAAGTAGGGAATACATCATCCTTCGATTTGATAGGATATACCCAGACTTTTCTAGTAGCATCATCTATGAAAGTAACAAAGTAAAGAGAACCACCTAAGGACCTAGTGGGCATAGGACCACACACATCTGTATGAACAAGATCTAAAGGCTGAATTGAAGAGTCAATGTGCGTTTTATGCACATTTCTGGTTTGCTTTCCATATTGACAATGCTCACAAAATGAAAAATCAGAGAAAGATAACACAGGTAAGTAGCCAGAACGAGAAAGATTTTCCATTCCACTACGAGATATATGGCCCAAACGACCATGCCAAATACAAGCCATAGGCTGTTCAGTAACAGCTAACAAGTGTTCTTTCTGTGATACAAATAAAGGGTAAAGTGAGCCAACTTTCCTTCCTTTTGCAATAACCATATTGCCCTTTGATATACGAAAGGACTGAGCATAGAAGACCACCTTGTAACCAAGGTCATCAAGTTGACCAACTGACATCAAACTGCGTGATAACTGAGGTACATGGCGTACATTATGCATAGTAAATTTTGAACCGTCAATGAACTGCACAACCACATCTCCAATCCCCACAACATCACACTGGTAAGAGTCACCAAGTCTCACGGTACCAAGAGACTTTGCTGCATAATTAGAGAACCATTCTCTATGTGGTGTCACATGGAAAGAAGCACCAGAATCTAGCAGCCAGGTGTGGGAAAGAGAATCAGCCATAAGTGCCTCAGATGGCACAGTACTATCAAGTGTCAACACATCAGCATCATCAGAAATAGCATTAATTTCTTCAATCTTCATAGTCGAAGTAGATGGTGTAGGTAACTGTTTAACATGCCCATCAACATTCTGTCCTTTACCTTTAGCATTCTTTAATGCATAACAGTCTTTCTTCATGTGTCCTTTCTTATGACAATAATGGCATTCAATATCCCTCTTCCTTGGTTTACTTCTGCTCTTATTCCGTTGACCATTCTTTTCCTTGTTCTTGCTCCTGCCACGTTGTTGATTCTTTCCTTGGTAAGAATCACGAACATTATATGCATCTCCACTCTGAGTGCCAACCATAGATTTTCTACGAATCTCCTCACTCAAGAGTGCTCCACATATGTCATCATAGACGAGTTTACCACCTGGTGCACTATTGCTAATAGCTGTGCAAAATGTATCCCATGATGATGGCAGGGTGCATAACAGCAATACTGCTTTCATTTCATTGTCCATATCCATTTTCTGAGCCTGTAACTGGGAGAATATGGCATCAAACTCATTTAGATGAGCAGCAACACTATCTGTGTCCTTCATACGAAGGTCGTATAATTTTCTCATCAGATATACTTTATTTGATGCCGTCTCTTTTTCATATGTATTGCATAACTTCTTCCAAAGCTCCTCTGCACTTTCACAGTCTAATACTGTAAAGTAAACATTATCTGCTAGGTGCAAGCGAATGGTAGACCTGGCCATTTCATCTAACTCATCCCAATCATCTTCATCCATGTCAGCAGGCTTCTTTGAAATCCCATTTACTGGCTTCCATTGCCTTCTTTGAATCAGCACATCTTTAATCTGATTCTTCCATAGAGCAAAGTTTGTGCCATCAAATTTTCAGATCTCAAAATGGTCTTTGCCCTGCAAGTTATAGCTCCTCCTCGGAACGCTAGCACTAGACCCTGATCCACCGGATGTGCCTGAGACCTCTGATGCCATGATTGTAGAGAACTGAATAGAATGATAATGGAGCTAGAAGAGTCCAAACACCAACAAATAAGTGTATCAAGGAGTAAATCGACCACTATATAGTTGACTAAACCAGAAATCTGGAAAAATTTTGCCAGAGTATCCTCTGCAAAATTAGCATATGACCAGTGTCAAAGTATCATAAAACTGCAAGTACTAACATGTCTACCTGCATAGTGAATCACTGACTCCACTGCATATAATCAGTTACCCAATAGAAGCCAACTAGGCTTATCGAGCACCTATGAACAACTATCATACATCTCCTATGGCGAGGCTGGGTAAGTCTTCCACCTGCATCACCGAAGAGACCCCGACATCTGGGTGTCTCCCAGTTAAGAAAACCTCACCACGACCCTCTTTATCAAACGTAAAAGGCTTTATGCAAAGAACGTAATCGCTATATCAATGCCCACATGGACGTACATAAGCGGTATCCACAGAAGCGTACATGGTGTGTATGTGCTCAATATATGCAGTAAAATGACACTGAAAGGCTGAATACACAGCCCAAAAAACTAGCCAATAACACCTGCAAGTGTCTGTCAACTCTGATGTTTTAGGCTTTAAAAACCTGCATAAATTTGCAGCGACTGCTCCCACCAAAACTGAAAACCCCTCGAGAAACCTGTAGTTTTACGAGTGTGGCTGAAAATACAGCCCCAAAGGTTGATATTTATTGTCTGAGAAGTACAAGGAACACTCTTCTTGATGTTCTTGGACCTGTGTGAAGAGAACTACGTGCGAAAGTACTCCAAAATGGCTCCAAAAACACCCCAAAATTGCTTCAAAAATAGGCTTTAAAAGCAAAAATGAAGCTTTGAGGGACCAAAACTTGTTCAAGGTAATGCCAACCTTAGTCTTTCCCCTTCTTCAAACACCACAAGAGTGTAGCTTAGTGGCAAGAGATTGCCGCGGTTAAGCGAGCTCTGGGGGGAACAGTACTGGGATGGGTGACCTCCCGGGAAGTACCGGGAACCTCTATATTCCTTGATCGTTGAGGTCCTCCCTCGCGCGCATCCAACGGCGCCAACGGTGACTTCGGTGACTCGGATGACAAGGTATGCCAAGGTCTATGCCTTGGTCGCCGCCTTAGTCGTAAGCCTTGGAGAAAACCTGGGGGGGGGCGGGTGCTCGCTCCGCTCGCACAAGAGGAACAAAGCTTTCTCTTGCCTCGAACTGCTCTGATACCAGTGAAGTATTTCGATGCCGTGTACCACACTAGACTCTCCTTCTCAAGAGCTCCACGACGATATGCTCAAAGTAGAAAACCGAGCTCCTGTCGTCACACACAGTACTCCGCACAGATGTTGTAGAATACGCAGAAAACGCAGTACACAGGGGCACGAAGACAGACTTCTTAGGTCTTACAAATGCGGTCGAACTTACAGTCTGTGACTGACCAGGCCACTATATGTTTTATTAAAGAACATATACAAAGAAGTGTCCGGTGGCCATTTGGCCTTTCACATGGACACTAACGGTAACAGCATGCAAATCAATCTCGCTGGACGGGCGATGGTTATCAACACGTTCCTCCTCTCGTCTACCATCTATTTCCTTTCTTGCTGGAGACCGAATGAGCAAGGCCTGTCCAAACTGAATAGTATCTGCAGAAACTTTCTTTGGACGGGAGATCATAACAGAAGGGGGGTGCCTAAAATCAAATGGGCCATCTGCACCAGCCCTAGAGAGAGCGGGGGGCTTGGCATCCTGGACATTGGGTGTATGGCTAACAAACTGGCAGCCAAATGGATGATTAAAGCTTGGTGCAATAGGGAGGCCTCGTGGGCCAAGCTGATCTTCAGAAACAAAAATGAGTTGGCCCTCACGGGATCCCCGAACTGGAAGAACCTTGACATCATGACCCTGCTATTCTCCCCGATTCCTGTCTTCCCGAAAGGCTCCAATCTCGTATGCTCTCTTTGGAAGGGCTGGAATAAAGTCAAAAGCTTCACAAGAATTAGTGAGGACTGGAAGTGGGCGGCCGGAATCAGACAAAACGACTCTATCTGGTTTCCGATACATGGCATCCGGAGTGTGGAGTCATGGAACATTCAAAATGCCAAGAAGTTATGGAACAAAGGATTCAAAAAATGGAAACACCTCTGGAAACATGACACCAACAGTTGGATCAACTACGAGGATATCGACCCTCGCATAAACATCTCCTACGAAGAATGGAACACCTTGCAAAGCAGATGCCTCGCTTGGGATCTTCACAAAACTCGCCTTCTCATGGGGCATGATGCTCCGAACGCGCGTGGTCTCAAATGGCACAATGGAAATAGCCTACTCAAAATCCCGAACATCAAAGAAACGACTGACCTCCAGATCAGCCTCACACAAGAAGTGGTGCCTGTCTTGGACGCGGCTTCGGTGGGACATGAAATTCATGGGTATCTGGCACCCACTTATAGAGATTAAGAAGTCTGTCCTCTTATGGCAAATTCTTCATCGAGGAATTTGGACTAACCATAAGGCAAGCAAAATTTGTGGGATCCCTCCGTGGTGCAAACGCTGCCACCGTGCAATCGAAGATGTCCCACACATCTTCCTTACTTGCCCCAACTCCTACAGAATCTGGCAGTCGGTTGGACTGAAAATCAGAGTTCAGAAACAGTTTAGTTGGAAACAAGTCCTTTTGGGAGAAGCGATTGGATGCTCTGCGGCTCTCTGGAACGCGATCAGAGGGGAAGTCCTGTGGAAAATTTGGCGGGAGCGGTGTGCTCTCAACTTCGGCGACCCCCCCAGGGAGTGGTCGATTGAAAAATCTCTTTTCCTCCTTGGCAAAAGGATTGTCAACAGTAAGAAATCCCCCCCCTTCAGGCACCATCAAGTCCTTTTTTTTATCAACAACAAGCTCAAACCCAAGTGGGTCCCGCATGAGGGCAACGAGAGGGTGATCAACCTTCTTTGTAATGCAACCTAGGCATCAACCAAGCTTCCCCTGCTTTGTGGGATTTGGGGGGTCCCGTGGACACTAGTCCCATTCTATTGTACCTTTGTTTCTTAATTTAATTCAAGTCCGGGAGAGTAGGCTATTGCCGAACTTCCTTTATATTAAAGTTTCACAATACTCAGGAATCATGTCATGACACCTAACTCAACCATTGTGTCACAATACTTGGGCTTTTATGAATCAAATTTGGAAACCTTTCATAAGAATGTGATCTGTCTTCTCTCCTCTATCTCTCTATGTTCGTAATTACTCAAAATAATCACTTAAAAGTGCAAAAACAACACCACAATGTTTGGGAATGAATCCAATCTACATGTGAGTTGTTCCTTCTAAAAACCTAAGTCTCTAGGCTTTTAGAGCATAGCTCAATGGTGCTTTGTCTCAAATTTGATCCCCTTAATGTCAATGTGCAAGCCACACCAAGTGCTAGAAGTTTCCATGATATCTTCTCTGTCTCTCTCTCTCTCTCAACTCTCAGTCTCACAAATGAGGAGTGAGGTGTGCTTAGGGGGATATAACCCTAGGGACTCACCAAAAAGATTTTTCCTTAGCCTTCTAAATGGCCTATCCTAGTTTCACTCTCACTACCTCTCCTCACAATTCCTACTTCATACTTTCCCTAACCTGGCCTAACCCTAACAACTCACTACACACCTAAATAGTGATTTAGGTGTATTGTAAGTGCAAATGTGGAAGATGTTCTTGAGTCCATTTACTCTCTTTCACACACATCTTCTCCACACAGAATTTATAACCATCATGAAGACACCTTGAATTAGGCCTTCATCTCTAGGAAAAACACCAAAAACATGTAACACCCATCAATAAGTGATTCTAGCAAGCTATCACATATCCTATGAGCACAATCAAGTGGTGGATTGCCATTACATGCTAAGTTATCAAACCCAAATTAGACCCAATCAAGTACATAAAAGCATGTGCACACATGATGGTTATTGCATGGATAGATCAATGCAATATGCAAAATGAGCTAATACACACGCAACCACCTCTCACATAGTAGATCTGCAGGTCAACACACATAATAGAAGTAGGAATTAAAATGGAGTTTTCTCTCAAGAGGAGTCCAAATAGGGGCAATGGGGATTCAGTTTGAAGCTCTTAAAGAGGCACGTTATTTGAAGAGGGTTAACTGCATTTTAAGTTTCCTATGCAAAGTTATGGTCAAAATAAAGCACGTTTTAAGAAATACTTGCTTCCATGTCATGGCTTCCTACACCTCCCTCAAGGAAGAAAACAATGAAAAGCGGTGGGTAAGTGGTAGAAAACCCACCTTAGCACCTTTGCAAGCCATAGACAGGCACCAAGCTCATAGAGCAGGAGATAAGAGGACAAGAAAGAGAAGTTATGGGATTGCACGTCTTCATTGTGGTTCTCCCTCACCAAAACACAAAGTCTTTACAAATGAAGAGAAAGCGACTTATGTACATATTCCAAGCTCAAGGCTTGTGACCATTTGGGCATAACATCATTGAGAGAATTTTACAAAAAAAGTAGTGGGCCTCGCTTTCTCTAAATTTTTGCAGTTTTCCTTGTGCTTTATTCTTTGTAGCACCTTAGCACAAGAGTCTTAGAACAATCCCTTACTATGCTTTCCTATTGTCTTAAAATCAATTTCTCACAAGTACTTCCTTTGTTGATTTAAGCCTTAGACTTTATCTGCTTAATTGGTGAATCTTTGTCCTCAAGGTAAAAGATCTCAGCATTCATTAGATTTCATGCAGTGCTTTTGATCATCAAAGTGACTAAGTACCATTCTTCATTATAGCATCATATTCAAATTGCATAATAGCCATCTGATTTTTTGAATTTTGTGCTTCATCAAACAAAATAGGCTAATTCTTATCATAGAGACTAGAGGCAACCATAGCATAGCAATCTGATGCAAAACAAACACTGTGGAGCCAAAATGAGTATGATATGATAGATGTGAATCTAATTTGTTGTCACACAAACTCTACACTAGACATTTTGGCATAGTTTTTGTCTCCTCAATATCAAGTCTCTCATCAACAAGTGCATCATGTAAATCGACATCAGAAATAGAATGATCTGCATCGTTACATGAAACCTATAAAGGCTAAGAATTTGCCTCAATAGGACCAACACTAGACTATCCACCTGTAAAAAGAGGCAGCAAACTATCATACATGTCCTTGGAGCTAACTGATGTCTCCTTAGTACATGAAAGTAATGGTTGAATAGCATCTTCCACAAAACAACATCATGGCCAACCAAAATGTGTTTACTCTATGGATGATAGAGAGGATAGCCTTTGCTTTTAGAGCTCTACCCAACAAAAATACATTTCACTGCTTTATCATCCAATTTCCTATGTTGTTGTTCAGGCACTAATGCATATGCTAGACAACCAAACACACAGGTGAGCAACGGATGGCTTGCGACCATGCCAATCCTCATATGGATTGATGAATTTCAATGCTTTATTGAGACACCCCTTAAGTATATATGTTGCACACATAATAGCCTTAAGGTAGAAACTATGTGGTAAAGCCCTCAATCTTGACCATACACCTCGCCATCTCCATGAGTGACCTCTTCTTTTGTTCAAAAACTCCATTAAGTTGAGATGTATATGGCACTGTACACTGATGCTTTATCCCACATTCATCCAGAAATGCATTAAAGTCAGAAGACATGTATTCCTCCCCTTGATCAAAACGGAGGGTGCCCATTTTACATGTTGATAGATTTTCATCCAAAACCAAAAATTGTTTGAAGCACTCATGCATGCTTGGGAAAATCATCAATGAAAGTCACAAAGTAAAGATATTTTCCAAAAGAGGGTTTCTCCATAGGACAATAGACATCACTGTGAACAAGCTACAATTTCTGAGTAGCTTGACCTGAACCATCTTTTGGGAATGAGGAACTTTGCATTTTGCCCAAAATACCTCCTTCACAGACATGTTTACTACGTGCCTCAAGTTTGGGCACATAGGACACCATTTTAGATTTTTGCAAGCATAGAAAACTAGCTAAATTAAGATGAAGAAAGTGTGCATGCCAAAGCTTTGCATCTGAAAAGCTTGAGAATCATGTACTTTACATGTTGAATCATTCAAATATTTTTCATAGTCTATGAGATTATACAAACCACAACATAAATGCCAGAAGCAATAATGACATCGCCATTTGATAGATCATGAACTATACATGTGGCATCAAAAATTTCACAACCAAGCCTACCAGATTTTTTCTTACTAATAGAAGAGCTCCATTTACCCTTGCCCTTCTCACTAGCTAGGAAAGCTTGATCTGCAACATGCATAATGGACTTGTTCTACCTAGACTGATCTTCTTGCAATAGAATAGAGAATAACTCCTCAAATCTTCAGGCATTTTGATTTCCTTTCATCATCAAACGAAGAGTAGAAGCAAAACTCTGATATGAATTAGGAAGATCATTTTGAACAGTCTGCACAAGTGAACCGTTAAGCAAGATTTCATCAGTAGAAATCAATTGTTCCTTCAAATCTTTGATCTTTGTCAGAAAATTATCCATGGAATCTCCTTCATTCATGTGCTCGCTCTCTAATTGTTTTTGAAGGTAAGCAACACAAGCCTCATTCCTTGCCTAGTATAAAGTGTTAAGTGTATCCCAACCATCCTTACCTGTTTTGCAAGAGCGAATGTGAGGAATAATGGCACGTTTGACAAACAAGGCTATCAATGCATGTGCCTAAGCATATGTGCCATCCCAACAAATTTTCTCTGTAGTAGGTGTAGTAGGAACTGTAACACAAACAAGAATCTGAAGAATATGATCATCTTCAATGTCGTCTGCATCACCTTTAGCAACTATGTTTGCAGGTGTAATAGGATGTTTTTCAACACCCTTCACAATATTCCACAAACTTTTTGCAACCAATACATGATGCATCATATAAGCCCATAATGGGTAGTTGGTACTATCCAACTTATCCTCAATAGCCAACATACAGAATACATCACTACTTTCATCCATGGCCACTCTAATACCCTGATGTAGAAAAATGACTGTATCTCAAAAAGTTGAATACATCTACCCTCTCGAGTTTTGCTAAACTTATAGCAGATTTCCAGATGCTTATACTAGCAAATCAAAACCTATATATATCTTTGGCACAAAAAGACAAAATTACATGCACAAGTGCTATTATAGTGCATTGAGAGGTTGAAACGAGCTCAGATCACAATTTTTGCACGACACAACAAAGCTGTTTTGAACTCTTAATCACCTTGCATATGTTCATCAAATTTCGTGTGATTTTGAGGTTGTGACGAGAGGGGTGTGAACAATGCCCTAGATGAAGCAGCAACCTGCTCTGATACCAACTGTTAGATTTTTAGGTCTATAGAAGCATGCAAACAGCACAAGAAAGAAGAAGCTCGAAGCACAACACACAATATTGAATGTATTACCAATAGAATGTACAAAGATAAGTAGCCCGTTAGGTAACAGGCATATATACAAGCTAGGGGCAAAAACCTCCAAAAGAGGGAAAAAAGTGCTCCGACGGTCCTAGTGTGTTCACACACATCACTACCTAAAAATATCAACACTTTTGGTACTATTACCATTTTTAATTAAGCATCATTTTTATAGTTTTCCTTATCATTATTATATTTTTTTTCTATTGAAAGTTGCATCATCTTTTTTCGCATGTCATAAATCTCCATCACGTAAAATAAAACGTCCTAAGCACTATTACTGCAATAAACATTGCTCTTTAAGCACTCCCACTCTACTAAATAAGCAATGGAGCAAAGAAGATGGCATTACAAGAGGACTCGAACATGGTGATCATATTATACTTCTAGCGCATCCAAGGAGGATTTGCCATCGCATCATACAAATGATTCAACTTGGTACAAAAAACAGAGAGAGAAAAGCAATGACATGTATGGAAGTAAACGGCTAATGAGGATGCGAATCTAGATAGAACTTCAGCAACATGGGCAATGCAACACTTCTATCACGAGTCTAGATTGTAATTTGATGCATTACAAAGATGAATTGAGTCAGTTACATTGCATCAAGCCTCATTGATAGGGGGAGTTCAGCTTATCTACACTCAACTCCTCTATAAGATAGAAAAAAATGCATGGCCTCTACAACCACGTGCTCTCAAAACACCCTAAAAATCAATAGACTGTTTGTGATGATGAAGTAAAAAAGTGGATAAGTTGTGTTGATGTGGAGAATATAGGTAATCTGATTGTCAATTCAAGAGATGGGCCTCCAACCTTTCAAAATCTTTCCATGAATATCGAAAAACTTCTCGAGTATGGATACATGCTTGTCAATGAGTAAAAGAACACAAAGAGAGTACAACTAGCACATAAATATATGATCAAAGCTACTCTTTGTGAAACCAATGAGAACGCAATAAAGCAAGGATCCTTGTATGGTAAAGTGTCCCGACAAGTGAATTTGCTTGTGCTTGAAGGTTGCACAAATCATCTGCAAGCACATAATTTTAACACCCACAATTCTGTAGAGAGTGAGAGAAGTGTAGATCTTATAGGGTGCATATTAACAATAATAGGGAAGAATCAAAACATTAGATCAGCCCTTATGGAGGAATTTGAGACCTTCTTGGGCTACTTTGGCACTCCAAGTGAAAGCTAGAGAGGGATAAAGAGAGAGGCATGGTCACCAAAGTTTTTTGAAGAGATATAGATGATAAGATTGATTTGTGCAATCTATGTGTATAATCAAGTTAAGCCACGGCAGTTACAGGTCTCATTATATGCAAGCTATGATGTCAATGGCTTTCTACACAAGCTAATTTGACCTCCATATTTCAAAAAACAAGGGAGCAATGGTAGGGGATAATCATCGATTTGATTTCCGTCTAGTGAATAAATGGAAGGGGGGATGGTGCAATAATATCACATATATTTCAAGGAAAATTTTTCTATTCAAAATTGTAGCTGCATATGTCTCATGTTAAAGAGAGAGATAAAGATGACTTCACATCCCATTGTATTTGAACATGTAAGAGAATGGATCCATGAAATTTATCTCTCAAGTTTATGTCTTCAAACTTGAAAGTTGTTTTTCCTATGTCATGTTGTATGCACATATGTAAGATTAAAGAGACTTAGCTTTGTATTTATGTACGATTTTATTCCTTCATGGAACGCACATGATAAAATGTATGTGTTTAGACACTGCCACACTTAAATGTGGTAAGACTTTCCCTATATTCTTTTTGCATGACACTCACATTGCCCCTTGTAAGGGATTAGACACCAAAATGCATAGACATGGTAGGACCTTCTCAAGTCCATCATATGAGTAATTTTGCTAACTCAATACATTGAAGAGAGAACCAACATTTACCAAAACTCGTGTCCTAGTATAGGAAAGAGGACAAAGGCTAAAACAACTCCAACAAAAATATAAAAGGAGTGCATATGCAACATACACAACGGAGGCATAAGAATAAAAAAACATCACCTAACCCATGATTGTAAACCCTTCTATATGTCTAGGGATGCCATATGTCTCTAGACCCCCAAGGAATGCCATATGTCCATGAAAACCAAGGGATGCCATATATCCCACACTTAGATGTGATATTTCCAAGTTATGTCTAAGGATCCCATATGTTCTTATATCAAATAACCCTAATGAACTAAGTGATGCCATATGTCACTAGCTCCCCCATCACAAACAAAAGGGTCATCTTATGGGGGGAGGTGTTGAGATGTGCATGCTCTACCCTTACGTCCAAAGCTACTTCCATTATGCCAGCACATAAATCCCATATGCGAGTAGATTTGGCCCCTAACGGTATACGAAGGGCCCCACTTCACTCACCATAAACTCATCCATTCTGCTTCATTGATGAAATTATTCACACTCCTCATGGAGTCTTCATGCTCATAGAACATCATATGTAAGTTATTTCCAGTTATTAATTCATTGTGTTTTGTTATCTTTTGTTTCATGCTCCATAGTTTGGTAGGATTATGTTTTATAATAGAGTAGGAGTAGTTTCTCTTTATTTCAACATTTTATAGGCTGATATTCTCGAACTTCCCAAAAAAATAATCTTGTGGGACCTTAGAGATGGAACACTATCATGGGACCTACATGACAAAGTCTTGGAGTCCACATAAGAGAACTTAGAAATCCTTTTTAATAGGTTCAAAGCACCAAACATGTACCCATGATGGAGGCTTTACTTCACAAATCTCCAATACGTTTCTTGTTTGATTGTTTCCTTATACTCTCCGAAATTTGCACTAAATTTATAATCAAACCCTTATCTTATAGATAATCAAAAGTACTATTATGTTAATATGTTTTGTTGGTAACATGTGTGAATACACTTAGGATTCCGGGGCACCTTTTTACCTCTTTAGGAGGTTTTTCCTCATGGCTTGTATATATTGCCAAGAACACTAACATGCAGTTAGCTATTGTACATTTATTGATATATTTAGGTAGTGATGTGTGTGAACACACTACGACAATCAGGGCACTTTTTTCCCTCTTTAGGAGGTTTTTTCCCTCGTCTTGTATACATGCCTATAACCCTATCAGGTCACTTATCTTTGTATATTCTATTGCTAATACATTCAATATTGTGTGTTGTGCTCCAAGATTCTTCTTCTTTCTTGTGTTGTTTGCATGCTTTCGTAGACCTCAAACTCCAACAATTGGTATCAGAGCATGTCCTCCCTTCATCTAGGGTATAGTTGGCACCCCTTTGGTCACAATCTAAGAATCCAAAAAAATTTGGTGAACATACTAAGGGTGATTAGGAGCTCAAAATTGCTTCGATTTGTGGTGTCAAAATCACGATTTGAGCTCGTCTTGCCCTCCAAATGCACTGACGTAGTGCCTATATGGGTGATTTTTTCTTTTTGTGCCAAAGATATATACATGTTTTGGTTTGCCAATATAAGCAACGTGAAGTCTCCTACAGGTTTAGCAGAACTCGACAAGGTAGTTCTATTCAACTTTTTGAGATATAGTCATTTTTCTGCATCTGGGTATTTTGGTGACTGGCCATGGTTGAAAGCAATGATGTATTCCGTATGTTGGTTATTGAGGATAAGTTGGATAATACCAATTACCCATTATGGGCTTATATGATGCATCATGTATTGGTTGCAAAAGGACTATGGAATATCGTGCAAGATGTTGAAAAACTTCCTACTACATCTGCAAATACAATTACTAAAGGTGATGCAGATGGTGTTGAAGATGGTGATATTCTTTAGGTTCTTGTTCCATTGTAGTTCTACACCTACTATAAGGCAACTTCATTGGGATGGTAGAGATGCTCAGCACATGCATTTATAGCCTCATCTGTCAAACGTGTCATTATTCCTTACATTTGCTCTTATAGAATTGCAATGGATGCTTGGGATACACTTACCACTTTATACTAGGCAAGGAATGAGGCTTGTGTTGCTTACCTCTGAAAACAATTGGAGATTGAGCACATGAATGAAGAAGATTCCATGGATGTTTTTTGAGAAAGATCAAAGATTTGAAAGAACAGTTGATTTCTATTGATGAAGTCTTGCCTGATAGTTCACTTATGCAAAAGCTGTATGAATGGTCTTCTAGATTCATATAAGAGATTTGCTTCCACTCTTTAATTGATGATGAAAGCAAATCCAAATGCCTTAACATTTGAAGAGTTAGTTTCTGTTTTAGTGCAAGAAGACCACTATAAGCAGAACATGTCCATTATGTGTGTTGTAGATCAAGCTTTCCTAGCTAGTAAGAAGGCCAAAGGTAAATGGAGCTCATCTACTAGTAAGAAGAAATCCATTAATTCTGCATAATCAATTAAAGATGATAGAGACAAGAAGAAAATAGAAAAGCAAAAATTGTTTTGCAAGTAATACTCATGTCATAAAGAGTTGTCCAAAGCTGGTTGCAAAAGATGGAAACAAGAAAGAGGCTGGAATGGTTGTTGCAGAGGCCTCTACATCCAAAACAAAGTCTACTAATCTTATGTAGAATGAAGAATGGGCATTTAACATTTTTTGCAGTTATGACCCATCTTCTCATGAATAATGTATGTCTGCAGTAGACTCAGATGTTTGGCACTTTGATAGTGGGGCAACCAAACATATTACCTCATAGTGCAGTTTCTTCACTTCACTTCAGCCTACCTCTACAGGGAATACTATCACATGTGCCAACAACTCCTCTTATCCTATCATGGGAGTTGGTAAGATCATTTTGACTACTACTGACTGTAGTTGTTCTTTTACATTGTTGGATGCTTTATTTGTGCTAGGGATCAAGAAAAATCTGTTATCAGTTTTAGCATTACCTAAGATTAGTTTGGTTGAAAAATTTGTTTATGATAGATGTACAATTCATGATTTATCAAATGGTGATGTCATTATTGCTTCTGACATTTTATGTCGTGGGTTGTATAAGCTCATAGACTATGAAAAAATTGTGAATGATTCAGCATGTGATGTACATGATTCTTCGCCTACGTCAGATGCAAAGCTTTGGCATGCACGCTTTGGTGATCTGAATTTTGCTAGTTTCCTACACCTACAAAAATCTGAAATGGTGTCCTCTCTGCCCAAACTTGAGGCACCTCGTAAACATGTTTATGAAGGTTGTATTTTGGGCAAAATGTAGTGTTCCTCATTCCCAAAGGATGGTTCAATTCGAGCTACTAAAAAATTGCAGCTTGTTCATAGTGATGTCTTTGGTCATATGCAAACGTTTCTGGCTTGGGGTATTATGTGTGCAACATATGTACTTAAGAGGTGTCTCACTAAAGCACTGTAGTCGATAACTCCATATGAGGCTTGGCATGGTTGCAAGCCATATGTTGCTCATATATTTGTTTTTTGTTGTTTGGCATACACATTAGTGCCTAAACAACAATGCAAGAAATTGGATGATAAAGTAGTGAAATGTAATTTTCTAGGGTACAGTTATGAAAGCAAAGGCTATCATCTGTATCATCCATAGACTAAATGCATTTTGGTTAGCTGTGATGTTGTTTTTATGGAAGTTGTTATTTAGCTATTACTTTCATGTACTAAGGAGAAATCACTTAGTTCCAAAGATATGTATGACACTTTGCTCCCTCTTTTTATAGGTGGAAAATCTAAATGCTAGTTCAAATGGTGCAATTTCTCAACCTCTATAGGTTTCATGTGATGATGCGAATCATTCCATATCTGATGCAGATTCACATGATGCAATTGTTGATAAGAGAGCTAGTATTGAGCAAACAAAAACTATGCCAAAATGGCTAGTGCAGACTTTGCATGATAGCAAATTAGATGCACCTCTATCATATCATACTCATTCAGGCTCTCATAGTGCTTCTTTTGCATCAAATTGCTATGCTTTGGCTACCTCTACTCTTTGTGATGCGAATGAGCCTGTTTTGTTTGATGAAGCACAAAATTCAAAAAAAATGGATGGCTATATGCAATCAGAATATGATGTTATTATGAAAAATGGTGATGGATCACTTGATAGGTATAAGGCTAGGCTTGTTGCAAAGCTCAAGAAAGAGGCATTGATTTTGATGAGACCTTTGCTCCTACATGCCGTATGACTATTGTTCGGAGCATCTGTGCATGAAGAATTACACTTTTTAGTATACATTGGAAGGCACAACACCTTAAATGAATGTATGAGAGAGTGTGTGGTCTAAGAGGATAATTTAGCTATAGAATTGAAGATCTCACCATTGGGTACGAAAATTGGATCTACTTCCTATAGTTCAACAAAATATTCAATTGAGGAAATAGCCAATTTGTTTGTAAAGAAGGTTTAGATGGAACACAAAAAAGAGCAACATAACATTCCATATTGCCAGAGACCATAACGATTTAGGATATTTCAACACAATAATGGGGATCATTATGCTTACATGTGCAATAGAGTGCCAAGGTACACACCATAAGAGTATAACAAACCAAGAAGTATATTCCACTTACCTTTGTCTCTACCTCTGCTTCTCTATTGAGAGTTTGCTTCACTTGATCCTTCACATTCATCTTCATTGTCTTGATGATTTCTTTGGTTGTTGTAGATCCTTCCTCTACCTATTCCACCTCCTCTTTCATTTCCTCTATTTGCATAAAGAATTTGATTATGGGCCTCCCTTGAATTTGAGCTATCTCCATGTTGAGATTCCTCTACCACAAGGTGTGGAAGGATATCCTTAAATGATGGTATGGGGTCTCTTAAAAGGATGGTAGTAATGAGGGCCTTGTATTTTTCTCTAGCTCTCAAACCATCAAGAGCTATTTGCACAATGTCTTTCTCTTCAATGGTGCATCTGAATGATGCCAATTGATCCCTAAGCTCCTTGACTTTGAGGGTGTAATTTGTAATGCTTTGATCTGAGGCCTTCTTAACTGTGCTCATTTTTTAGTTTCATCTTCCTTGGCCTATTAGACGTGGCATAGACCTTTTCCAATGCCTCCAAAACTTCCTTGGCTTTATCTATCTTTTGTATGTATCCTATCATTCTGTTAGAGATTACTTGAGATATGAGAAACATCTCTTTCTTGTTTCACTCCCATTCCTTCAATTGCCTCTTTTGTTGATTTTTTTTTGGATCTTGGAGATCCCCCTATGCTTGTGGCTCTTAACTAGTAACTATCTCGACCTTTTCCAATGAGGCAATTGTTAAATTGGAACTTCCATGATTGATATTTATCCTTGTGTAGTTTCTCTACTTTATAACTCAAATCTTCCATCTTAATAGATGAGAATTTATGGAGCTACTTTCTATTGAAAATTCTTGTTGATGATGCTCCCTCTTGATGTAGAAAATCTTCTTTGAGAATTAGCTTCCTCCTTTGATGAGTTATTGATATTTTTGTAGGTCTCCTTCAAATTTGATACAAAATATAGAGAATTTGACTCCAACATGTGCAACAAAAGCCAGTGAACCTACCCTACAATATATCCTTTCAGAAACCTACTACTAATATTTTTGTAGGTCTCCTTCATATTTGATACAGAATGTGGAGAATTTGACTCCAATATGTGCAACAAAAGCTAATGAACCTACCCTAGAATATATCCTCTTAGAAACCTACTTAAAACATGATTCCATCATAGTTCATTTTGTCCATAAAAAATAGACTCTTTCTTGAATCGGAGTTCCAATAATGAAGAATCTTTTTCCTAAAGATAGGATGCGTGTTGACTCAAGTTAAGAAAAAAATTAGAGGTCCTAAAGAATAGCTCGGAGTAACTATTGGAGAGGACTTTGCTAGAGATATTTGGACCTGAGAGCCTATAGAAGAAAGCATTTCCAACAAGATGTAGCTTATAATAATGGGATATCTACATATAGAGATTTGGCTTCTACAATATGATTATGTGTAGAAAGATGTACTACTTGATTACCATTCTGACTTGTAGCACTCTGTTATGAGGACTTGAGATATGATATGGTGAAAATGTGACAAAGTCTAATTACCTCACTCGCTCCTTGAATTTTCCACAAAAACTCACACACAAAATCCTTATATATAAGAAGCAACTTCATGACCTTCCATTGCTTGTCTTTTTTCCTTTCATTCCCCTTGGTGAATTTTGGTGGTGAATCTACTCCATATGGATAGTGAGGTTCCTTCCTTGAGTCCTCCAACTCTTCATTCATCTGTTGGCTCTTCTAAAAGTCATAATCATACAAGCATGAACCCCTACTTTCAACACACAAGGCACATATCTTAAGCCCATGCACTTTATCCCTAGTCCATTCTCCATAAGAACTAACATGTCAATGAAAAAACCTTATGCATACTTAAAAAGCAAAACACACACACATACACACACAAAATCAAAACAAAACACCTATTTACCTTGAAAATATTTTAGTTTGTCATTTTATTTCTTGCTTTTTACCACACTAGAACACCCTCATTTTAAAAAAAAACAAACAAATCAAAACAATTTTTTCTTGTTGTTTTTCTTTTTTCTTCTACTTGAATGAATAATCATGAGTGTCAGATACATATTTTTCTTGCTTTTTCCTTCGAAGAAAATACACAAAGTATAATATGAACATATCGTGAACATCAACAACCACTTCACGTATCTTCTGCTTGCACCATCTATTTTAATTTATATAGAGAACATCATTTTCATATGGCCACATTATGTGGCCATGCACAGTCACAATGCATTCACTACCACGCACAATATGGAACAATTTGCTCATCGATTGTAAAGCCTTTTCTAAATTTAGGTTAAAGTAAGACATCATCCAACACTTGGAAGGTAGAATAATATACCTATCAAATCTAGTCTGTTGATCCCCCATGTTTTCAACAAAAGGGCTCAAAGACACACTAAAAGGCTCATAAAAGACCTTTACGATTGCTATAACAATAATCATAGCCATGAAAGATATTTGAAGGGTCTATCAGGGATAGCACACACTAGGAGGGGCGGGTGTTGCATGGAGCATTGAAGCAAAGAATAGGAAAAAAGGAAAAGAGCTACAAAGAGGTCATGAATCTTAGAAGCCGATCAATCTTTAAAAAATAAAATGATTATCACTTACTAATCATGTTTTGATGTATAACAATGTATATCAAAGTTCCTCAATGTGCATTTGCAATAATATTGAAATCAGTTAGTATATAAATAAATACCACCCATGTGTACATAACATCTTGTAATAGGCCTTTGCTTAGAAGGAACAATTAGGTCAATTTATGAATGTAAGCAAAATGTTGGGATGATAATTTTTATATTCTCTCTATAGACCTTATCTGCATCATGTTTTCTAGTTAAAAATTGAACGTGAAGATAAAAGAATTAGGAAAAAGTCTATATGAGAGAAAAGTAGAGCATGCATAAGAGAATAAAACTACCTCTATGAAATTTTTGTGAATCATGTTTTAAGTACCTCATTGAGGGCTCCACATTTAGTTCACTGTAAAAAAATGCCTTGATTTAATTCTCTCAAGAATTTCTAAACTTGCAGGGCTCAAAAGTGATACTTGGAGACAGATTTGGACCTTGGTCATCTCTAACACTATTGTGCAGATTGAAAAATTGATTGAAAGTGTCCCTCACAAGCTTAAGCTAATTCCTCACTATTTTTGAGTTATAAGTCTTGGAAAAGTGTCCTTTTTTTAGGTACTTAAGAAAAAAAGAGGGCTTCTCTATTTCTATTCAAATCTGTGATTTTGATGCCTATGCCTTGTCATGCCTAATTATGGATGTCTTCGCATATGTCTTTTTGGTGCGTTTCTTCTATTTTTGTATAGTTATCACTAAAGAAAGTTCTTGACTACTACAAACACATGGTTTTGCAAAAGTTTTGTAGAGAATTGGCTTTTTCTAAATTTGGTGGATTGCACACTTCTTTGGGTAGCCATAAACTCTGTTATAAGAAGACCTGTGCATCAAAGAGGAGGTCAAAAATCAGAGAATTACTTTGTGATTGAGAGTGATAGTGACAGTGAGTGTGTGATTGAGAGTGTGAGTGTGAATGAGATTGTGATAGAGGGTGGTTGAGAGGTAGAGGCTTCATCAAGAAGCTATTTTCCAAAGCTATTGTATCGATTGATTCACATCTATAATATCATAATTTCTCTTTCTGTGAGCCATATCTTGTCTACTTTTCTGCGCCAAATTTTCCCTTATCTTGTGCAAGTTCTATTTTTTTCTCTTCCACTATTCTTGAGTGATCACAAGCTTGTGATTGAGGATAGATTGTGATTGAGGAAATGCTACACATCTGAATCCTTTTGAAAGAGAAGAGTACTTGCAACACCATCTCTCATAACTCCATCTTTGTGCTCATTGTTCTCCTTATATGTGAGCTCTTCTGTGTGCATGTTTCTATAAAAAAATTTATTGGACTATTATCTACCCATCCCACCTCTCGTTTATGATATTTCTTGTGTGTCTTGAGCAGCATGAATGATTATAAAAAGGTATTTCATCTTGTGGAGCCTTTTATTTTTGCATTTTCTTTGAAATGGTTGCACTTTTGACGTGATAGGACACCATATGTAGTAGTTGAGAGCTCTCCAAGACACATCATTTGTTAGATTCTGATCTTATGGGTAGGAAGTTATGCCATTTTTAGTGTTTTTGACAATGAAAGCGCATTTGAGAGAGTACCTGTGCATGGGGTAGGAGATGTTTGCCAGACACGTGAGCATAAGATCTGCACAACTATTGCACTTGTGCCATGCTTCTATGCCCTAACAATGTCATATAGTGCACTTATAATATAAATGTTGTGTCAATTCACCACTATACTACCACCTACGCTTTTGAGATTGGAGCATCTAATCTCGTGAGTCCATTTGGATGCAATAATACACTATTTGATTTTTAGGATTGAGAATTTATGTTTCCTAATGTGTTTAATCTTCTATTGAATATTTTTATATATGAATAATATAATCACTATTGAGTTTAAAGCGTTAATTATTCAAGAAACATTGGAACTGGAAAAATTGCATTCAAATTCAAACACTTAGATATTTGCACTTGTGAGATTTTTCAGACGTACTTAATTGATTTCTTATTCATTAATTAGATTCATTGTTCATGTATTCATTAATTAGATCTTGTTTCTTCATTTATTCATTAATTAGATTTCTTTAATAATTCATTTATTCATTTATTCATTAATTAGATTTCTTTCATTCATTAATTATTATAAGAACGATCTATTCATTAATTAGATTTCGTAGAATTGAGATCTCATTTAGATTATAATTTTTTGGATTATTATTTAGGATTGAAGAATAGGAAAAGGGAAGTTGATTGAGGAGATACGATTACATAAAATCTTATATGAGAAAGAAAGTAATTAAACAACCACAACTATGGGGAACACTAATTATTAATTTTCACTTGCATATCAAGTAAAAAAGCAACGATCCTTCACGTGCTTCTGACTATTAATTTTAACTATAGAAAAGATGTTTAGGAATCCAACTCTTAGAACCCAAGTGACGCACTAGTAAATCTATGAAAATAATATTGATATGAACCAAATATGATGAGATTTCAAGCATAAACAATGGGAAAAGACATTTTCAATTACTTTTTTCCCCATCGAACATTGGTGATTAGTAATTTCTTTTAATTTAATAATCAAAATATATGAATATTGTGATTCTCTAATCATTCAATATCATGGAAAAAAACAATTATACAAGATGTAGTCTCTATTTTCTTTCTTGGAAACGTGAAGCTACTCTAAAAGCGACATGATAAATCAATCTTTTTCTGATTGATAGAAGAAATAACTTTTGTTGTATACCTCAAAAAGTGAGTGCAAGCTAGGATTATTTGAATGATTTGTGCTTTAATAATGAGATCTAAAGTGCAAATGGTAGACTTCTATAGTGTATAGTCACATATTCTTTTGAAAATTATGAAGTCAAGAGTGAAAATGGTGCACTTTGTAGTGTAGAGTTACATATTCTTTTGACACACTCAATTTACTTTGGCTGCCATGAGACAAGAATTCCTATTCAAGCACTTCTTATATTCTAGAAAAAAAAAATTAAATATTTGTCATGGACTTTAACATATTAAAACGTAGAATGAACTAGCCTCTCTGATCACAAAAATCGATGTGATTAATGAGATAGTGATTGGCACTAGTTAGATGGATCAAAATTCTTGGTTGAGTCCTCCTATAGGTTATGATTATGTAACACAATAATTTTGAGATTCTCAATCCTACAATTCTCAATAATAGAATATACAAATTCAGGCTAAGATCATAATAGAGGGAGAAGTGATCAAGTTGAACATTCAAGCCTTTAGGAGACTTTTTAAGGAGAATCTCACATGTATTTGAGAAAATCATACAGAACAAGATGCATTGGAGAGGAAAACTTATATAATCAGAAGTATGATATGGTGAAAGCTTCCTCTCACCATGGAGTCCCAAAGTTTGAGGGTATGTGGTGATCTTTAATAAGGGCTCATGAATGCTAAAATAATTCAATTTCTATACAGAAAAGAGTAGAGGTCTGATGATGATTGATTCCTTATTGGTTTATTTATCAAAGAAGGAATGGAAACAAGGGATTGATCGATCCATGCTCAAGTAGCCTTGACCAAAGGTCTATCCTCAAAAGTATAATGGTGGAATATTAGGGCTTAAAGCCTTTTGTTTGTAGCCGTTGATATTCATTGATCCACATCTTACATCAACCATAGAGACTATAGAACACCTTGAATTAACCCCTCCCTAAGAACATATCAGATGGCTTAGTTTTAATTGACCTCGCATAGGGTGAAGCCCAAGTCAAATGTTAAGTTTTAGTGAACATGTCTAGGACATTTTGATTTCTTGGACACATTGCTTATTTTCTCACATTGCAAATTTTCAATGCCTCTCTTTGGCTTATTTGATATCATTTGTGGTACATTAACTATCAAATTGATATTAAAACTAGTGTCTCATGAGTACCTAAGAATACATATCAACCTACATAGATGTATCTACTAATATAGTGTTAGAATTTTTAACCCTTAAAACTCCATCTAACATTCCTAGATCTTTCATCTCAAAGTGTCTATTTAGGATTATTTAAGTTCTCTAGATCTTTTCCTTATGGTCATATGTGATCAAAAAAAGATTTATGGTTATATATGATAACCAAAACTACGTATACAATACTTCCCATAGGTAACTTTGGATATCTCCACAGTAATCATATCTATTGAGTTTTTTCTTTGAAATATTTATCTACCCAGTAGTAGCAAGTAGTAGGGGTCTGTTTTGGCCAAAAAATTTCAATTTCACATTGAAAATATCTTTTTAATGAATGGATTAATATTTACTGGGAGAAGAGGGGTTTCTTAATATCTCCTTCAACTAATTTAAGTTAAGATAACAAGACTAACACATAATTAGCTAGGATGACATTTTTTTTTCTCTGTTGTCTATGTGTAGAACATGTGTGGTGAATATGTAAATAGTTCTAAAAATAAATTTTAATCAAAGTTCATTGGAATCCTTACCTACCAATAGTGATGTTGGAGATAGAGACTCGCTGAAACAACTTTTAAAAGTCAAACAGAGAGCAGATGTTCATGCTTGTGAAGAAATCGAGGCAAGAAGCATCGTGAATGTACTCAAGCAAGGTAGCAAGCTAACAACTGGCACAAAATTTCAAAAATTACTCCTCAAAACGACCATTTTCATGTAGAAATCCATCTCTAGAAAACCTTTTGAAAGCCTTTTTGTGAAATTTTCTCTAGGGTTATGCAAGCTAAGGAGTCCTTGAGCTTTAGGAGTGATCTCATAACCCTCAAGGAGTTTAAATGATCATTTTTCACTGAATGCGGAACTCAAATGAGGGTTTAAGAGCAATTTTGGACATTAGAGTGTATATGTAGTAATCAAGCCTCACTTATGGACTAGGGACAGGAACTTGCAAGAAATTCACACTTCTCTATAAAAGTTAACAAACCCTCATTTGTACTTTTGCTTATTGATTTTATCTTCTAATAAAATGTCAACAAGAGATAGATATTCCCCTTAACCAAGGGAAAAAGATCTACTACCGGACCAAGGAAAAAAATATCAACCCCCAAAAATGTAAGTGATTTTGACCTTACCCCAATCAAAAGAGAAAGATCAACCCCTCAATAAAGAAAAAATATCTATCCCCAATAAAGAGATCATGTTCATCATCATCTCCAACTCAAATTGAGCTCACACAAGTGATCAAGAGAGACAACTAGTAAAAAAATGGTGGTAGCTCCCTTCTTACTTGTCCAAACTCAACATATGATGGCTGATTTTGAAGTTAACAAGAACATATACAAGGTAAATGAGGTGAAGGTAAAAGAAAAAACAAGTTTGCAACTCTAAAAAAAGCTTGCAATGGTCGTAGCCCATCAATCGACATGAAATGCTAGCACAAAACAACTTGTGACCAGGAGAAAAGACAAAAAACACTTAGCCTAATGATAGTCCAAGTGTCACACAACAAAAATTATGACAAAATGAAGTCACTGAAAATCCATGAGAACTTGTGCATGAATTTCCCAAGAAGAAGACTTTCTTACTCATAGTAAATAAAATTATTTTACGAATAAGGTCTTGGCCTTTTTATAAGAGCTTCTCAAGAGCATTCGTTTTTATTTTGAAAAACTCTTCTAGAAGCCCCATTGATATCTCTAGAAGGAATCCATGAAGGATGAAAAAGAATCCCCCTCATAATTTTTTTCAATATGACTTTATTACATGAATCACCCTTCGAGCATGAGAAGTCTTGTTCCTGCTACATTATAGACCTAAGACATCTCCCTTTGTGCAGTATTCCTCCCCTATCCTCCATGTTATATTCTAGAGATGTACGTGCTTGGAGGAACGAGAAGTTCCTTGCTTAGGGGATAGCCAAGGCCAAAAGCCAAAGAGCATATGAGGTACCTACTCATGACGACCAGATGAGTAGAGGGACCCTAGAGAGAACTCTAGATGGTGACTAGGCAAGGGCTATGAATAAGCTGGGAGGTGAGTCCCAGGCATGTCATTCTCTATTTCTCACATTTGGTATCAGAGCATGAGAAGGAGAGAGACCTTGGGGAGAGCTTGATGGAGATGGAGAACAATCATTGGATTGCAAAAAGGGGAGGATTCGTTGCTATTTTAGGGCATGTTCATCTTCATCATCCCGTGAGGGGATTCACGTTAAACTCAGAAGGAATCTCTGGAGGCTTGCGTGAAGCTCAAACTTCGAGTATCCTTGGGTGCTGCAAAACAAGATGCGATAAATTAGATTCGAGAATCTTCTAAGATCACGGATGACAAGAACACCCGATTGCCATCTCCAGCATTTGAACCCTCGCCTATAGATTGTCAGCACTATGGACTATCCAACTAATCACATGAATTCATGTTACATTGAACTTGCATAGGTAGAATATTGTCTCGTGTATGTTTCCATTTTTTTGTTTGGTCTAATTAAATCTTAACACAATAAAGAGATAGAGAGAAGGGAAGAAGGAAAAAGAGAAGAAGTAGAGATAGGAAGAAAGAGAAAGAAAGAGAAAGAAAAGAAAGGGGGGAGAGAGAGATACAGACAGTGAGAGAGAGAGAGAGAGAGGAGTAAGAGAAAATGAGAGATGAAGAAAGAGACATAGAAAGAGAATGAAGAAGAGAGAAAGAGGAGATAATGGAAGAGAGACATGCCAAGAGAGATACAGAGAAACAGAGAAAGAAATAGAGAGAGAACAAAAGAAGAAGAGAAGGAAGAAGAAAGAGAGATTCATGAGAGAAGGAAAAAAGAGAAAGGATTAAAGAAAGAGAAAAAAAAGATAGGAATTAAGAGAAAGAGCAAGATTAACATACCTACCTTTACTAAAATGGACATAACTCTATCATATGATGTCTAAATTGGATGCTTCGACTTGTTATAGAAAGTAAATTGCAAGGGATTCCCAATGAGTGGTTGGAACCTATGATTGGATAATTAGAAACCACATGTAGAGAGTATTTAATTCTTTGCCTACTCCTTCAAAGAGGTATGATGCCCACTCACCTAGCTCCATTGTTTTGGTCAAAACTTCCTCACATAATATCAAAATCAAGAAATTCAAATTGGTATGGTTCTAAACTTCAAGCCCTTTCTTTTGACGGGTTATTTTGAACATTGCAATCCATCTCTGCACAAGCTTTTAGATGGCTATTGACAGGAAAGAAACTCTTTTTGAGTGAATCGACTACTTAATTATGATAATTAGGAGTTCCTAATCATATTTTGAACCATTTTGGATAGGAATGAATTGATTTTCATACCGTTTTATCATGGTTTTTCTTTCAAATATCTTCATTTGAATACTTTTTGCATCAAAGTTTATAATTTTGCATTATATTTTCTTCCAATGTTATGAAACTAACATGGGAATTTGCATGAAAGCTAGTTTGATATGAATTCATCTATGCACATAAAGTTACACTAAATTATGTTGATTCATAAAAGCATGCAAAATTTGGTGTTGTGTGTTTCAAGATCGGTATTGGAGCAAGAAAAGACATTGTAATGAGGGCATGTAGTGCCCAACAACACATATTGGAAAAGTTTTTTGTTTGCACGTTTCTAGAGCTAAGAAAGTGGTTTGCTTACTAGTAGGTTGATTCTTATCATTGTATCATGACTATTATTTTTTTTTTCAGGCTTCATTTTCTTGGGAAAGTGCTGTCGAAATTTTTGTAGCCACATGGCATTATATGCCATGTGAGAACTAGAATGATGTTGTGTTGTAAGAGAGAGGAAGTCTTATGTGTGCAACATAACTAAAAGCATATAAAGTAATTGAAGTAGAGAAGAAAATGCATGAGTGGATGCATGCATACATAGATGATATGATTTCTAGAAAGGTGAAGTACATGATGCATTTTCTGTCTATAGAAGATCATTTTTATGTATCACCATGATGAGTTAGAGTGAGCATGAGGTATGTGACAGAGGTATCATGCATAGGCTAATTTTTCCTTTAGAAAGTAAATGAAAAAGGTTTATTCCTCAAGAACAATTAAGATGTGTTTTTGTCTAGTAACCCTTGAGCACATGAATTGTTCTTCATGCGAGTCTATGTATTTGATATAGAAGTTTATCCTGAGTCGGCACAAGAGTGCTATGGATATGATCATCAGTACAAGTATTAAATGCTTGTATGTGATTGGTTGTGATGAGGGTAATGAATGTGCAAAAAGCACAATGATTAGAATGGCATCCATAGATATTCACTTTCATTGAAAAGTGGATATTGTAAAGAATCAATTTTCAACAAGACGATTTGGATTGTTACTTGGTTTTCATTGATATAAATGATCATTATATGCATGGATATGTCTCGATGTCATAATCCATCCAAGAGAATGAACGATTATGTCTAATCATAAGGATTGACATGTCTCACCATTTTTAAGTCTAAAAAAATGATTGAGCAAATCGTTAGTGAGGTAGCGACCTCATAGAGATTTGGATGCTGCTCTTTGAGGGAATGCCCAAATTTAATTAAATTTGGTGGGAAAGTAGCTCATAGGTGTTTATTTAAGTTGACCCATTTTCAAGTCATTTAGATACTTTTACAAAGGTCAAATGACCTCTGCACTAGAAGTGCTACTAATAATGGTAGAGGCTTGAAACAAGTGACATAGGCCTATTACAAAGGGCATTTCTCTTCATTGAAAGCTTAAAATTGCATGATTTTATTTGGATATAAAAGTTTCATAGGTGCACTTTGTGCAAACCGATTTTCATTATTTTTAAAGATCATTTGATAGGTCAAAGAATCTCTGCACATCAAAGTGTAGCCTTTGGAATTTATGAAATTACCAAAGACCATGTCACCTAAAGGTGATTGGTAATTCAAAGATTTTGGAATTTATCTTCACAGTTAGAAGATATTCTAAAGGTGCAGTAACATTGTTTTTAGGCTCACCTAAGCATAGGTGTAGTAGAGATGTAATGAGACATTTGAATGTGTATTTGATTGAATTTTAAGTTGAAATTTTGTGAAACCAAACTAGATCAATTATCTAGATTTGGGCACAAAGAAAATGAAATTTGGAGTTTGTTCGATCAGTCTAAGGGCTTCAAGAAGATGACCCTATACATTTCCAGAGTTGGTCATCAAGTGTTCGACCCTTCCAATGAAATGGTGATAAAACTCTAAGAAAATGTCCAAATCATGTGCTTTTTGAGCCTAATGAAAGCGATAAAAGCTCTATAAGGTTGGAAAATTCCATAAGTTTTGAGCTAGTAAAAGTTAGTTAAAGGTAAGCTTTGACTGCTATTGTTGGAAATTGTTTATGCAGGAGAGGTTGTTGAAAGGAAACTATTTTCCATAGGTTTTATGATTTTTTTTTTATATGGTGTGATCACCATGTGCTAGATGCTTGTTTATTGATCATTGGTTTATGGTGACCATTCTCAGTAGGACAAAGGAGACTCTGTCAAAATTTTCACGAATATATATAGTGCCATGAGAGCATGGAACATGAGAGCATGGAACATGAGAGCTTTAGTAGTTGTTCTCACTTCATATATTATGGATTGATACAAGTCGTATACATTCCATTTTCTTGTGAGTTAATATTTGACTCAAGTCGCGTGAGTTGATATTTGATGCAAGCTGCATTCTTCACAATTCTAGTTGAGTTGATTTATCATATAGTTTCTCATTTCTAAACTCAAGATGAGTTGATGTTACATATAGTTATGAGTGATAGAGTCATAGGAATGACTCTGTTCTTTCCATCGAGGGAAGGAAACACTTCATGATTTCATTATTATTATTTATGGTTGTGCGTACTCATCGATCTATTCTTGTATTTTTGAGAGAAGTGTTCGGCTTTAATCTCATACATGCATCTATGTGGGGTATAAAGTTTGGTAGTATGGGACATCAAAATTTGTATTCTACCTAGGTGTAGGACAGATGGTATGGGAGAGAGGTCTTTGAGATTGTATTTTTTATATGATTTGGAGTTCATTCATATGATCTTCTTATTATTAGACAACAAAGGGGAAATTGAGGCAGTCACTCCATATGTGATCGCAAACAGTAGCCTAGAAGCAGAAAGGCAAGGTTTGCACATAAGAACCATGAATAGGAAATTGCATTAAGAAGAAATTGATAGATTACATACTACTCTATTTGATATGCCTGAGCTTAGGCCATGGTTCATACATAGTGTGTATGAGGTGAGCTAGATACTTAGCCTAGTGGGCTATGAGTGTGCACACATCGACTTAGCACATTTTAGTGTATTTAGTGGACTCATATTATGGTCCTCATTATATCTCGGAGTGCTAGATTATTATAGTAGTTTACTAGAGACACCTCATTCCTAGTTAGGAATGATTTGATTATAGTGATGATCAGATGGCAGTGAGAGATAAAGCAAGTTTCATCCACTTGGAACATCTTGCATGTCATTATTGAGAAGGTGGTGGTAGTTCCACTACTTGCTGTACTTTCTTAGCACATCTTCATTTGACATGATGGACTTAGTTCCATAGAGTGGATTGGGATTTACTTAGTATGGGATATATTTTTATCCATAGTTTGGATTATTATATATTACATATGATAGATCAAGATTTTGATCCATAGTTTGGATATGATAGATTGATATCTTGGTCCATAGTTTGGATCATTGAGAGATTGACATCCTAGATGCATAGTTTGGATCATGATGATACTTTCTTGAGTGTCATTTCATTATAGTTAGTAAATCAAGCAGATTTACTTGAGCTTAGAGATTAAGCACTACTTGGAAAAGATTTCCATTTAATTTTAGTATTTTTCCACATGGTTTTGGATGAGCATAATAGTTTTCATTACTCTAGTGGAGTAAGTGATTTTGCACGATTATACCATATGACAATCTGTCAGTGGGTATTTCAGGGAGACAAGAGCAAGTTGCCAAGGTCTCCATAGGTGACAAGCTGTCACAAGTTAGTGGTCAAGATCTAGGCATAGGGAGTCCGAGGATATTTTGAGTGCTTATGCTATGCACATATGGATTCATTGGGCCTCAAAGAGATTCCTAAAGTATGCCCAAGGCAAGGACTACTATTTATTGGTGGAAATGCTAGATAAGGAAGCACATAGACTAGTTGTCTACCTTTTGAGCATCTAGTATTTCAAACACTTAGAACACTCTACTCTTATTATTTGGAATCAAAGATTCTTATTCTCTAGTTTATAGCTCCTTCTATATCATTGAGGACAATGACCTTCAGAAGGGGGAGAGAGTGTTATATTGCAGAGATATACGTGCCTAGAGGAACGAGAAGTTCCTTGCTCCAGGGATAGCCAAGGCCAAAAGCTAGAGAGTTCATACAAGGTACTTACTCATGATGGCCAGATGAGTAGAGGGACCCTAGAGAGAACTCTAGATGACTAGGCAAGGGCTATATATGTAGGCTAGGAGTTGAGTCCCAGGCATGTCATTCTCTTCTTCTCACACTCCATTTACAAAATCCCTCTCCCTTCTTAGATTATCTTCAATTTTAGCAAATGCATGCTTCTCAAGGGCATATCCTAGGCAATCTCCAAAAGAAATCAATCCCTCTCTCTCTCTCTTGCTTTCTCTCTCATGTGCAATGATAGTTCCCCAATCTCTTCTCCTTAGCTTTTGTGTATCAAAATCTTATAGAAGGCTCTCTCTCTCTCTCTCTCCAAGATGTCATGGTGGAAGGGAAAGGTAAGCCATCAGTGACTTACTCACTTCATCTCCCCGTCTTCTATATAAGGACAAGATGAAATGATGCAAAGAAGGCTCGAGATAGAGAGGGAAGGCAACCCATGGATTAGTCCCTAGTAAAATATGAGTTACTCATTATGAATAGTTAATTCATAAATTCTACATGGTGAAGGAGTGCTACAAGGAGTCTCTTGAGGAGCGCGGAAGGAGTTGGTGATCTCGTGGGTTAGTGCCTGCATTAACATCATAGAAGTGTCTCTCTCTACCTCTCCTACTCTTGGTTGTATGGAGTTAATCCCTACAATCCACTCTTCCCTTTCTCTTTCATATCTCCACACTCTTTTAGTCTTGGTTGTACTTATCTATCTTATTCTCTAGTATATTTATTTAAGAATTACTTTGAAATTGTTTATGGGTGGATTGTTAGTAGTATTGTGATTGACCACACTTGAACATTCTCACTACCCCTAAAGACCATCCATGACAACCTACAAATTTTGCCACGCATGGTGGTACCAAGGGTCATAGTGATTCTATTTGGTCATGTGGTTTTGGATTTTGAAATGTTTTGTGGCATTCTATTACAAGGACCTCATTGAGACATAACTCTCTTAGTCCCTTCTAAATTACGCAGATCATAGAAGGAGAAAAATATGGTGCCCAAGTCATGAAGAAAACCACCCATAAACCTCCTCATCCAAACCAACCATGTCCCATGCAGATCTTGCTTCATTACTATCGTAGATAAATATCAACTTTCCTACATTCAAGGGAAGCATCCATTGAGGACCCTGATGATCATCTAAGATGACTCTTGATGTTGTGCAAAAGCATAGGCTTGGAAGAAAGGATAAACGCCTTCTTGGTTCTTTTTCCCTACAACCTTGGATGAACTGGAAGACAAGTGATTTAGTCAGTTTGAGGAGGATCACTTCCTCACATGGGTAGCATTAAAAGAAGAATTCTTGATGGTTTTCAAGCTAGTGAAGTCCATCGAGCATGTTCTCAAGGAGCTAGAAAATCTCCAATTCAAGATGGGTGGTTCCTTTCCTAAACTACTAATGAGGATAAGAGCACTAGTAGTCAAGCTACCTCAAGTCCCCAGTGAGTTTTGGTCAAGAAGAGGATGCAAAAATTATTACCCATCACCATAAGGCACATGGTTAGGGACCTCAGCTCCAAATTCCTCATTAGACAGGTTTGTAGCCACAATTATGCACATCAAGAAAGCCCCAATACACTTTGGAGAAACATCTACCCTTGCTGGAGGATGGGACGACCCGATGGCACAACTCAAGAAGGAACTATAAGGTCTAAGGTGGAACAAAAGGGAGCTCCCACCACCAAGGATGGCAAGGTAATGAGACTTTGACAAGAGATAGAAGAGTTGAGAGGTAAGAAGGTAACCAACACTATCTGGTGCACTCTATGTAATAAAGAGGGTCACCCAAATGGGAAATGCCCGAATAAGGTAACCTCTCAATTCTATGGGAAATTGGATTATGAGGCCAAGGAGTGTTACGACCTTAAGAGATTCTATACACCTCAACCCACAACATATTAAGGAAACCCATGCCTATCCTACATAAATCCATCCTCGGGTATGCTCGAGATGCCCCACTATTCCATTCTACCCCACCCTTAGCATGAATGTGGTCCCCTTGACATAGCTAGGGTTGGAGAACCAACCTAATATGACATGTCATGTGCTATCAATGTGGTGAATATGAACACTTCCAAAGTAAGTGTTCTTTTCTAGAAGATGCACCAACATGTGTAAACTTTCTATATAATTATTATATGAATGATTGGCCAAAGCAAGTAAGGACAAGACAACTAAATAAATCTTTTAATATCTCCATAGAACCAGTGCCAACTCAATGCACACCCATACCTTCACCAACCTTTCATGTAGTACAATTGCAAGAACTATTGCAATGAGTATGGGCAAGGGCGCAATGAGCCCTAGAGGAGGAGAAAGGATCTGTGGAACCAAGGATTCTAGAATAAGTACAAACAAAAGGGACCGATAAGGAATCTACACCAAAAGGCTACTAGCGTGCCACCAATGCAAGCAAAGTCATGGAGAAAGACCATCACCAATGCAAAATTATAGATGATGCCTACCAGTCAACCCAACAAAAACTCGAGGATGACATGGTTAAGCCGAAAATGGCTCTCATGAAGCCTCTCTTGTCGAAATGTGAAATATTAAAAAACACCTAAAGACAAGTAATTCTCTATGAACTTTTAAGCCTAGACACTTGATTTAGGGGAGGTGCTAGAACTTGTGTATTGTCTATTGTTTTTCTTGGAAAAGTGAAGCTATTGTAAAAGCGATATGATAAATCAATCTTTCTAAGATTGATAGAAGAAATTTCTTGTATTTTATACCTCAAAAAGTAAGTGTAAGCTAGGATTATCTGAATGATTTGTGCTTTAATAATAAGATCTAAAGTGCAAATGCTAGACTTTCGTAATGTATTCACATATTCTTTTGAAAATTATGAAGTCTAAAGTGAAAATAGTGCACTTTGTAGTGTAGAGTTACATATTCTTTTGAAAATCTAATCACTTTCCAATCACTTTACTTTATCTGCCATGAGACAAAAATTCCTATTCAAGCACTTCTTAGATTCTAGAAAAACAATCTTAAATGTTTGTCATAGACTTTAAGATGTTAAAAATTAGCTTCTCAAAATGAATGTTTATGAAGAAGGTGTAAAAAGTGGCTTAAGAAGATGTAAAAAGTAGCACATTTAATATCTTGACAAGATGAACGGATAACAACATAAACATGAGTAACTTATATAATAGTATTTTTAATGATGGTAATATTTAGATGTAATAGTATTTCTAATATTTTATTGGTGGTAATAGTGGTATTTGTGGTAATATATGATCATAGAATAATAGTGATATTTAGAAATCATAGTTTCCTACTATTTTATTTATTTTGATGAACTCACCTTTGCGATGTTTCCTCACAAAAGTCAAGCTGATTATCGAGATGGTGATTGGCAGTATTTAGATGGACTCAAAATTTTTGGTAGAATCCTCCTATAGGTTATGATTATGAAACACAATAATTTTTGAGATTCTCAATCCTCCAATTCTCAATAATAGAATAAACAAATTTAGGCTAAGAGCATAATAGAGGGAGAAGCGATCAAGTTGGACATTTAAGCCTCGATTGATTGATGCATGCTAAAGTAGCCTCGACCAAGGGTCTATCCTCAAAAGTATAATGGTGGAATATTAGGGCTTTGCTTTTGTTTGTAGCCCTTGATATTCATTGATCCACATCTTACATCAACCATAGATACTACAAAACACCTTGTATTAACCCTCCGCTTGGTTTTAATTGATTATTCAAATCCCTACCTATCAATAGTGATGTTGGAGATAGAGACTCATTGAAGCAATTTTTAAAAGTCAAAGAAACAGAAGATGTTCATGGTTGTGAATAAATCGAGGCAAGAAGCATCATGGATGTACTCAAGCAAGGCAAGAAGCTAACAAGTGCCACAAAATTTCTAAAATTACCCTCAAAACGGACATTTTCATGTAAAAAC
This sequence comes from Ceratopteris richardii, assembly GCA_020310875.1. NCBI lineage: Eukaryota > Viridiplantae > Streptophyta > Polypodiopsida > Polypodiales > Pteridaceae > Ceratopteris > Ceratopteris richardii. Next base: position 165,515,600 of record CM035426.1, on the reverse strand, counting down.
CCATCTCTAGAAATATATTTGAAAGCCTTTTTGTAAAATTTTCTCTAGGCCTATGCAAGCTAAGGATTCCTTGAGCTTTAGGAGTGATCTCATAACCCTCAAGGAGTTTAAATGATCATTTTGAACTGAATGTAGAACTCAAAAGAGGGTTTAGCAGCAATTTTGGACACTATAGTGTATATACATGCAACAAGCCTCTCATGGACTAGGGACAATAACTCCCAAGAAACTCACACTTCACTGCAAAACCTCATTTATACTTTTTCTTGTTCATTTTATCTTCTAATCAAATGTGATTTTCTCGAGAGCTCTTGTGTTTAGTCTATGAGAGTTAGGCCAAGAATAGTCTACCCCTAATCTTGCTTACTCTTTCAAGAGTCTTCACTCAAAAGCCTTGAAGATCTGGAGGACTCGGTCTTTTTTTATCATGGCGCCAACTAGATTGATTCCAATCTTATATACAACAGTGGCAGTGAAGCTCTCTATTTTTGAACTTTTGAAGTTTAGGTGGTCTCCCCAATTGGGGTATTGATAAGATACTCTTCCCCTGTTCTTCACTTTATTTGCCTTGGATTCATATGTCTATTAGGGGTCCAATCATAAAGGGGCTCTCCAATAACTGCCTCTTATGGTATGCTCGATAACAGAAATAAATTAATTTGTGGTTTGATGAGTGTTTTACATCAGGGAGAGAAGGGAGTGTTTGGGGATGTTTAGTGTTAGAGCTTATAGCACATCTCCAAAGGTTAATGTACGATAATGGCGATTATAACTACGATACCGTAATCACAACGTGTGTTTTTGTTCCTTATATTATTGCCACACACTTTATAGATTTTAGGTTATCACAATACACTGAGAGAATAATATTACTTTGGAATGACTTCGGAACACTGGATAGTAAACATCACATAAAGACTTCGCTTTACAATCTTTAGACTTTGTACAACACTACAAACACTTTCACGCTCTTACAGTTCCGTAAGATAGAGTCCATCCTTTTGATTTTTCGGACTATACCATTCCACACAAATAGATTATACTTCTTCTCATCTTCTCCACTTCATTCTCTTCACCGTTTTTGTCCCACTACTTCGCACCGTTCCAAACTTCAAGATTAAGACAATCATCCGACTTCTGAAAACACTTCAAATCTCTGAAAATAAACCCTTCTTCCTATTACAAGTTATAATATTACAAGATTTTTTGTGAGTCCATCCCGATAGCTGACACTCGCATGCACAGTGGATCTGAACCCACTACATTACAAAATTCTGATTACAAATCATCATCATTGTTTTGAAGTTCGGAGTTCATTATACGCTCTATATCTCAACTAAACTCTTTAAAAATTTCTTCTATATTTTCTTCAGCTACTTTGATCTCTTGTTCACAAAACTCATTTGGATCAAGTATTTGTTGACTCACATTTCTATCGCTCACTGCCGTTGCTTCTAATTCTAGAATCCTATTTTAAAGCTTATATAACATATGGTCAAAAGATAGAGTAATATATGATAATTTCTTGATAAATCCTTTGGTTATATTATTCGCCTCTTCTAACTATGTCTTGTGCTTCAGTTCCAAATTGTTGCACTTCTCTTTAATTCATTTACCTCTGCTTCATTTCCTTCTAGAATCAAGTTTGCATCAGTACACCTTTGCTTCTATACTTCTACCTGTTTCTCTAAATTTGCTATTCTCACCAAATGAGCCTTGATTATATCATACCCTTCCTCCATAATGTAGAGTTTAGCTTCTAAATTAGTATACTTCCAATTCCGCACTGCCAGTTTCTCCTCTCCATCTGCAATAGCTGCTTCATGTTTTGTTATCTCCTCAACCTGATTATTAACTTTCTTCTTTAATCTCTATAGTTCTTTTTCTTCCTTCTGAAGTTTAACAACCAATTCTTTATTAGTTTTCTTTAACTTTTGTAGAGCTCTCTATTGTTGTTCAACCTCTACTTGCAACTGCTCTACTTTCTTGGATTTTTCCTCTGATACAACTTTCAAAGTATTGTTCTCCATTAAGACATCATTTAATTCTTTCATCATTTCCTCATGAATTGCACTTTCTCTTCCCATAGTCTCCATTGGGAGTTCATCGATCTTTGCCCTTAATTGGATAATCTCTCCATTCATATCTTCCTTCTCCACTATCCATGCTTCTTTCTATTTAGTTACAACATCACATTTCTTTTGTGGCTCATCCATTTTGATCGCACTCTAGCAAATTCTCCTAGCCAAATCTCCTAAGTACTCTAGTCTAGCCAGATCATTTGGGAACATCCACAGATAGATATGGTCGCTACACTTGATTGTTGGAAGCTTTACTCGTCCATTAGATTGCTTCCATTTATCATGTAAATTAGAAGATGTAAAGGGCAGTGGCAAAACATTCCAAGCATTCTGCGCATTACAATCGGCCTGCTCCCTCTACTTCCAAAGCTTCTCCACTTTCGTTTCTACCTTCCTTTTATCTTCTTCTTCTATCCTCTTCCTTGCTTCTTCTTCTTCTTGTCTCTTCCTTGCATCCTCTTCTTCCTCTAATATCTTTCTTCCTCCCTCTACTGCTTTTTGATCCACTTCTTGCTTTTGGAATCTCTCTTCCTCCATCTTTCCATGAGTTTCTTCTGCTTGCCTCCTCTAGGCTTCTTCCTCCTCATCTCTATCATCGGCTCCTTGATCATGTGAAGTACCTGCAATTGGCCTTCTCTCCATAGATCTTTTCTTCAACGCTTGCAGAAAGACTTCAATGGTCACAATTTTACATTCATGAGGTAAACATGGAGGGTTATCAAGAAGAAGAAGGGTAAATAAAACTCCGACTTTTCAATCCAATGTAGCATTGACCACCCATCTAGTTCTTCTATACAATCTTCAAACTTCCTTCTTTAGTTAACAGAATATCGATTCTTCCCAATTCACCTATGTTTTGGTAGATTCCTTCATCAATGAATATAGTTTCTGGGAGACTCCATAGTGCTTAGCTTGTACATTAATTATCATGATCATGAGTAATAATCTGAGCTTTAGTGGGTTATCCTCTAGAAGCTAGGAGAATTTAAACTCCTTGAAACAAGGCTTGCCCAAGAGGCTGATAATCTCGACTGCATTCACTGTCTCTCTTATAGTTGTAATTCGTTCATTAGCAACTTGTAGCCACTCTGCAATTACCTCTGGGGATATCGGGAATTTTTCCCCTTGGCCAATCCTCAGATAGATATGTGGCATGTTAAGGTCGCTACCATCTGTCTGTCTGGCTATCTCCATCCCTATGGGGCTAGATGCTCCTCCAATTGATGAGTGCACATTTTTGTAAACCCTAGCAGTTGAACCATTCGGATTCCTCCTGTGAAAGGAAGTTTGGGATGTTCAGCAGGTGGACATCAGAGAAGGTGACCACCATTGTTGCTTTGCTCTATTTATTATAGGGTGTGCGGGAATGTTTGTGTGCAAGGAACTCTGTTCGTTTGTTCACCAAATAAGCCAAGTTAGGAATCATCCTTAGCTTATATTGCCCGCTAACTTGATTTGATAGCTCCAGGTATGCATCATGATCACCCTAGATAGTATCTTCACTTCACTAATTCTGCGTTAATCATGCACCTCTAGATGAAAATGAGAGAATCAAATATGGATTAACCAACCTTCAACATCATTGATTACTTTTATGATTGCATGTTGTTTTCATGTAATTATTGCTCCATTTTGCATGTCGATTGACATTTTTCTTGAATTATTATTATTTCATGATTTGCTTACCAGTGGTCTGGTAGGGCTGCAACTTGGACCCGTTGATGAGTGTCAATAAAAGCTCTTTGGTCAATGTGGCAAAGCGAAAAGAAGCTCGTATGCAAATTTACTGGATTACAAATGGGCTTGTCCACAACAATTTGAGTTTGCCCATCTTTCTCTTCATCTTGGAATGAAAATATAGCACTAAATCACCCGGTTAAAAAATCCGTGTCCATAGATTTTGATCGTACCATTTATTTTGTCTACTCTACACTTCTTGCAGTAATAAGAAAATCATATACCTGTGTTCGTCTAGCTGCCACAATGTATCCATCTTGTAAGTAAAAGAGTCTTCTAGAAATAGATGCTTTTGTATTTCAATCCAAAGGCTAGGAACAAAAAATTTGAATGGGAGGATAGCTTCCTAGCCCTAAAAAGTTTAAACAAAGTACTTCTTGCTGAAACTTTATACCAAGTGCGGTATGCCCAAAGTATCATATGTAGTATGATTTCCCATTGGTCCATAGAATTGAGCAGCATTTTCTACAACATGTGGAGAAGAAGAACTTTGTTTGTACTCTCTACTAGTCTGTTGGTTCGTGGGTAATAAGGTGAACTAAATTTATGTGTAATTTGGTATTCTACAGTGATCTTTGAAATCGATGGATTCAAAAAATGCATGCCTCGTTTGGACACTAGTTTGAGTGTAAACGAAATTGTGGAAAATTTTAATTTTAAAGTTTTTTGGCTATTGTCCATGTTGTAGCATTTTTGGTAGCTCAAGCTTCAATGCATCTGGTGCAGTAGTCAGTACACTTCAAAATATACAAAGTGTCAGTTTTGACTGTAGGTGGTTAAATAGGATTGATAAAGCCAAGGACCCATTTCTAAAATGGTTCCACTGGGAGTATCAACTGCAACAAAAAGTGGTGGCTATCCCGTGGTTCATCAGTACGCTAACATGGATCGCAATTCCGTACCGCAATCTATACATCTGCATACATCGTTGGCCATCAAAGTCTTGCTTGCTCTATTTTTCACACTATAATCAAATGGTTAAAATGTCATCTTGCTTCATGCACATGTGCTTCTTGAATTATCACAGTCACTTCATGTGGGGGCACAGAATGCATCTAGATACCCGTGGGCCCTTGTGATAAAGTTGTCCCATTATGATTGTAAACTAACGAATCCTGAGTCCAAGCTTTTTTCATGTTGTTGGCTGCAAGTGTGAGGGTGCTACTCCATTTTCTAGAAAACTGATAATTTCTTCATACCATGTCAAAAATGTCTACGAAGCCTCATTAATTTCTATAACTGCAAAAACATACACAGTTGAAAGATTATCCTTAACTCCCATAAGTGGTTCACTATGTTAAAGGAGTGCAATATGATCAGCATGAAAAGATTTGCCCAATAAATAGTGATGAAATTTCTTAATTGAGTAAATTAAGCCTAGGCATTTATGTTCTGTGGTAGAATAAGTCTGCTCCGTAGAAGTCAATCTTTGATCGGCATAGTAAATAGGGTAAAACCAATTACATCCTTCTTTTTGCATAAGTATGCTTCCAATTGCTTTGTTGGAAGCATCCACAAACACATGGAATGGTTCCTTTCAATATGGGGATTTTAAGACTAGTGTTGTAGCAAGCATCTTTTGTATTCTTCCAAAAGCAATTTAAGCCTCCTCATTCCACTAAAATTTTGATGGGTTTCACATAAAATTTTGAGAGCTCATATTGAGCAGGCAAAAACCATGCCAAAATGGTTGGTGCAGACTTTGCGTGACAGCAAATTAGATGCACCTTTGTCATATTGTACTCGTTCAGGCTCTCATAGTGCCTCCTTTGCATCGGATTGCTATGCTATGGATGTGTCTATTCTCTATGATGAGAATGAGCCTATTTCTTTTGATGAAGCATAGAATTCAGAAAATTGGATGGCTGTTATGCAATCTGAATATGATGCTATAATGAAGAATGGTACATGGTCTTTATGTGACTTGCCTCCTGGCAAGAAGGCCATTGGCACTAAGTGGGTATACAAGCTGAAGCGTAAACCTGATGGTACAGTTGACAGGTATAAGGCTAGGCTTGTTGCAAATGGTTATGCGCAGGAAAGAGGCATTGATTTTCATGAGACCTTTGCACCTACATGCCGTATGACTACTGTTCGAAGCATTTGTGCACTTGCAGCCCATCATGGTTGGAATCTACATCAGTTGGACATTAAAACAACATTTTTGAATGGTGACTTGCATGAAGAAGTGTATGTTTTTCAGCCTTGTGGCTTTGTGCAGAAAGGGCATGAAAACCAGGTGTGCAGGTTAAAGAAGGCATTATATGGTTTAAAGCAAGCACCACGTGCTTGGTATGATAAGATACATGCCTATCTGGTTGCACACGGTTTTGAGAACAGTCCAACTGAAAGCACCTTATATGTTAAGCGTGCTAATGATGTGCTTCTGATCATTGTTGTCTATGTTGACGACATGCTGCTCACTGGTCCTATTGAGAAGCATATTGCTGATTTCAAGGCTGATTTGCATGCCTCATTTGAGATGTCTGATTTGGGGCATTTGCATCACTATTTGGGCATTCAGTTTATGCAAGTTGATGGTGGAATAGCTTTGTGTCAAAATGAAATATATTGACACATTATTGCAGCGTTTTGGCCTTGAAGACTATAAGCCTATTGCCACTCCTATGGAGACAGGTTTGCCTTATGGCTGATTTGGGTGTTGGCCATTCTTCTGCCACCACCATCTTCACTAACAGTCAGAGCGCATTGGCAGTTGCGAGGAACCCTGTGTTCCATGTTTGCACTAAGCACATTGAGGTGCATTATCACTATGTCAGGGAGAGGTTCTCTGCTGGGGAGATCAGCTTGGCATATGTGCCCATGCAGGAGAACATAGCAGACCTTTTCACGAAGGCTCTGCCTAGGGAGAAGTTTGAAGCTTTGCGCAAAGCTTTGGGCTTACTTCCTTTTGTGGAGTGATTTCCACATAGCTTGGCACTTACTTATACATGAGTGCCAGCTCCTTGTTCACCGCATCACTCCCAAGGGGGATTTGTTAATATATTTAGGTAGTGATGTGTGTGAACACACTAGGACCGCCGAGGCACTTTTTTCCCTCTTTAGGAGGTTTTTTTCCCCCGGCTTGTATATACGCCTATTGCCCTAATGGGCTACTTATCTTTGTACATTCTCTAGTAATACATTCAATATTGTGTGTTGTGCTCCAAGCTTCTTCTTCTTCCTTGTGCTATTCGCGTGCTTCCGCAGACGTCTAACTCCAACACCCACACTCTATTAACATTACAAAATAAGTGATGTCATATCTTCATGCAGGAAACATTGGGTTCTTTGTAATCACCATATATTTTGATTTCCATGCTTTAACTCTATCTAGAAATTAATGTTACGTAATCTCTTTCTCCAACCTAATCAAATACTAAGTGCAAGTGTAAATACTCCCTATTGGATATTTTCAATGGATTTCTTTGGCTTATTTGATCACATTGCAAATTTTCAATGCCTCTCTTTGGCTTATCATTTGTGGTACAATAACTATCAAATTGATATTAAAACTAGTGTTTTATGAGTACCTAAGAATACATATCAACCTACATAGATGTGTCTACTAATATAGTGTTAGAATGTTTAACCCTAAAAATCAATCTAAGATTCCTAGATGTTTCATCTCAAATTGTCTACTTAGGATGATTCAAGTTCTCTAGACCTTTTTCTTATGGTCTTATATGATACAAAACAATTCTTATGGTTATATATGATATACAAAACTCCATATACAATACTTTCCATGGGTAACTTTGGATATCTCCACAATAATCATATGTATTGAGTTTTTTTTTTTGAATATCTGTCTACCCACAAGTAACAAGTAGTAGGGTTTGTTTTAGCCCAAGAAAATACAATTTCTCATTGAAAATATCTTTTTAATGAATGGGCTAAAATTTACTTGGAGAAGAGGGGTTTCTCAACAAAGATATTCATGTTTTATGTCTCCATCAACTAATTTAAGTGAAGATAACAAGACTAACACATGATTAGTTAGGATGACATTTTTTTATTTCTCTATTGTCTATGTGTAGATCATGTGTGGTGAATATGTAAATAGTTCTACAAACATATTTTAATCAAACTTCATTGTAATCCTTACCTACCAATAGTGATGTTGGAGATAGAGACTCATTGAAGTAGTTTTTGAAAGTCAATATTGAGAGAGAAGATGTTCATGGTTGTGAAGAAATGGAGGCAAGAAGGATCGTGGATGTACTCAAGCAAGGTAGCAAGCTAACAAGTGGCACAAAATTTCTAAAATTACCCCTCAAATGGCCATTTGCATGTAGAAACCCATAGCCTTTTTGTGAAATTTTCTCTAGGATTATGCAAGCTAAGGAGTTCTTGAGCTTTAGGAGTGATCTCATAACCCTCAAGGAGTTTAAATGATCATTTTGCATTGAATGCAGAACTCAAATGAGGGTTAAAGAGCAATTTTGGACATTAGAGTGTATATGTAGCAATCAAGCCTCGCTCATGGTCTAGGGACAAGAACTTGCACACTTCGCTATAAAAGCTAACAAACCCTCATTTTTTACTTTTTCTTATTCATTCTATCTTCTAATCAAATGTCAACAAGAGAAAGATATACCCCTAAACCAAGGAAAAAAGATATATTGTCGGACTAAGGAAAAAAGATCAGCCCTCGAAAATTTAAGTGGTTTTGATCTTACCCCAATCAAGAGAAAAGGATCAACCCCTCAATAAATAAAAAATATCTATCCTCAATAAAAGGATCATGTTCATCATCATCTCCAATTCAAATTGAGCTCACACAAGTGATCAAGAGAGACAACTAGTCGAAAAAATGGTGGTAGCTCCCTTTTTACTTGTCCAAACTCATCATATGATGGCTTATCTTGAAGTCAACAAGAACATATACAAGGTAAATGAGGTGAAGTTAAAAGAAAAAGAAATTTGCGACTCTATAAAAAGCTCGTAATGGCTGTAGCCCACCAAGAGACATGAAATGTTAGCACAAAACAACTTGCGACCACGAGAAAAGACAAAAAACACTTAGCTAATGATTGTCCAAGTGTCACACAAAAAACTTATGACAAAATGAAGTCACCAAAAATCCATGACAACTTGTGCATGAATCTCCCAAAAGAAGAGCACTCTAGTACTCACATTAACACAACTTCTTTTACGAATAAGGTCTTGGCCTTTTTATAGGAGCTTCGTAAACATTCTTTTTTATTTTGAAAATCTCTTCTAGAAACCCCATTGGCGTCTTCAGAAGTAATCCATGAAGGATGAAAAATAGGCCCCCTCATAAATTTTTTCAATACGACATTGTTACATGAATCACCCTCCGAGCATGAGAAGTCTTGTTCTCGCTATGTTATAGACCTAAGATATCTCCCTCTGTGCAGTATTCCTCACTTATCCTCCATTTACAAGATATTTCTCTCCCTTATTAGAGTATCTTCAATCTTAGCAAATGCATGCTTCTCAAGGGCATATCCTAGGCAATCTCCAAAACAACTCATTACCTCTCTCTCTCTCTCTCTATCTTGCTTGCTCTCTCATGTGCAATGACAGTTTCCCAATCTCTTCTCGTTAGCTTTTGTGTATCAAAATCTTATAGAAGGATCTCTCTCTCTCTCTCTCTCTCTCTCTCTCTCTCTCCAAGATGTCATGATGGAAGGGCAAGGTAAGCCATCAATGAATTAATCACTTCATCTCCCCATCTTCTGTATAAGGACAAGATGAAATGATGCAAAGAAGGCTCGAGATAGAGAGGGAAGGCAACCCATGGCTTAATCCCTAGTAGAATATGTGTGACTCATTATGAATAGGAACTTCGTAAATTCTACATGGGGAAGGAGTGCTCCAAGGAGTCTCTTGAGGAGCGTGGAAGGAGTTGGTTCTCTCATGGGTTAGTGCCTGCATTAAATTCATGGAAGAGTCTCTCTTTGCCTCTCCAACTCTTGGTTGTATGGAGTTAATCCATGCAATCCACTCTTCCCTCTCTTTCATATGTGGGCACTCTTTTAGTATTGGCTGTACTTATCTATCTTATTCTATAGTATATTTATTTGGGAACTGTGTTGAAATTGTTTATGGGTGGATTGTTAGTAGTATTGTGATCGACCACTCTTGAACATTCCTCACTGCCCCTAAAGACCATCCATGACAACCTACAAATTTTGCAACACATAGTGATACCAAGGGTCAAAGTGATTCTCTTTGACGGTGTCGTTTTGCATTTTATAATGTTTTCAGGCATTCTGCCTAATCTAAACATGACTCTATTAGTGCCTTTTGAATTATAGAGCTCATAGGACGAGAAAAATATGGTGTCCAAGTCATGAAGAAAACCTCCTCATCGAAATCAACCATCTCCCATGCAGATCTTGCTTCATTACTATCATAGACAAATATCAACTTTCCTACATTCGAGGGAGCATCCATTGAGGACCCTGACGATCATCTAAAATGACTCTTGATGTTGTACAAAAGCATAGGCTTGGAAGAAAGCACAAACACATTCTTGGTTCTTTTTCCTTACAACCTTGGATGGACTCGAAGACAAGTGATTTAGTCAGCTTGAGGAGGATCACTTACTCACATGGTTAGCATTAAAAGAAGAATTCTTGATGGCTTTCAGACCAATGAAGTCCATCGAGCATGTTCTCGAGGAGCTAGAAAATCTCCAACTCAAGATGGGTGAGTCCTTTCTTGAACTACTAATGAGGATAAGAGCACTAGTAGTCAAGCTTCCTCAAGTCCCTAGTGAGTTCTTGGTAAAGAAGTGGATAAATAAAGTATTACCCATGACCACAAGGCACATACTTAGGGACCTCTTAGCTCCAAATGCCTCATTAAACAAGTTTGTAGCCACAATGATGCCCATCAAGAAAGCCCCAATACACTTTGGAGAAACATCTTCCCTTGTTGGAGGATGGGACAACCGGACGGCACAACTCAAGAAGGAACTAGAAGGTCTAAGTTGGAACAGAAAAGAGCTCCCACCACAAAGGATGGCAAGGCAACGGGACTTTGACAAGAGATAGAAGAATTGAGAGGTAAGGAGGTAAGGAACACTCTTTGGTACACTCTATGTAATAAAGAGGGTCAACCAAATGTGGAATGCCCGAATAAGGTAACCTATCAATTATGTGGGAAATTGGATTATGAGGCCAAGGAGTGTTATGACCTTAAGAGATTCAAGACACCTCAACCCGCAACATATTGGGGCAACCCATGCCTATCCTCCAACAATCCATCCTCGAGCATTCTCGAGATGCCCCACTATTCTTTTCTACCCCACCCTTAGCATTAAGAGTGGTCCCCTTGACATAGCTAGGGGAGTGGAGAACCAACCTAGATGACCTGTCATGTGCTATCAATGTTGTGAGTATGAACACTTCCAAAGTAAGCGTTCTTTGCTAGAAAATGCACCAACATGCGTAAACTTTCTAGACCACCATGATTATTATATGAATGACTAGCCAAAGCAAGTAAGGACAAGACACTCAATAACTCTTTTCATATCTCGAAATGTGAAATATTATGAAACACCTAAAGACAAGTAAGACTCTGAACTTTTAAGCCTAGACACTCTATTTAGGGAAGAGGTGCTAAAACTAGTGTAGTATCTATTGTTTTTCTTGGAAAAGTGAAGCTATTGTAGAAGCGACATGATAAATCAATCTTTTTCTGATTGATAGGAGAAATTAGTTGTATTTTATACCTCAAAAAGTGAGTGTAAGCTAGGATTATTTGAATGATTTGTGCTTTAATAACGAGACCTAAAGTGCAAATGCTAGACTTTTGTAATGTATTCGCATATTCTTTTAAAAATTATGAAGTCTAAAGTGAAAATGGTTCACTTTGTAGGGTAGACTTACATATTCTTTTGAACATCTAATCACTTTCCAATCACTTTACTTTAGCTGCCATGAGACAAAATTCCTATTCAAGCACTTCTTAGATTCTAGAAAAACAATTTTAAATGTTTATCATAGACTTTAACATGTTAAAAAATTAGCTTCACAAAATGAATATTTATGAAGAAGGTGTAAACATGGGCTTAAAAAGATGTAAAAAGTAGCCTATTTATGAATATGTTGACAAGATGAAGGGATAACAACATAAACATGTGAGTAGTTGAAATTAAAGTATTTTTTATCATGGTAATATTTAGATATTATAGTATTTCTAATATTTTATTTGTGGTAATGGTGGTATTTGTGGTAATATATGATCATAGAATAAAAGTGATATTTAGAAATTATAATTTCCTACTATTTTATTTATTTTGATGAACTCGCCCCTCCGATGTTTCCTCACAAAAGTCAAGGTGATTATCGAGATGATGATTGGCAGTATTTAGATGGACTCAACATTTTTGGTAGAATCCTCTTATAGGTTATGATTATGTAACACAATAATTTTTGAGATTCTCAATCCTCCAATTCTCAATAATAGAATATACAAATTTAGACTTGCTCTAAGTGACAAGGTCTTCCTCCCTAAATGGAGGCACAATAACCACTCATTTACTTTGCACACTCCTTAACATGAGTGATGCGGCACCACCAAACTAAACCAATAGCGACAAGCGGCCTATCAAATTAGATAACAAAAAAAAATTAATTTGTGGTTTGATGAGTGTTTTACATCACGGAGAGAAGGGAGTGTTTGGGGATGTTTAGTGTTAGAGCTTATAGCACACCTCCAAAGGTTAAGGTATGGGAATGGCAATTATAAATATGATACCATAATCACAACATGTGTTTTTGTCCATTATATTATTGCCACACACTTTATAGATTTTAGGTTATCACTATACACTGATAGAATAATATTATTTTGGGATCACTATATACTTTAGTATTATAGACTTCGGAACACTGGATAGTAAACATCACATAAAGAATTTGCTTTACAATCTTCAGACTTTGTACAACATTACAAACACTTTCACACTCTTACAGTTCCGTAAGATAGAGTCCATCCTTTTGATTTTTTGGACTATACCATTCCGCACATATAGATTATACCGCACTGTTCTCATTCTCATCTTCTCCGCTCCATTCTCTTCACCATTTTTGTTCCACTACTTCGCACTGTTCCAAACTTCGAGATTAAGACAATCATCCGACTTCTGAAAACACTTCATATCTCTGAAAATAAACCCTTCTTCCTATTACAAGTTATAATATTACAAGATTTTTGGTGAGCCCATCCCGATAGTTGACACTAGCATGCACAGTGGACCTGAACCCACTACATTACAAAATTTTGATTACAAATCATCATCATTGTCTTGAAGTTCGGAGTTCATTATACGCTCTATATCTCAACTAAGATCTTTAAACATTTCTTCTATATTTTCTTCAACTACTCTGATCTCTTCTTCAAAAAACTCCTTTGGATCAAGTTGTTGACTCACATTTCTGTAGCTCACTGCCATTGCTTCTAATTCTAGAATCCTATTTTGAAGCTTATCTAACATATGGTCTAAAAGATAGAGTAATATCTGACAATTTCTTGATAAATCCTTTGGTTATCTTCTTCGCCTCTTCTAGCTCTGTCTTGTGCTTCAGTTCCAAAATTGTTGCACTTCTCTTTAATTCATCTACCTCTGCTTCCTTGCCTTCTAGAATCAGGTTTGCATCAGTACACCTTTGCTTCCATACTCCTACCTGTTTCTCTAAATCTGCTATTCTCACCAAATGAGCCTTGATTGTATCATATCCTTCCTCCATAATGTAGAGTTTAGCTTCTAAATCACTATACTTCGAATTCCACACTGCGAGTTTCTCCTCTACATCTACAATAACTGCTTCATGTTTTGTTATCTCCTCAACCTGATTATTAAGTTTTTCTTTTAATCTTTGCACTTCTTTTTCTTCCTTCTAAAGTTTAGCAACCAATTCTTTATTATTTTTCTTTAACTTTTGTAGAGCTCTATGTCATTGTTTGACCTCTACTTGCAACTGCTCTACTTTCTTGGATTTCTCCTCTGATACAACTTTCAAAGTATTGTTCTCCATTAATGCATCATTTAATTCTTTCGTTCTTTCCTCATGAACTACACTTTCTCTTCCCATAGTCTCCATCTGGAGTTCATCGATCTTTGCCCTTAATTGGATAATCTCTCCATTCATATCATCCTTCTCCACTACCCATGTTTCTTTCTATTCAGTTAAAACAACACGTTTCTTTTGTAGCTCATCCATTTTGACTGCACTCTAGAAAATTCTCCTAGCCAAATCTCCTAACTACTCTGGTCTAGCTAGATCATTTGGGAACATCCATGGATAGATATGGTCACTACACGTGATTGTTGGAAGCTTTACTTGTCCATTGGACTGCTTCCATTTATCATGTAAATTAGAAGACGTAAAGTTTAGTAGTGGTAGAATCTTCCAAGCATTCTGCACATTATAGTCGGCCTGCTCCCTCTGCTTCCAAAGCTTCTCCACTTCCATTTCTACCTTCCTTTTATCTTCTTCTTCTATCCTCTTCCTTGCTTCTTCTTCTTCTTCTTGTCTCTTCCTTGCATTCTCTTCTTCCTCTAATCTCTTTCTTGCTGCCTCTTCCTCTATTGCTTTTTGATCCACTTCTTGCTTTTGGGATCTCTCTTCCTCCATCTTTCCGTGAGTCTCTTATGCTTTCCTCCTCCGAGCTTCTTCCTCCTCATCACTATCATTGGCTCCCTGATCATGTGAAGTACCTGCAATTGGTCTTCTCTCCATAGATATTTTCTTCAATGTGCTTGCAAAAAGACTTCAATGGTCACGATTTTACATTCACAAGGTAAAAATGGAGGGTTATCAAGAAGAAGTAGGGTAAATAAAAATCCAAATTTGGAATCCAACATAGCATTGACCACCCATCTAGTTCTTCTATACAATCTTCAAACTTCCTTCTTCATTTCTCAGAATATCAATTCTTCCCAATTCACCTATGTTTTGGCAGATTCCTTCATCAATGAATATAGTTCCTGGGAGACTCCATAGTGCTTAGCTTGTACATTAATTATCATGGTCATCAGTAATAGTCTGAGCTTCAGTGGGTTATCCTCTAGAAGCTAGGATAATTTATACTCCTTGAAACATGGCTTGCCCAAGAGGCTGATAATCTCGACTGCATCCACTATCTTTGTTACAGCTGTAATTCCTTCATTACCAACTTGTAGCCGCTTTGCAATTACCTCCGGGGATATCTAGAATGTTTCCCCTTGGCCAATCCTTAGATACATCTATGGCCTGTTAAGGTCACTACCATCCGTCTATCTGGCTATCTCCATCGCTATGTCCTTTGAGAGGGGATGGGGCTAGATGCTCCTCAAATCGATGAGTGCACATTCTTGTAAACCCTAGCACTTGAACCATTCAGCTTCCTCTTGCAAAAGGCAGTTTGGGATGTTCAACAAGTGGGCATCAGAGAAGGTGAGCAACATTGTTGCTTTGCAATGTTTGCTACAGGGTGTGCGAGAATGTTCGTGCACAAGGAACTCTATTCCATCATTCACCAAATAAGCCAAGTTAGGAATCGTCCTTAACCTTATATTTCCTACTAACTTGATTTGATAGCACCAGGTATGCATCATGATTACCCCATATAGTACCTTCTCTTCATTGATTCTGCATTAATCATGCACCTCTAGATGAGAACGAGAGAATCAAATATGGATCAACCAACCTTCACCATCATTGATTAGTTTTATGATTGCATGTAATTATTGCTCCATTTTGCATGTCGATTTGAAATTGCTCTTGAATTATTATTATTTCATGATTTACTTGCCAGTGGTCTAGTAGGGCTGCAACTTGGACCCGTTGATGACTGTCGATAAAAGCTCTTTGGTCAATGTGGCAAGGCAAAAAGAAGCTCATCTACAAATAATGGATTACAAACGGGCTTGTCCACCACAATTTGAGTTTGCCCATCTTTCTCTTCATCTTGGAATGAAAATATAGCACTAAATCACCTGGTCAAAAAATCGGTGTCCATAGATTTTAATCGTACTGTTTCTTTTGTCTACTTTGCACTTCCTGCAATAACAAGAAACTCATATACCTATGTTCCTCTAGCTGCTGCAATGTATCCGTCTTGTAAGTGAAAGAGTCTTCTAGAAGTAGATGCTTCTGTATTTCAATGCAAAGACTAGGAACAACAAATTCGAACGGGAGGATAGCTCCTTTGCCGTAAAAAGTTTAAATGAAGTACTTCTTGTTGAAACTTTATACGAAGTGTGAGATGCCCAAATCATCATAGGTAGTATGATTTCCCATTGGTTCCTAGAATTGAGCAGCATTTTCCACAACATGTGGAGAAGAAGAACTTTGTTTGTACTCTCTACTAGTCCGTTGGTTTGTGGGTAGTAAGGTGAACTAAATTTATGTGTAATTTGGTATTCTATAGTGATCTTTGAGATGAATTGATTCAAAAAATGCATGCCTTGATGGGACACTAGTTCGAGTGTAAACGAAACCGTGGAAAAATTTCATTTTGAAGTTTTTTGGCTATTGTGCGTGTTGTAGCATTTTTGGTAGCCCAAGCTTCAACCCATCTAGTGCAATAGTCAGTACACTTCAAAATATATAGAGTGTCGGTTTTGACTGTAGGTGGCTTAATAGGATTGATAAAGTCAAGGCCCTATTTCTAAAATGGTTCCACTCGGACTATCAACTGCAACAAAAAGTGGTGGCTATCTCATGGTTCATCAGTACGCTAATAGGGATGGCAATTCCGTACTGCAATCTGTACATCCTCATACATCATTGGCCACCAAAGTCTTGCTTGCTCGATTTTTCACACTGTAATCAAATGGTTAAAATGTCATCTTGCATCACCTGCATGTGCTTCATGAATTATCATAGTCACTTCATGTGGGGGCACACAATGCATCTAGATACCCGTGGGGCCCTTGTGATAAAGTTGTCCCATTATGATTGTAAACTAACGAATCCTGAGTCCAAGCTTTTTTCATGTTGTTCGTTGCAAGTATGAGGGTGCTACTCCATTTTCTAGAAAACTGAGCATTTCTTCATACCATGTCAAAAATGTCTACGGAGCCTCTTCAATTTCTATAACTGCAAAAACATCCACAGCCGAAAGATTATCCTCAACTCCAACCAGTGGTTCACTATGGTCAATGTGCAAAAGGAAGTCAGCAACGGCATGACTAGCTCTGGGCTTGCCATAATATCATATTCAAATTCTTGAAGTAATAAAACTCATATGACCAATGTGCCCACCGAATTCTATTGCTTCACTAAGTAGAGGAGTGCACTATGATCAACATGAAAAGTAAAAGATTTTCCTAATAAATAGTGATGAAATTTCTTAATTGAGTGAATTAAGCCTAGGCATTCTTGTTCTGTGGTAGACTAATTTTGCTGTAGAAGTCAATCTTTGGTCGGCATAGTAAATAGGGCAAAACCAATTACATCCTTCTTTTTGCACAAGTATGCTTCCAATTGCTTTGTTGGAAATCTACAAACACATGGAATGGTTCCTTCCAATATGGGGATTTTAAAATTGGTGTTGTAGTAAGCATCTTTCATATTCTTCTAAAAGCAACTTGAGCCTCCTCATTCCACTAAAATTCTGATGGGTTTCACATGTGCTAATTTGTTAAGTGGTATTGCAATATGATTCAATCCACGTAAGTGATGCCCATGCCACCGGACTTGTCCTAAAAACCACAAAACTTCTTTTGGATTTCTTGGGGTAGGGGTCTCTAGAATGAGCTTTACCTTATCCATATCTATTGTGATACCATCTCATGAAATGATGTGGCCAAGAAATTGTTGATATATTTAGATAGTGATGTGTGTGAACACTCTAGGACCACCCGCGAATATTTTTCCCTCTTTAGGAGGTTTTTTCCCCCGGCTTGTATATACGCTTACTGCCCTAATGGGTTACTTATCTTTGTACATTCTAGTGGTAATACGTCCAGTATTGTGTGTTGTGCTCCAAGCTTCTTCTTCTTCCTTGTGATTTTTTCATGCTTCTATAGCCCTTGAACTCTAACAATTGGTATCAGAGCTGGTAGCCACTTCATCTAGGGCATCATCCACACTCCTCCACTCCTAGTCTTAGAATCACATGAAATTTGGTGAACATACTCAAGGTGATTAGGAGATCAAAACTACTTTGCTTTGTGCTGCTGAAATCATGATTTGAGCTCGTTTTGGCCTCCAAATGCACTATCATAGTGCTTGTGAAGGCTATTTTGTCTTTTTGTGCCAAAGATATTGTAACAAAGTGATAGGTAGGAGATGGTTGAACCACACCCTAAGAGAGAGGATTAGGAAGTAATCCTCAACCATGGCTTTTGGGGCAAGTGGTTAGCCCATCACATTCCTAACCAAGAGGTTGTGAGTTCAATTTCTTGCATTGGTATCAGAGCTCAAGGTTGAGCTTCCATGGAGACCTTGATGGGCCTTCATCATTGTCGTCACACAAGCTTTAATGGAGAGTTTGTTATGTTCTTTTTGGCGACTTCTCTCATGCGTCTTCTTGCGAGTATTACGAGGTCCATTGTTTATCTTCGGTGGCGCCATTGGAAGGATTGAAGGAAGCAATTAGCAAAAGGTTATCAGATCTCTGCCGTCAGCCCCGCAGCGGACTCGAACTCAGAACCCCTCGTTCAGAGAGTTCAGGCCTATCCACAAGCCCAACGGTGCTCGCGGACTTCTTTCGCAGGCCGTTTACTTTGATCTGTCTCTTTTCGACTGATGATCAAACGATTCATCGAGGAGCAAAAGATGTTGATCATCTCTATTTGAGCGCGCAAGGATTTGAACACGAAACCTCCCGTCTGGGAAGCGCTGGCCTATCTATGAATCCACAGGCGTACGTGATCTGTGATTCTCGAGTTTCTATTATGTCAGTATGCCCGCTGAAGGAGAGTTTGCACAGAGCTAAAAAAAGAACCAGAAGATTATCTCTACTGTGAGCACCTAGGATTTGAACTCTCGTCTTTCTGAGTAGAGAGCACTGCGGTACCCGGATATCCTACAGGTCTGCGTGAGATTCGCTTCGATAAGAGAATTAATATGCTGATTGCAGAGCCGGGCTAGGAAGACGTTTTGGAGAAGCTGAGAGTACCAAAAGGATGAACAATCCTCTACTCATAGCTCGCAGGAGTTTCGAACTCCCGCCGTCCACTTAGAAAGGCAGTGGCATATCCATAAGGCTCACAGCCTTTCGCGGAGTGTGTCCCACGTAGAACTTTATTGGATCGTCAATTCGCGTTGAAGAAGACTTCAAAAAGACAAAAGAGCAGTATCTTGCATCCGACACGGTGTTTGAACCCGTAACCTCGTTGTTCAGGAGGCTTTGATCTATCCAATAAGGGCCTGCTAGATTGCTTCTCTCTTACAAGGGATTCTCCTCTTGTATCTACATAGCCAAACGTTAAACATGACTTCTGCCGCTCCATTCGGTGATGGACCCCGAGATTTATTAAGTCTTGGGAGGACTCTCCCTTAGCCAAAGAAACAAGCACCAAAGCCAGCTAAAGTTTGTGAGCAAAGTCTGAAGGAAGTGGAGCTGTGGTGTGAAGATCCAGAGGCCTTTGGTGATCAAAGTCAAACCAACTTTGAATTCTGACCAAAGTCTTTAGAGAAAAGCTCTTCCAGAGGATTAAGGGAAGGACATAGCTCTATGTGGAGCTAAGTATTTTCCAAGTTATGTTTTCATTTCGATATTTGTTTGCTCGAATGCTTTCATTTAGGATGCATTAATTAGGACTAAAAGCATAGTCCAATCATGATTATCTCAATATGAAAGCTAATTAGAGGACTAAACAATATTGAAATGATACAAAAGTATAAGTACTTTTCAAGTTTTCGGTATGCAATTGAAATTTCTATTTCCATTCATGCACAAAAATGAAAAGATTATTTGTGCATAAAAGAATGTCTTATGCACATCAAGTTCGCACTTGCTTGGGAAAGGTAGTTAATTCTCCAGTTCATGCACTTGAATAATTACCTTTTGTCAGAATAGCAAGCAAGTTGTTTTTGCATGGATGCTTGTTTGCATACTTAATAAGCTCAAGATTTGCTTAAGTTCATTACACTTGCATGAACTCACATGCATTTGCACCCAAGAATGGGCATTTGCATACATAAACATGCATTTGCATGCAAGTAGATGCATGAGCATACACATGATCTTTTGGTAAGTAACTGAATACATATATTTTCATTTCTTTCTTTTTCTAACTTGACTTAGCTAGGTGGAAAAAATAGAAAATTACCTAGTTGCAAGGATCTTGACTATCATGCAACTAAGTATCTAGTCTATTTTTGTCCCAAAAAAGTGATACATAGGTACCACTTAGTAGGAGTCTTTTTGAGGAAAAGAAAGCATGTTGAAAGTAAGTATTCATTTTTTCTTGTCATTAAAATGCCAAGAAAATAGAGCTACTTTCCAATATGCATGCTCAGTCTAAGTTTAGGAAGAAACCTAGACATTCTTAGCAGCTATCGAGGATTTAGTTGTTTTTGGATGTTCATGTTCATGCATCCAAGTAAGGAAGTTTCTGTTGAAACTTGTAAGTTCAGCAAATTTTGGAAGGTTTAATACTTTATTATTCATCAAAAGACAAGAAAAGTATGCTTGGTGGTCTTTAAGATAAGAAAAACTTAAACAAGAGACCCAAGCAAAGTAATCTTTGGAAATTAAGCTATTTCCTAAAGATAAGCTAATGAAAGAGTCTAATTAACTATTTCATTAGTTATATGAGAATGTCTTTTGGACAAGCAAAGCCTTAAGTCTTGGTCTTATCCAAAAGTCTAGAATTCCTTTTGAAGATCTTTCCAGTAAAGGAGAAGATTCCAACATGAATCATTGAACTGGAAAGCAAAAGATTCCAAGATGAATCATTTGCTTCAAGTTATAGCTTAGTATTATTTGATTCCTTGGTAGGAATCAAAAAGTTCTTGAAAGAAAAATCTCCCCAGATGTGAGACTAGCATCTTTCAAGAGAAGTTTTATAGCAAGTAGTTCCCAGCAAATCCCTAACCACCAGTTTTGGTATGTAAGTCCAATAAGTGATATAACATAATGGTATATCATTGATTCTTAGCTTTGGAATCTAAAAAGCATTAGAAAATGCTTGGACTTAAGTTGAGGGAAAGATCTCTAAAATCCTGCAGGTAAGCAAAGAAGCTTAAGATAGTTTAAGAGATCTTAAAAGATAAAGACTAAGTCTTTATTTTTGTCGCCAGGATCAACCAGACTTGATCAAACTTGGCCATGATTGTCCAAGAATGTGCGATTAGAACTACTCTATAGATTGCCCAGTATTGGCAGTAAAAAAATTCCGTTAGGAATTATTCACTCAAGTTCCATTTATTAAATGGAAAATTGTGAAAAAGTAAGCTGTTCCCAGTCTGAACAGAGTGAAGTAATTCCAAGTATGTAGTCTGCAACCGTGAAGACGGTACTTAAGTCTGTGGAAGGTAAAACATAAGTGTTTGCCTATCCTTAAAGGGATTTTGGTACAAATCCAAAAAGCATGAGCGGATGCTTAGACTTAAGCAGTAGAGAGATTCTTGTAAAAAGGCCCCGGCCGGGATAGGTACCTAAAAGCATCAGTACAGAAAGGAATCTAAAGACAAGAAGTTAAAAGCTCTTGTCACTACAAAATTGGTCAAGAATAACCAATTGAACTTGAAATTGAGAAATTCAAGAACTTGGAATTCTAATTGGTTTTCATTTGAAAACCCTAGCAAAAAGGATTGGAGATATTCTATTAAAGGTTTTCAAGTTCCCAAGGTTGAGCACAAGATCGTGAAACGATCATGTCAAGGGATTAAAACCTAGAATATCAAGATGGAGATAGTACCTTAAATTACAAAATTCTTCTCAAGAATTAAAGCTAGAAGGTTCTCTATCTAGAGATGTTGTAGACTTTAGGATAAAATTCACTCATACGTCAATGTGAGTATAAAATAGGGTGGTATGGGACACCAGATTTTATACTCAGATTGATGTAGGAAAGATGGTATGGGACATCGGACCATGAGATGATGATTATCTTTGAGTCTTCATTTGGAATATTGAAGTTAGGTTTGATCTTCAAGGGAATTAAAACTTCCAAGAAGGAGTTTAAAATTCAAGAAGAATCTCAAGATACTTCAAGACGACTTCAAGATCAAGGAAACTGAAGATATGAAGTAAGTAACTTCCAAGGTCTTCTAAGAACACTTCAAGTTTAAGTGTTATTGATAAGAAATATTTGATAAATTTTTGAAAGAAGTGGGACTTTGATTTTGAGTTGATCTTTTCAACTAAAGATTTAATTGACTAAGTCAAGCATCAAGTTTCTAGTATAACTTGATAAAATTTTGAGAAACGCACAAGAATTGCATTCCCAGTAAAGAGTCAAAAAGACTGAATGTGACTTGAACTTAGTCTCAAGTGAAGCATTATTTTACGACTCATCAACAGAATCTCAGTGGGTCGACACACTGATGTTGGTTACCACACTAGTATCTTGTGGTTGGATGATGTTTTTTATTTTCTTTGAATCTTTTTGAGAATCCAGCTTATTTCTCTTAAAGATAAAGACAATACTTCAATATCCTGTTGAAATAGATCTTTGAAAAGTTAAAGTCCTGAGTCAACTAGACTTTGACTCATAGCAAGTTTATGTATATTCGAAGTTTGAATTGGTTGTACAGAGTCTTAGTTATTTCTTTCCGCTTCCAAATCTTTTGAAATTGACTCAGATATAGTATCTGATTCCTTTTGCAAAAGACCAGGGTTAGCCGGTTAGAATAAAATAACTAACTTGAACATCCTAGATAGATGTTATGTACAAGAACCTTTTCAATCTTCAAAAGATGATAAGTCTAAGTGGACTTATTCATTTGAGTTTGCTTCAAGTTATAGCATAAATGATTTCCTGGAGTCCAGTATACTCTAGAATAGGGAAGTTAGGAATTGCTCATCAGATTGACAATTCCCAAGAACTTTCAGTTAAAAGTCTTTGAGAAAAGTGTCCTAAGTTGGACAATTTTCATTTTGAATTTGAATTGGTGAAGTTAGTATGGTTGATTCCACCGAAATGGTAAACTTTCTCCTACAGTTTACATAGGATTTTTTCAACTCATTGGGACAAAGTAGTCCTCTAGTCGGGTGAAAAAATCAAGTAACTGTTAGATAAAAGTAAACCATTGTACAGACATCTAAAGTTAGATGTATGGGACAACCAAACTTTAAGTTCTCCAAAACAAATTC
Organism: Ceratopteris richardii; assembly: GCA_020310875.1. Classification (NCBI taxonomy): domain Eukaryota; kingdom Viridiplantae; phylum Streptophyta; class Polypodiopsida; order Polypodiales; family Pteridaceae; genus Ceratopteris; species Ceratopteris richardii. The sequence goes on along the minus strand of CM035426.1, from coordinate 165,492,546 downwards.
AAGTGAATCAAGAATTCTCAAAGTCTTGCGAGGGATAATAATCCCACCTTCATTACTAAGCCCATGCACCAGTTATGCCTAGAAATGGACTAGTAATTTGAATCCACCTAGTTCACATGTTTGTGCCTAGATCGCACATCCAGAAACTGTGAATTAGCTAGGGATGTCATTAGATCCACCCTCATTATTCTTCACTAGTTTGTACTTTGTCCCGTTCATCAAAGTACAAAACCAGATAGTGTTTTGAATCATTTGGGCAAGGATGCCACCACAGAGATGAGACATGTTCTTCCAGTTCTAGAACATGACCATGTTCTTCCAGTTTTAGAACATGAGGCTCGGGGGTTGCCTACAGTATGTATATAGCTCTATTTTCGAGGACGAAAATCTTTTCCAAGGGGGGAAGAATGTAATAAAGTAAGTCTATGATCCAAGGGTCTAGCCGGTTCAGACAGATCTGAAATCGGACACCGTTTGGTCATCCGTGTGTATGACCAAAGATCTCGAGTTTAGACTTACTAGGAGGTCTTGTGCTCTTGTGAACAAGTGATCCACTTAGCTTAGTGGTTAAGTCTCAAGGATGTGAAGGAGGAGGTCTTGGGTTCAATCCCCATGGGAGACATGGGGAGAGTATTTTGCCCAAAGAGATCTAGAGCCTTCTAGAAGCATCCACTTGAGTTAACTCGAGATAACTGAGACACTTGGTGCACATGTAGTTACATGGCTGACACTTGGATGGTTAGTATCCACCTGCCCAAGAAGGCAGTCCCCTGGAGAGAGCTATATATAGAGGCATTTGGTTGGGAGGAGAGTGATCTCTCTAGCATGTGGTGGTCGTAATCCTTGCTCTCTTGCATTAAATGTAAGGAATTGAACTCACAACCTCTTGGTTAGGAATATGATGGGCTAACCACTTGCCCCAAAAGCCATGGTTGAGGATTACTTCCTAATCCTCTCTCTTAGGGTGTGGTTCAACCATCTCCTACCTATCACTTTGTTACATTCTTCCCCCCTTGGTCAATCATTGTCCTCAATGATCTGCTCCTGTATCCCTCTAGCCTCGGTGATCAGCCCGTTGAACTCCCTAGGTGCCCTTGAATAAATGTCCCTCAACCTCGCATAGTTTCTTGAACCTTGTTCGCAACCTTGGTCTCTTGAACCTTCTTGTTCGCAACCTTGGTGTCTCGAGCCCTTGTTCTCAACCTCAGTAGTGAACCTTGTTCTCACCCATGCTTGGTATCTTGAACACTCAATCAAGTTCCACCCAAGGTTTTCCAAGGAATTCACACTTCCAAGCTAGCTCATTGGAAAGTTCGTTCCGAGAGCTTTCCAACGGTATATTACACGCCTCAATCCGACCTACGGATTGAGAGATACACCCCAATCATTGTAAGGTCCATCTTTGAAACCGACACGCGCGCCTTCCACAATTCCTACCCTTTCACATAGAGGATGCCCAAGCGCCTTTTTTAGAGGCCATTGGATCATTCCACCTTGCCCAAGCCTACTTCCTAAGCTCTGATACCAATGCAAGAGAGCAATGATTACGACCACCACATGCTAGAGAGATCACTCTCCTCCCAACCAAATGCCTCTATATATAGCTCTCTCCAGGGGACTGCCTTCTTGGGCAGGTGGATACTAACCATCCAAGTGTCAGCCATGTAACTACATGTGCACCAAGTGTCTCAGTTATCTCGAGTTAACTCAAGTGGATGCTTCTAGAAGGCTCTAGATCTCTTTCGGCAAATTATCTCGAGTTAACTCAAGTGGATGCTTCTAGAAGGCTCTAGATCTCTTTCGGCAAAATACTCTCCCCATGTCTCCCATGGGGATTGAACCCAAGACCTCCTCCTTCACATCCTTGAGACTTAACCACTAAGCTAAGTGGATCACTTGTTCACAAGAGCACAAGACCTCCTAGTAAGTCTAAACTCGAGATCTTTGGTCATACACACGGATGACCAAACGGTGTCCGATTTCAGATCTGTCTGAACCGGCTAGACCCTTGGATCATAGACTTACTTTATTACAGATATGTACAGGTTTCAATTCACCAGTATAAGCATCTCAAAGTTTGCTATAGGTTTTGCAGAACTCGTTAGGGTAGTTCTATTCAACTTTTTTAGATACAATCATTTTTCTGTATCATGGTATTTTAGTGAGTGGCCATGGCTGAAAGGAGTGATGTATTTCGTATGTTGGTTGTTGAGGATAAGTTGGATGATATGAATTACCCATTGTGGGCTTATATGATGTGTCATGTATTGGTCACAAAAGGATTGTGGAATATTGTGCAAGGTGTGGTGGTGGCAGAAGACTGACCAACACCCAAATCAGCCATAAGGCATCTGAGCCACACACACTCAATAGTCGCTGTGAAAGCTACCCTATGCTCAGCCTCACAACTGGAAGTGGCCACAGTAGGCTGCTTCTTGCTCAACCAAGATATACATGAGCTACCAAGCATGAAGCAAAAGCCACTAGTGGACACACGAGTGTCATAGCAACTAGCCCAATCAGAGTCAAAAAAAGCATGCAAATCTGGCGGCAGTGATCCCCCCTTGGGATAAAACAACCCAAGTAGCCGAGTATCACTTAAGTAGCGAAAGATGTGCTTAACAACCTGCCAATGCTTGACTCCTGGGAAATGGGTAAATCTGCTCATCTGTGAGACAGCAAACTGAATATCTGGCCGAGTAATGCATAAGTAAATCAAGCATCCAACAACCTACTGATAGAGAACAACATCAAATGGATCTCCAACATCATGAAGACTCAATCATAAACCTGTCTCCATAGGAGTGGCAATAGGCTTACAGGCTTCAAGGCCAAAACGCTAAAATAATGTGTCAATATATTTCGTTTGACACAAAGCCATTCCAACATCAACTTGCATGAATTGAATGCCCAAATAGTGATGCAAATGCCCCAAATCAGACATCTCAAATGAGGCATGAAAATAAACCTTAAAATCAACAATATTCCTCTCATGAGGACCAGTGAGCAGCATGTCATCAACATAAACCACAATGATCAAAAGTACATCATTAGCACATGAAAGCAATGGCTGAATAGCATCTTCCACAAAAAACAACATCACGGCTAACCAGAATGCATTTAGTCTGTGGATGATACAGACAATAGCCTTTACTTTCAGAACTGTACCGAACAAAAATACATTTTACTGCTTTATCATCCAATTTTTTGCGATGTTGTTCAGGCACTAATGCATATGCCAAACAACCAAAAACACGTAGATGGGCAACAGATGGCTTGCGATCATGCCAAGCCTCATATGGAGTGATAGATTGTAGCACTTAGTGGGACACTTGTTAAGTACATATGTTGCACACATGACAGCCTCAAGCCAAAAACTATGTGGTAAAGCCTAACTCTTCACCATGCACCTCACCATCTCCATGAGTGACCTGTTCTTTTGTTCAACAACTCCATTCTATTGAGGTGTATATGGCACTGTACACTGGTGTTTTATCCCATGTTCAGCTAGAAATGCATTAAATTCCCCCCCTCGATTTGAACGGAGGGTGCCCATTTTACATGCTCATAGATTTTCAGCCAAAACTGAAAATTCTTTGAAGCACATGAACACTTCGGACTTTGCCTTCAATGGATATACCCATGCATGCGTGGAAAAATCATCAATGAAAGTCACAAAGTAAAGATACTTTCCGAAAGAAGGGGTCTGCATAGGACCATAGACATCACTATGTACAAGGTGCAATTTTTGAGTAGCCCGAACTGAACCATCTTTTGGAAATGAGGAATGCTACATTTTGCCCAAAATACAGGCTTCACAAACATGTTTTCCAGGTGGCTCAAGTTTGGGCAAAGAGGACACCATTTCAGATTTCTGTAGGCATAGCAAACTAGTAGAATTCAGATGACCAAAGCGTGCATGCCAAAGCTTTGCATCTGACATAGCCTGAGAATCATGTACTACACATGCCGAATCATTCATAGATCTTTCATAGTCTATGAGCTTATACAGCCCATGACATAAAATGCCAGAAGCAATAATCACATTGCCATTTGATAGATCATGAACTGTACACCTTTCATCAACAAATTTCACAAACAAGCCAATCTTGGCTAATGCAGAAACTGATAACATGTTCTTCTTGATCCCTAGCACAAATAAAGCATCTGACAAAGTGAAAGAACTACCATCAGCAGTAGTCAAAATGATCTAACCAACTCCCATAACAGGATAAGAGGAGTTGTTGGCGCATGTAACAGTATTCCCTATAGGATCATGCTCGAGTGAAGAGAAGAAACTGTGCTACGAGGTAATATGTTTGGTCGCCCCACTCTCAAAATACCAAACATCTGAGTCTATTGCAGACATGCACTACTCATGAGAAGATGGGTCAAAACTGCAGATAGTAGTAAACGCCCATTCTTCTTCCTGCATAAGATTAGCAGACTCTGTTTTTGGTGTAGAGGCCTTTGCAACAACCAATCTAGCCTCTTTCTTCTTTGCCTCTTTAGCAGCCAGTTTTGGATAGTTCTTTATGATATGATCATTCCGTTTACAATACTTGCAAAACAATTTCTACTTTTTTTATTTCTTCTCATCTTTATCTTCCTTCTTCCAATGTGCAGCATTTGTAGATTTCTACTTATTAGTTGAAGAGCTCCATTTTCATTTGCCCTTCTGACTAACCAAGAAAGCTTGATCTGCAACATGCATAATGGACCTGTTCTGCTTGGACTGATCTTCTTGCAACAGAACAGAGACTAAATCCTCGAATGACAAGGCATTTGGATTGCCTTTCATCATCAATCGAAGAGTAGAAGCAAAACTCTGATATTAATCGGGAAGACCATTCAAAACCATCTGCACAAGTGAGCTATCTAGTATAACCTCATCAGCAGAAAGCAACTGCTCCTTCAAGTCTTTGATCTTTGTTAGAAAACTATCCATAGAATCACCTTCATTCATGTGCTCACTCTCCAACTGTTTTCAGAGGTGAGCAACACGAGCCTCATTCCTATCTTGGTACAATGTGGTAAGTGTATCCCAAGCATCCTTAGCTGTTCTGTAAGAGCAAATGTGAGGAATAATGGCACGTTTGACAGACAAAGCTATCAATGCATGTGCCTCAGCATCTCTTCCATCCCAACAAATTTGCTTTGCAGTAGGTGCAGCAGAAACCGCAACACAAACAGGAATATGCAGAATATCATCATCTTTGACACCTTCTGCCTCAGCTTCTGTACCTACAGTTGTAACAGTTGTGGGTGTGATGGGACATTTTTCAACACCTTGAACAATGTTCCATAGTCCTTTTGCAACCAATACATGTTGCATCATATAAGCCCATAACGGGTAGTTGGTACCATCCAACTTATCCTCAACAGCCAACATACAGAATACATCACTGCTTTCAACCATGGCCGGTGACTAAAATACCTTGATGCAAAAAATTGACTGTATCTTAAAAAGTTGAACAGAACTGCCGAAAGGAATTCCACTAGACCTGTAGTCGACTTTGAGACGCTTATATTGGCGAACAAAAAATAGTATATACCTTTGGCACAAAAAGACAAAATAGCATGCACAAGCACTGCAATAGTGCGTTCAAAGGCTGAAACGAGCTCATATCGCAATCTTGGCACCACAAAACAAAGCTGTTTTGATCTCAAAAACACATTGAGTATGCTCACCAAAATTCGTGCGATTCTGAGACTGTAATCAGAGGAGTGCCCACGGTGCCCTAGATGAAGCGATGACCTGCTCAGATACCAATTGTTGGAGATAGACATCTCTGGAAGCATGCAAACAACACAAGGAAGGAGAAGAAGCTTGGAGCACAACTCACAATACTGAATGTATTACTAGAGAATGTACAAAGATAAGTAGCCCATTAGGGCAATAGGCGTATATACAAGCAGGGGAAAAAAAAAAACTCCTAAAGAGGGAAAAAAGTGCCCCGACGGTCCTAGTGTGTTCACACACATCACTACCTAAATATATCAATAGTTTTCTATCCCTGCAAAGCTCTGAAATGATGTCCTCTTTGCCCAAACTTAAGGCACCTAGTAAACATGTTTGGATATATTTTGGGCAAAATGTAGCATTCATCCTTCCCAAAAGATGGTTCAGTTTGAGCTACTCAGAAATTGCACCTTGTACATTTTGATGTCTATGGTCCTATGCAAACGCCCTTTTTTGGAAAATATCTTTACTTCATGACTTTCATTGATGGTTTTTCCATGCATGCATGGGTATATCCATTGAAAGAAAAGTTTGAAGTGTTTATGTGCTTCAAAGAATTTTTGGTTTTGGCTGAAAATTAGTCATGTAAAATTGGCACCCTCCATTCGGATCCAAGGGGAGAATATATGTCTTTTGACTTTAATGCGTTTCTGGATGAACGTGGGATAAAACTTCAGTGTATAGTGTCATATACACCTCAATAGAATGGAGTTACTGAATGGAAGAACAGGTCACTCATGGAGATGGCGAGGTGTATGGTCAAGAGTCAAGCTTTACCACATAGTTTTTGGCTTGAGGCCGTTATGTGTGTGGCATATGTACTTAACAGATGTCCCACTAAAGCATTGCAATTTATCACTCCATATGAGGCTTGGCATGGTCGTAAGCCATCTATTGCTCACTTGCATGTTTTTGGCTGTCTAGCATATACATTAGTGCCCAAACAACATCGCAAAAAATTGGATCATTAAGCAGTAAAATGTATTTTTGTTGGGTACATTTTTGAAAGCAAAGACTATCGTCTATATCATCCACAGACTAAATGCGTTTTGGTTAGCCATTTTGTGGAGGATGCTATTCAGACTTTACTTTCATGTACGAAGGAGACATCTATTAGCTCCAAAGACATGTATGATACTTTGCTAACTCTTTTTACAAGTGGACAGTCTAGTGCTGATCCTAATGAGGCAACTTCTCAGCCTTTGCAGGTTTCATGTGATGATCCAAATCATTCCATTTTTTATGCAGATATACATGATGCACTTGTTGATGAGAGAGCTAATATTGAGGAGGCAAAACTATGCCAAAATGGTTGGTGCAAACTTTGCATGATAGCACCTCTATCATACTGTACTTGTTCAAGCGCTCAAAGTGCCTCTTTTGCATCAGATTGCTATGCTATGGCTGCCTCTAGTCCTTGTGATGAGAATGAGCCTGTTTTGTTCGATGAAGCACAAAATTCCAAAAATTGGATGGCTGCTATGCAATCAAAATATAATGCTATCATGAAAAATGGTACCTAGTCTTTATGTGACTTGCCTCTTGATAAGAGCACTAGTAATCAAGCTACCTCAGGTCCCTAGTGAGTACTTGGTCAAGAGGTGGATGGAGAAAGTATTACCCATCACCACAAGGCACATGCTTAGGGACCCCTTAGCTCCAAATGCCTCATCAGACAAGTTTGTAGCCACAACTATGCACATCAAGCAAGCCCCAATCCACTTTGGAGAAACATTTTCCCTTGTTGGAGGATGGGAGGACCTAATGGCACAACTCAAGAAGGAACTAGAAGTTCTCAGGTGGAACAAAAGGGAGCTCCCACCACGAAGGATGACAAGGTAATGAGACTCTAAGAAGAGATAGAAGAGCTAAGAGGTAAGTAGGTAAGGACCATTCTCTGGTGCACTCTATGTAATAAAGAGGGTCACCCAAATGTGAAATGCCCAAATAAAGTAACCTACCATTTCTATGGGAAATTGGATCATGAAGCCAAGGAGTGTTATGACCTCAAGAGATTCTCAACACCTTAATATATTTCTAAAAGACTTGCCTGGTATACCTCCACCTAGGCATATTTACCATGCCATCGACCTAAACCCAAGGAGTGAACCATATTCTAGAGCACCCTATAGATTTAACATAGATTAGTGAAAGGAGCTTAAGATTCAATTAGATGATCTTTTGAGAAAAGGCTTGATAAGATGGAGTGTTTCACCTTAGGGAACACCTATTTTATTTTAGAAGAAAAAAGATGGATTTTATAGATTATGTGTTGACTACACAGGGTTGAATAAAAGAACTCAATTAAAAATAAGTACCCACTCCCTCACACATTTTACTTCTTTATCATCCAATTTTCTATGTTGTCTAGACAATAATGCATATTCCAAACAACCAGAGACATGTAAATGAGCAATAGATGGCTTGTGACCATGTCAAGCCTCATATGAAGTGATAGAATGCAATGATTTCGTGGGATATGTGTTAAGTACATATGTTGCACACGTAACAACCTCAAGCAAGAAGCTATGTGGTAAAGCATGACTTTTGAACATACACCTCTCCATCTCCATGAGTGAACTATTCTTCCTTTCAATAACTCCATTTTGTTGAGGTGTATATGGCACTGTACATTGATATTTTATCCCACATTCAACCAGAAATGCATTAAAATCAGAAGACATGTATTCCCCCCTCAATCAAAATAGAGGGTGCTCATTTTGCATGCTAACAGATTTTCAGCCAAAAAAAAATTGTTTGAAGCACATATACACTTCGGAATTTGGTTTTAATGGATACATCCTTGCATGCCTAGGAAAATCATCAATAAAATTCATGAAGTAAAGGTACTTCCCAAAAGAGGGTGTCTACATAGGACCACATACATCATTGTGAACAAGCTCCAATTTTTGAGTAGCTGGAGCTGAACCATATTTTGGGAAGGAGGAATGCTGAATTTCACCCAAAATACAACCTTCACAAACATGTTTTCAAGGTGCCTCAAGTTTGGATAGAGAGAACACCATTTCAAATTTCAGTAGGTGTAGCAAACAAGCATAATTCAGATGAGACCAAAGTGCATGTCAAAGCTTTGCATCTGACATAGCCTGAGAATCTTGAAGTGCACATGTTGAAACATTCATGTTTACCAAATAAAGTAGAAATATCTAAAGAAATTCTTGAGAAGATGGATGAAGAACTTGGAAAAATTAAGGAACACATAAAAGAAGCTCAGAAAATGCAAAATAAATTCTATGATTTGAAGAGAAGACCACTTGAATTTTAAACAGATGACATGGTATTTCGTAAAGTAAATCCTCACCAGTCTAACTTCTTGCTAGGGAAGGATAGACTTTCTCCACCATACGCACATCCATTAAATTTTTGAAGAAGACTGGATCTCTTGCTTATTTATTGGAATTTCCTACACATTTAAATGTGCATCTTGTATTCCATTTTAGCTTAGTTAAAAGATATGTAATTAATGTTGCTTATGTTTTGTAAGACAACTATAAGCTAAGAAGACGGCTTTACCACTAGCAACGAAGATAACATGGATAGTGAAAGCTCCATCATCGGATCGACTATTCCGGAAACGGAGTTGGAATCGGTGCCCTGTTCTTCCCAGCAGGAGACATCCCGCAAAGGAAAACAACCTATGGAGTTACCGTGGAAAAGCCCCCACAAGAACCTATTGCTAACTCGGGATCCGATCCGAGCGAAAAAGAAAGATGAACCCAAGAAAAGAAAGGACAAAGCTCCCTCCCGCAAAGAGGGATTACAACGACAATGATCATCATCTCGCTAAATGCTAGAGGGCTAACCGACCCCTCAAGAGCGACCATCATTGGTCAATGGCTTCGCGACATTAGCCTAAACCCAGATTTTATATGTATCCAAGAGATTAAAATTGACGGAGAAGACCTCCAGAAACGGCTTAGACATGTCTCCTCGACCCATGTTTGGATTTCAACGGCGCATCAGCGGGGGTCCGGTGGAACGGTAATCGGTATTAATCAACGCTGGTTTGAGAAGCTTGAGAACTCCACTGAAGATGATTGCCATCGATGGATTGTTGTTTCTTTCGGTGCTCCCTTATGTTTCACCTTAGTCTCTTTGTATGCCCCTAACCGGGAGGTAGAGAGACTTAACACTTGGGCCTCCTTGGACTCTCTCCCCCACAACGTGCTTATTTGTGGTGACTTCAACATGGTTGAGGACCCTATGGACAGATGGATGGGCAAGGGCAGGGTCATCGATAGTCGGGAGAAAGAAACGTGGGACAGAACTAAACTACACTTGGACTTGGTCAAATTCAAAGACTCGAAGGGCTTTTGTTGGTCAAATCTCCAAGCAGGCGAGGACCTGAGGAAAGCTAGACTTGATAGATGCTACATTTCTCAGAGTTTTAATCATCAGTGGGGCCACCCCTCCCTCTCGCAACGCACCGACCTCACCATCTCTGATCACTACCCGATCGTCATCACTTTTCAACCCCCCACCAAGATCCGTAAGGCTCCGTGGTTCCATGCTAGTGTGCCCTCCTTCTCTCTCCCCTCTGTCCATCAAGAAATTTCTGATGTGTGGAAGGAGGCATTCGCCTCTGGCTTGTCCCCAGCCAAGTGTTGGAGAAGTGCGGTCGATAAGTCACGACAGATCATGATTAGATCCAGGAAGATGCTGGAGACTGTGCGGCGGGCCCGGAGAGAAGCTCTATATCATAGACTCTGGCGGCTTGAGGAGGAAGTGAACAAAGGAAAATCTCAAGCCCAAAAAGGTCTTCGAAAGATTAGAGCGATGTTGAGATACGAGGAAGAGATACAAAGGAAAAATTTGCAAATTTTCTTCAAGGAGTGGTGGGCTGGCAAAGCCGACAAACCCACCAAAGAGATGTGCCGTATCCTCAAAAGGAAACACAACAGAGAATCGATCCCCTTATTGCTAGACGCAAATGGCAATGTATGCAATACGGAAGAAGATAATTTTGGGATCATTGAAGGGCATTTCACGAGACTCCTGGGGACCTCAAACCCCCTCTCCCACCATAGAAGGGACTGTATGGCTGCCATATCTAGGGTTTCCCCCCACAGGATACCACCCAACCTTCACTCTCTGCTCCATGCCTCTATCTCTGAAGCCGAAATCATTGAGGTCATTGATGCCCTCCCCTCAGGTAAAAGCCCGGGACCCGACGGGCTCACTAATGAGTTCTATAAATCCTTCAAGTTGGTGGTTGCCACCCCTCTTCGTTTGGTTTGGCAAGAGGCACTCAAGTTTGGCGCGCTTCCTTCTTGTCTCAACAATGGCATTATCAAGTTAGTACACAAAAAAGGGGAAAAGAGCAGAATTGAGAACTGGCGTCCCATTACAATGCTCCAAACAGGATACAAGATCATCGCCAAAGTCATTGCCAACAGAATCTCTTGCCACTTGAGAGCGTGGTTAAGCGAGGACCAAAAAGGTTTCATCAAAGGCAGGTCAATTTTGGAAACCATTATAGATATCTCGGAAGGTCTTGAATTTGCAAATGAGCCTCTAAACAAGAAGTTGTTTTCCTCAAGATCGACTTTGACAAAGCCTACGACAGGCTAGAATGGGACTATATTCTACAGTCGCTACAAGATCTTGGATGTAGTCAGAAATTCACCAAGATGATCGCGACCCTTCTCGGAAACGCATCGACCCAAATTAACATTAATGGAAATCTTTCAAAGGTGATCAAACTTAGAAGATCTATCAGACAAGGGTGCCCATTGGCTCCCCTTCTCTTCGCCATTGCCACAGAAGGGCTTAGCAGGCTGGTGGAGCATCAGGTGGAAGCGGGCAACATTAAAGGCCTTCTTTTGCCGCATGACCACAGTCAGATCACCATGAGACTTTTTGCCAACGATATGAACGCTTTTGTGCACAATGATAGTACCAGCCTTGAGACGTTCTGGAAGTGTCTTGCTACTTTTTGTGAAGCCTCTGGATCCATAATCAACCACTCTAAGACCGCCTTTAGAGCTATTGGTGGGCCACAGCCCGACCTTCTCATTGATCATGGCTGCCAAATCATTCCGCAGGGCCAAATTTTTCGGCTTCTTGGGATTCCCTTGGGGTTTGGCGTATCTATGGAACAGCGGTGGAACTGGGTGCTTGCCAAACTCGAAAACAAGCTTAACTATTGGAGAGGTATGCAAATCAATCTTGCTGGTCGTGCTATGGTTATCAACACGTTCCTCCTATCATCTACCATCTATTTCCTTTCTTGTTGGAGACCGAAAGAGCATGATCTGTCCAAACTGGATAGTATTTGTAGAAACTTCCTTTGGACGGGCGACCACAATAGGAGGGGGGTGCCTAAAATCAAATGGTCCATCTGCACCAGCCATAGAGATAGTGGGGGACTTGGTATCTTGGACATTGGGTGCATGGCAAACAAACTGTCGGCCAAATGGATGATTAAGGCTTGGTGCAACGGGGAGGCCTCGTGGGCCAAGCTGATCTTCAGAAACAAAAACGAGTTGGCACTCATGGGCTTCCCAAATTGGAAGAATCTTGACATCTTGACCTTGTTGTTTTCCCCGATCCCCGTCTTCCCGAAAGGCTCTAATCTGGTGTGCTCCCTATGGAAGAGTTGGAATAAAGTCAAAAGCTTCAGAAGAATAAGTGAAGACTGGAAGTGGGCTATCGGTACCAGACAAAACGACTCTATCTGGTTTCCGATCCATGGCATCCGGAGTGTGGAATCTTGGAACATTCAAAATGCCAAGAAGCTATGGAACAAAGGATTCAAAAAATGGAAACATCTCTGGAAACAAGACACCAACCGCTGGATCAACTTTGAGGATATTGATCCTAGCATCAACATTTCGCATGAAGAATGGAACACGCTGCAAAGCAGATGTCTCGCCTGGGACCGACACAAAGTTCGCCTTCTCATGGGACACGGCATGTCGAGCTCGCTTGGTCTCAAATGGCACAATGGGAATAGCCTATCAAAAGTCCCGAACATCAAAGAAACGATCGACTATCAGGCTAACCTCAACAAAAAGTGGTGCCTGTCATGGACGCGGCTTCGGTGGGACATGAAGTTCATGGCTATCTGGCACCCCCTCATAGAAATCAAAAAGTCTGTCCTCTTATGGCAAATCCTTCATCATGGAATCTGGACCAACCTTAAGGCTAGCAAAATTTGTGGGATCCCTCCCTGGTGCAAACGCTGCCACCGGTCTATCGAAGATGTCTCACACATCTTCTTTACCTGCCCCAACTCCAACAGACTCTGGCAGGTGGTTGGAAAGACAATTAGACTTCAAAAATGTCTCAGTTGGCAGCAAGCCCTGCTGGGAGAAGCGATCGGCTGCTCCACGACTCTCTGGAACGCCATCAGAGGGGAGGTCCTATGGAAAATCTGGCGGGAAAGATGTGCTTTCAACTTCGGTGACTCCCCCAAGGAGTGGTCAATTGAGAAATCGTTGTTCCTCCTTGGCAAAAGGATTGTCAACTGTAAAAAATCCCCCCCCTTTAGGCATCATCAAGTACTCCTTTTGATCGATAACAAGCTTAAACCCAAGTGGGCCCCACATGAGGGTGATGAGAGGGTAATTAACCTTCTTTGTAATTTCATCTAAGCTCTGTAAAAGCTTCCCCTGCTTTGTGGGATTTGGGGGGTCCCGTGGGCACTAGTCCCCTTCTCTTGTACTTTTCTTTATTTAATTCAAGTCCGGGAGAGTAGGCTATTGCCGAACTTCCTTTATATTAAAAAAAAACTATAAGCTAAGAGATGATGGCTCTTTTGAGCTTCGACCTGAAATAGTATTAGATAGGATTGAGATATTATTTAGAAATAGATCTATAGTAGAGATTTTAGTGAAATGTAACACATATCTAGTTGAAGATTCGACTTGGGTGAACTTAGATGATTTTTTGACATATAATCCTTCTTTCAAACTCTAAGGATAGAGTGCTTAAAGAGGGGAAGAATTGTAGTAGGCCTTTTGATAGTGAAATAATTTATTTTGAGCTTTTTCATTATGTATTGTAGGGACAATGCTTAGTTGATCTATAACAAAGATCATGAAAGTCATCTAGAGAACTTGAAGAAAATATTTGAACTTCTTTGCAATAATCAACTTTATGGTAAAGATTCAAAATATGATTTTCTTTATCCTAGAAGTAGAGTATCTAGGCCATATCATTTCCACCAAAGGAATCAAAGTTGACCCCGACAAGGTCCAAGTGATTCGTCAATGCTATGAGCCTAAGACTATTTGAGAGTTACAAAGTTTTCTCAGATTGGCTGGATATTATTGAAAGTTCATGGTAGGTATGCCAAATTAGGAGTAGCTTTGACAAATCAACTCAAATGGAAGCATCAAAAGATTAATTGGAAATAGGAACAAGCAAAAAGATTTCAGAATCTTAAACTTGCTTTAGCTTTGGCCTTGATTATACAAATAGTAGATCTAAACAAACCTTTCCAATTAGAAACAAATGCAAGTTCATCTTCAATATGAGCAATACTAAGCCAAGAAGGTCAACCAACAAATTTTGAAAGTAGAAAGCTAAGTCTTGCTCAACAAAACTACTTTCCCTATGAGTGAGAGTTGTTCGCTTTTATAAATGCTTTGAAGAGACGGAACCATTACTTATATGGATCAAAGTTAACCATATTCTTTGATCAAGAGAGCGTCAAGTGGTTTGCAAAATAATCAAATTTGAGAGGTAGAAAAGCTAGATGGGCTGAACAGTTACAAGAATTCAATTATGAACATAGGTACATGAAAGGAAAGTTAAGTTAATTGAAGACACCTTAAGTCAGATGCCTATGCTAAACAACCTGAGTTTTATACAAATTCAAAGTGAATTTATTTCAACTTTGAAAGGAAGCTGCAAAGAAGATCCAAGCTACATTCAAGCATGGAAAGAAGCTAAACAAGCCTAGAAGAATGAAGCAAGTACTTCTGATGAAAATTTTAGACACTAATCCCTCCAAGATTAACATTTTCTTTATAAAGGTAAGGTTTGTATCCCAAATTTACAAGACATACAAATAAATCAAGATGTGAAAAACTATGTATTTAAGGGACATCAATGCAAAGTCAATAAGTTTGAACAACTTAAAGTTGGAAGATTGTTGCATCCTTTGGAGACTCTCAAAGGTAAATGGGAAAGTATCTCTATGGATTTCATTTAAGGATTACAGTGCAATAAAAAAGGCTTTCATTCAACCTGGGTTTTAGTGGATTGATTAACTAAAATATTGCTCAATTTATTCCCTTTAAGACTACTTATAAGACTCCAAAAATCACAAAAACATTTGTAAATCAACTTTATAGACTCTATGGTCTTCTAATAGACATAGTTTTTGATCGAGATGCTCAATTCACAAGTCATTTTTGGTGAACAGTGTTTAGTAGACTTGAAACTAAACCAAGTTTAAGTATAGATCAACATCGCTAGATAGATGGACAAACAGGGAAAAGTCAATCAGATCTTGGATGACATACTCAGAGCCTATATTACTTCCAAACATATTGACTAGGAAGACTACCTTCCTTCGGCTAAATTTTCCTATAATAGTGCCAATAATTCATCAAGTAGATTTAGTCCATTCATGTTGATGTTTGGTTTCAGCCTAGATCTCCATATGTAGTGGGACTTCAAAATGAATGAGTTCAAGAAACTCAAGAACCCCTTCCAGAAATGAACTTTAAGCTTAAGATAGCTAAAGAAAACTTAAAGAAAGCTGAAGATCAAGAAAAAGCTTATGTTGATCCTAAGTGAAGGGACATTAATTTCTAGTTTGGTGATCAAGTTTATCTTTGTGTTCTTGAAAGGTCAAAAAAATTCAAGACCAGCCAATGTGCCGAGTTGTTGCCTAAGAGTATTGATTGATTCAACACATGGAGTTGTCAATTAATCCTATTGAGGCTTAGCTTGTGTCACTCTAAAACACGCAAAAACATTTGTAAATCAGCTTTATAGACTCTATGGTGTTCTAGTAGACATAGTTTTTGATTGAGATGCTCGATTTACAAGTCATTTTTGGTGAGCAGTGTTTAGTAGACTTGAAACTAAACCAAGTTTAAGTATAGCTCAACATCCCTAGATAGATGGACAAATACAGAAGAGTTAATCAGATCTTGGAAGACATACTCAGACCTTATATTACTTCCAAAGACATTGACTGGGAAGACTACCTTCCTTCAGCTCTTTTTCCTGTGCCAGGAATTCTTCAACTAGATATAGTCCATTCATGTTGATTTATGGTTTCAGCCTAGATCTCCGTATGTAGTGGGACTTCAAGATGAATGAGTTCAAGCAGCTCAAGAATTCCTTCAAGAAATGAACTTTGATCTTAAGATAGCTAAAGAAAACTTAAAGAAAGCTGAAGATCGAGAAAATGCTTATGTTGATCCTAAGTGAAGAGACATTAATTTTTAGCTTGGTGATCAAGTTTATCTTTGTGTTCTTGAAAGGTCAAAAAAGTTCAAGACCGGCCAATGTGCCAAGTTTTTGATTGCTTCAGCACATGGAGTTGTCAATTAATCCTATTGAGGCTTACCTTGGTGTCACTCTAGCACAATTGTGAGTACCAATGTGAGGAGATCCACCTCATAATTGTCAATCTACAGAGAGGTTGAGAGGGGCACTAAATAAATGGCCTCTAACACTCCTTTAGTACTCAACCTCATAAGCAAAGAAATGGCTTACATTGATCTTCTTGTTGTCAGGACATGGAGTTGTCAATTAATCCTATTGAAGCTTACCTTGTGTCACTCTAGCACAATGGTGAGTACCAATGTGAGGAGATCCACCTCATAATTGTCGATCCATGGAGATAATGAGAGGGGCACTAAAGAAATAGCCTCTAACACTCCTTTAGTACTCAACCTCACAAGCAAAGATGGATATGATAGAAAGGAAGGGTTCTTGGCTCCTTAAACATTCACTTCACATATACACACAAAATAAAAGCACTTTTAGCCTACGGGTGATCCACACTACCTTCTTAGCACCCACACAAAATGAAAATGCTCTTAGGACACAGGCAATCCACACTATCGTCTTAGCATTCACACAAGTGACACATACACATGTACATTCACTAATACACCAAATGCACTTAGGATAGGAGTGTTCGACACTGTCTTCTTACCATTTAACAACAAACGTTCAAATACATAAAGAAAAGGAGAAAGATAACCTCATTTCCCTATGGATATAAGCTGAATGGAAACGATGAGGATTTGGAAAGGAGGGGAATGTAGAGAATGAATTATAAGAAATAGAAGGGGTGATAGATGTGACACTTGTTGGTAGAAAATACAACTTTGACAAATTCCTATAAGATTTTTGGCCATTCTAACGTGTGCACCACATCCCATATGGTCATATCTTTGATATTCTCATAAAAATTCATAAATATACTATAAATTAGAGCTCCAGTTCATGGGAATGGTCTTGCTATCCAAGTTTGGATGTTTGGAATATTATATCCTTGATTTTGGACTAAAAAATCAATCACATGTGTCCCATTTTTCAAGAATCTTTTGTGTCAAACTCAAAATTATGTGGTGGGGCTTAAATCTTTGAAACACTGTTCCAACTCTTTCAAAAGGAAGAGTGGTTCAAGCTTAAATATTTGAGTTTATAAAAACTACTTGTCCCACTCCATGTTTATCTTTATGATTTGATTCTACAATTCGCTACAGGTAAGTTTAGCAACTTTACTAGGGTTGGGCCCACCTTATTATTGGATTTCATTTGCTTCAAATACACATATTTATGGTTTTCATGAAGGTTTCAAAAATAAAATATTCTAAGGTACATATCTATACATAAGGTATTATTAAAGAGGGGTTTTCAAAAAATATTCCCCCAATGTGAGGGTGGTATGATGACCATGAGTAAGTGACATACACAAGTGTGTGAGTGAGAAGCACACTAACATACACACACATGCGTAAAAAATCTAAGACAAAGAGAACAATGGAATCTATTGCTTAACTAATTTTCTTACAAATTTACTTCAATTCTCTAAAAATCCAACTTTAAAGGTGAGGCCTCTAGCTCCTTTTATAGTTTTTAGCTAGCTGTGGCCTAGTTTAGATCAAGTGTGTGGCCTAGATAAGAATTATGTTCTCTAGCTCATCTGGAGGCTCAAATGGGCTCAAAAAATCATGAAATTGGATATGTAGGTGGATCAGATACTCCTCAAGCTCAAGGACTCCTCGGTTTGAAAAAAATGGAGTCTATTGTACCAAAAAAAAATTCCAATGGAATGTAGTGACAAGAATCATTGTTTGTGATATGTTTGATTTGGAAAAAAGAATACTTGGCCTACTCAACAGATTTGCATTGACTTCCCTGTTGGCTTGGTCCTCCTTGTCCTTGCTCTCTCTAACTCCCTTCTCTCATGCTACCTTGATGCATAAGTCCTCGAGGGCTGCTAACAACCCCCACTCTTTTCTATCTATTTTCCCTTACTGAACCTTGTTGTGGAGGGCATGTCATATAAAATTGTACTATGTTAGTAGCCATTTCATGCATACGGTTAACAACTCGTCTTATTTTGTAATGGGAGTTGGTTAGATCATTTTTCTACTAATGATGGTAGTTATTCCACATTGTCACATCCTTTATGTGTGCCAAGGGTTAAGAAAAATCTATTGTTAGTTTCAACATTAGCAAAGATTGGCTTGGTTGACAAATTTTTTTATGACAAATGTACAAGTCACGATCTCTCAAAGGATGATGTTATTATTCTCGAGTTTTATGTCATGGGTTGTAGAAGCTCATAGACTATGCAAAACGTGGGAGTGATTTAGCATGTGTAGTTCAAGATTCTCTGGCTATCTTAGATGTAAAGCTTTGTCATGTATTCTTTGGTCATATGAACTTTTTCTAGTTTTCTTCATCTCTAGAAATATGAAATGGTGTCCTTTCTACCCAAATTTGAGGCATCTTGTAAACATGTCTTTAAAGGCTCTATTTTGCGTAGAATGTGGCATTCCTCGTTCCCAAAAGATGGTTCAGTTCGAGTTGCTCATAAATTGCAACTTGTTCATAGTGATGTTTGTGGTCCTATGGAGACACATTCTTTTGGGAACTACCTTTACTTCATGACTTTTATTGATGAATTATCCAGGCATGCATTGGTGTATCCACTCAAAGAAGAGTCCTAAGTGTTAATGTGCTTCAAAAAGTTTCTCATTATGGTTAGAAACCTGAAAAACATGTAAAATGGGCAGCTTGCTTTCTCCTCTAGGGGGGAATACATGTCTTCTACTTTTAATGCATTTTTGGCTCAGTGTGGGATACAACATTAGTGTACAGTGTCATATACACCTCAACAAAATGGAGTTTTTGAATTAAAGAACATGTCTCTCATGGATATGGCAAGGTGTATGGTCAAAAGTTAGGCTTTAGCATATAGCTTCTGGCTTGAGGTTGTTATGTGTGCAACATATGTACTTAATAGGTGTCCACAAAAGCTGTGAAATCAATCACTCCATATGATGCTTGGCATGTTCACAAGCCATCTCTTTCTCATCTATGTTTCTTTGGTTGGCTAGCATATGCATTAATGCTCAAACAACAACACACAAAATCGGATGATAAATGAATGAAATGAATTTTTTGCTGGTTACAATTGGGAAAGCAAATGCTATTATCTATATCCTACATAGATTAAATGCATTTTGCTTAGTCTTAATGTTGTTTTTGTGGAAGTTTCAACTCACCATTACTTTCACATACCAAAGCGACATCAGCTAGCTTGAAGGATGCGTATGACAATTTTCTACATCTTTTTACAAGTGGACAATCAAGCACTGGCCCAAATGAGGTAATTTCTCAACCTTTAGAGGTCCCAAATGATGATGTAGATCATTCCATTTCTGATGCAAATTTACATGATGCACTTGTTGATGAAAGGGTTAACATAGAAGAGGCTAAACTATGCCTTAATGGCTAGTGCAAACTTTGAGAGATAGAAAATTAGATGCACCTTTTTCATATCATACATGTTGAGGCCTTCATAGTGTTTCCTTTGCATCCAATTTCTATGCTCTCACTTCCTCTAGTCTTTATGATGAGAATGGGCCACTTTATTTTAATGAAGCACAAAGTTCAAAAACTTGGATCATTGCTATGCAATCAGAATATGATGCTATTATGGTACTTGGTCTTTAAGTGATTTGGCTCTAGGAAAAAAGACCATTGGCACTAAATGGGTATAGAGCTAAAACATAAACCTGATGGAATAGTTGACATGTATAAGGCAAGGCTTGTCGCAAAAGGTTATGCTCAAGAGAGAGGCATTGATTTTGGTGATACCTTTGCTTCCACATGTCGAATGGCCACTGTTCATAGCATTTGTCTTTTTTCATATCATCTTCTTTGGAATGAACATAAATTGGACATTAAAACTACATTTCTGAATGGTGAATTACATGAACAAGTGTATGTATTTTGGCCACATGGTTTTTGGAAAAAATGGCATGAAAACAAAATGTGCAAGCTGAAAAAGCATTATATGGTTTGAAGCAAGCAACACATGCTTGATATGAAAAGATACATGATTACTTGGTTCCACATGGTCTTGAGAACAATCCAACTTAGAGGACCTTATATGTTAAGCATGCAAATGATGTACTTCTAATAACTTTTCTATATATTGATGACATGCTTCTCATTGGTCCTAATGAGAAGTATAGAAGTTAAGGCTATTTTTCATTCCTCTTTTGAGATGTCAATTTTGATGCATTTGCATTATTATTTAGGCATTCAATTTAATATGCAAGTTGATGGAGGAATAGCTTTGAGTTAGATGAATTATATTGACACATTATTGCAAAATTTTGGCCTTGAAGATTGCAAAACTATTTCCACTCCTATGGAAACAAGTTTATAATTGAGCCTTCATGATGTTGCAGATTCATTTGATGTTGTTCTCTATTAGTACGTTGTTGGATGCTTTATTTAATTATGCATAACTCAACATGATATTCAATTTTCTATCTCTTAGATGAGCATGTTTATCCATTGCATATTTGCCAAGCGTTGGAAGATGATTGAGCACAGCTACTTGAGTGGTACCCAACTATGTGGTTTGTTTTATCCCAAGGGGGGAGATCATTAAAGCTACATTTACATGCTTTTTTATGACTTAGACTAGACTGGTTGGTATGCAACTTTTGTGCCCACTAGTATTTTTTACTTCATGCTTGGAAGCTCATGCATATCTTTGTTGGGCAAGTAGCAGCCTAACATGGCCACTTTTAATTGTGAGGCTAAGTATAGGGTAACTTTCATAGTGACTATTGAATGTATCTGGCTCAAACGCCTTTTGCTGATTTGGGTGTTCTTTAATTGGTATAGTTGCATGGAACCTTGTCCTCCATGCTTGCACAAAGCACATTGAGATGCACTATCATCCTGTCTGCAAGAGGTTCTCTACTAGAGAGATGAGTCATGTTTATGTGCCCACAGAGGATAATGTTGCAAACCTTTTAACAAAGACTCTACCTAGGGAACAATGAGACAATTTTCCCAAAGCTTTGGGTTTACTTCCTTTTGTGGATTAATATCTTTCCACATACCTTGGCACTTACTTGTACATGAGTGGGAGCTCCTTGTTCACTGCATCACTCCAAGGTAGGATTTTTTTAATTTTTTGTTTGATGTGTGTTACGAGTCCTCATGCACTTTTTTCATCTTTATGAGGTTCTTTTACCCTTTCTTGTATATACACCGTTAACCCTAATAGTCACTTATCTTTGTAAACTCACTTCAAAAAACATTCAATATTGTGTTTAGGTCGAAGCTTCTTCTTCCTCCTTCTGTTGTTCATGTGCTCTTGCACACCTAGAACTCCAAAAATCAATAGTATAATGAATGATATTTTCAAGTCCCATGATAGGAAAAGAGGATTTTCTTACACATTTGATCATATTCCCTATAGGGGCAAAATCAACTCAAGATACTATGCTACAAGGTAATATGTTTGCTTACACCACTATCAAAATACCGAACATTTGATTCTACTACAAATATACAATACTCATGAGAAGATGGGTCATAGCTGCAATGAGTAGTAAGCACCCATTCCTCATTGTGAATAAGGTTAACAGATTGAATTTTAGGTATTAGTATAAATTCTAATTAAGTGTTCAAAAGTCTAATCATACAATTAAGCTAGAAACAACTAACTACTTTTAGGTCGAATGGTGTCATTCGCTATAGTAAACTTTTTACAAAATTTCTTTTCATGCATTTTTACTTGCACATTCATTCTAGGAAAAATCCTATATATATATATATATATATATATATATATATATATATATATATATATATATATATATATATATATATATATATATATATATATATATATATATCCTTATTTTGTTCTTTTATGGTACAATTTATCTATCTTTATTTCAATTAATTTTGATAAAAAAATTTTGAATCTCACATTATCATGGCATATTATCATAAAAGAGTCTTTTCATCAATTTAATAAAAAGGTCATATAAACAATTCTTATCAAGAAAAATTGATCCAATGAAGTATGGTCAAAAAATATGGCTAAACACGTAAATAATCACCAATAGGTTGATTGAAATTGTGAATGGAGCACAAACATTTTCCAATGATACAATAGCTTGATTGAAATCTATACCTTGAAAATAATTTCGGAATACTAAATGACATATGAATTTTTCTCGCATAGAATAAAATATCATTGTTTATAATTTAGTAACACTTTTAATTTTGTTTTTAATAAATATTTCTCTACATATTCTGGATCTTGGAATGGTAATATTGGAGACAAGAATGAAACAAGTAATGGCCTCCACTTATTACTATAAATATCAATTATTATTATAAATATCAATAATGGCCTCCAATTAGTACTAGAAATATCAACTACTAGAAATTATTACTAGAAATATCAATAATGGCATCCAATTATTATTAGAAATATTAAATATAACTAGAAATATCAATAAGATGAAAATTGAGAAGCTTTGGAAGGAGAATTGGAACAAAATAAATTGAGAGGAGAATATGAAAGATAATAATTATTCTTTTCATAAACACGTCCCCCAAGAAAGGAGAATATGAAAGATAATAATTTTTTTCTGCCTTTAAGAATACTTTTCAATACCACGAGGACAATATCATGGGAACAAGTTAGACTATACGCTTTCCATCCTCTAATGAAATGATAACTTATTCCTAATATCAAAAACAAACTTTTTTATGATATCAATATGTAATTTTTTCAAAAAGTAGTATTTTAATAGATAGAAATATCTCAAAAAAGGGAAACATGGTACTAATATCTCATTCAAAAACACAGACAAATTATTCTTCATAGAATCAATTTTAAATTTTTTTAATGTTCTACAAGTAAATGTCATTCATGCATTCTATCTAATTATATCTCATCTAAATTCTAGCTTTGGTTTTCTTTTTCATAGCTTCATAGTGGAACATTTCGAGAGATGTTTATTTATGTTTATTTTTTTACTTGTGTTTTTTGACACATGAAATTTGAGATATTTTTAAGTATATTATGGGCAGGTGAACATGTAATAATTCGATTATTGAAATATGACACACACCTAGAGACACACACACATACACACACACACACACTATATATATATATATATATATATATATAGTGTGTGTGTGTGTGTTATCTAAACCTATTCCATGCTATAGCATGATCGTTTTGAAAAGTAATGTAATATTCATCAACATGGAAATAACTTTCGTACATTGAACTCGAAAACTGCATTGAAAAAAATAAAACTTCAACGAGTGTATTTCGTCTTGTTTGGCATCTTCTAGACAAAAATTAAGGAATACTATAGTATAATTTGTAAGATATTCTTAGCTTTTTGAATATATTTATAAAGCTGTTTGGTGAGATATGTTGAAAGCATTTTAAAGGAATGGTGTTAGATATTTCCAAAAGGTCAAAACTTTCTATTAGGACTTTTGGATATCGTCTTAGATTATTTTATATATTTATAAAGATATTTTGTGAGATATTTTGAAACAATTTTAAAGGATCGGTGTAAGATATTTCTAAGAGGTCAAAAAACTTTCTATTAGAACTTTTGGTTATCGTTTTGTAAGATATTCTTAGCTTTTTGAATATACTTATAAAGATATGTTGTGACATGTTTTAAGAGAAGTTTAAAGGAATGGTGTAAGATATTTCCAAAAGGTCAAAAAACTTTCATAATAGAGAATAATATAAGTTGCATAACATCTAGTCCAAAAAGTAATGTGAAGATATGCTCCCAATGCGGAGATACATCTTTGAAGATATGCTCCCAATATCTTTGAAGATATTAAAAAAATTATTTTAAACGTTAACTCTTTTTAATAGTTGAGTTTTAATACAATATAATGGATGATAAATGATGAATCAAGTTTATACATATTTTGCAATCTTGATTATCTTAAAATACTGTGTTGCCTTATGAGTGATATCTGAAATATTAATTTAAGCTCATTTGAAATATTTGATCTATAAATAATTTTTCTCAACACCGTATTTCACTTCCAACATGAATTTTACATATCGATTACCGTGTGGTACAGAAATAATAATGCCTTCATAAATTATTTAATTTGAAAATAACTTATGTTGTTATATTTTTATGACAAAAAAAATATGCCTCCAAGTTTCACAAAAGAAGTCAAATAAAATTTTTATTATCATTAAAAACTCATGATTAGTAAAGTCAAGAGATTCAATGCTTTTATAAAAGTACACAATACACCGTCGTGACACATTTTTCCCTCTTTAGGAGGTTTTTCCCCTTAGCTTGTATATACACCTATAGCCCTAATGGGTTACTAATCTTTGTACATTCTAGTGGTAATACATTCAGTATTGTGTGTTGAGCTCCAAGCTTCTTCTTCTTCCTTGTGTTGTTTGCATGCTTCCGTAGACATCTAACTTCAACAATTGGTATCAGAGCAGGTCGCCGCTTCATCTAGGGTGTCGTCGACACCCCTCCGGTTGTAGTCTTAGAATCGCACGAAATTCGGTGAGCATACTCAAGGTGTTTCAAAATCAAAACAGCTTCGGTATGTGGTGTCAAAATCACGATCTGAGCTTGTTTCGACCTTCGAACACACTATCATAGTGCTTGTGCTGGCTATTTTGTTTTTTTGTGCCAAAGACATATAACAGTTTTGGTTCACCAGTATAGGCATCCCAAAGTCCTCTATAGGTTTAGCAAAACTCATCAGGGTACTTCTGTTCAACGTTTTCAGATACAGTCATTTATCTGCATCAGGGTATTTTAGTTAGTGGCTGGCTGAAAGTAGTGATGTATTCCATATGTTGGCTATTGAGGATAATTTGGATGGTACCAATTACCCACTGTGGGCTTATATGATGTGACATGTATCGGTTGCAAAAGGACTATGGAACATTGTGCACGGTGTTGAAAAACATCCTATTACACCTGCAAATACAGGTATTGAACTTGATGCAGATGGTGTTGAAGATGCTGATATTCTTCAGATTCTTGTTCGTGCTGCGGTTTCTGTTGCACCTACCATAGAGAAAATTTGTTGGGATGGAAGAGATGCTTGGGCACATGCATTGATAGCATTGTGTGTCAAACATGCCATTATTCCTCACATTCGCTCTTGTAGAACAACTAAGGATGCTTGGGATACACTTAACACATTATACGAGGCTAGGAATGAGGCTCGTGCTGCTTACCTTTGAAAATAGTTGGAGAGTGATCATATGAACGAAGGTGATTCCATGGACAATTTTCTAACAAAGATCAAAGACTTGAAGGAACAATTGATTTTTGTTGATGGTTATACCAGATAGCTCACTTGTGCAGACCGTTTTGAATGGTCTTCTTGATTCATATCCGAGTTTTTCTTCTACTCTTTGTTTGATGATCAAAGGCAATCCAAATGCCTTGTCATTTGAGGAGTTAGTTTCTGTTCTATTGCAGGAAGATCAGTCTAGGAAGAACAAGTCTATTATGGGGGTTGTAGATCAAGCTTTCTTGGCTATTCAGAAGGCTACTAAGCAAAAATCTACTAATTCCACACAATCGAAGAAGGAAGACAAAGATGAGAAGAAATTAGAAAAGAAAAAATTGTTTTGCAAATACTGTGAAGCAAATGATCATGTCATTAAGAACTATCCAAAACTAGCTGCTAAAGGGGCAAAGAAGAAAGAGGTCCAAATGGTTGTTTTTTTTTTAGAGTACAATGAATTGGAAAGACACACACACAACCACGTAAGGTATAGGCACCCATCTTAGGGAACTGTGAGGCATCTACCCCTAGGCAAGACTTGAACGTTGGCCATCTGCCTCGGAGTACAAGGCACATATGCTAAACCATGCCCACAGGAATAGTTATTGCAGAGGCCGCTACACCAAAATCAGAGTCTGCTAATCTTGTGCAGGATGAAGAATGGGCATTTACTACTATTTGCAGTTTTGACCCATCTTCTCATGAGCAGTGTATGTTTGTAGTAGAATCAAGTGTTTGGTATTTTGATAGTGGGGCAACCAAACATATTACCTCGCAATGCAGTTTCTTCTCTTCACTTGAGCCTGATGCTATAGGGAATACTGTCACATGCACCAACAACTCCTCTTATCCTGTCATGGGAGATGGTGAGATCATTCTGACTACTACTAATGGTAGTTCTTTCACTTTGCCAGTTGCTTTATTTGTGCCAGGGATCAAGAAGAACCTGTTATCAGTTTCAGCTTTAGCCTGAGGGCATATCTAAGGAAACCTCCAAAAGAACTCATTACCTCTCTCTGTCTCTTGATCGCTTTCTCGTTTGCAATGATAGTTCCCCAATATCTTCTCCTTATTTTTGTGTGTCAAAAGCTTATAGAAAGCTCTCTCTTTCCAAGGTGTCATGATGGAAGGGCAACTTGAGCCGTCGGTAACTTAATCAGCTCATCTCCCCCTCTTCCATATAAGGACAAGATGAAATGATGCAAAGAAGGCTCGAGATAGAGAGGGAAGACAACCTATTGCTTAGTCCCTAGTAGAACCTGTGTTACTCATTATGAATAGGAACTCTGTAATTTCTACACGGTGAATGAGTGGTGCAACGAGTCTCTATGAGGACCGTGGAAGGAGTTGGTTCTCTCATGGGTTGGTGCTTGGATTAGCTTCATAGAAGAGTATCTCTCTGCCTCTCCTACTCTTGGTTGTATGTAGTTAATCCCCATAATTGACTCTTCCCTTTCTCTTTCATTTGCGGGCACTCTTTTAGTCTTGAGTGTACTCTATTATGGAGTTATCATTTCAAAGACTGATGAACAACATCGTATTTCTTCATTAAGTTTTTTTTCCCTCTCAATCAGAGTTTTTTCCCAATAATTAATGGATCAGATATCTATCTTATTCTCTAGTATATTTATTTGGGAATTATGTTGAAATGTTTTATGGTTGGATTGTTAGCAGTATTGTGATCGACCACTCTTTAACATTCCTCACTGTCTCTAAAGACCATTTACGACAACCTACAAGCCATGCATGGTTGTACCAAGGGTCATAGTCATTCTATTTGGCCATGTCGTTTTGCATTTTACAATCTTTTTAGGCATTCTATTACCATGACCTAATCTGGACATAACTCTCTTAGTCCCTTTTGAATTATGGAGCTCCCACTTATAGGATCAGAAGAATATGCTGCCCAAGTCATGAAGAAAACCACCCACAAACCTTCTCATCCAAATCAACCATGTCCCATGCAGATCTTTCTTGATTACTATCGTAAAAAAATATAAACTTTCCTACATTCAAGGGAGCATCCATTGAGGACCTTGATGATCATCTAAGATGACTCTTGATGTTGTGCAAAAAGCAGAGGCTTGGAAGAAAGGACAAATGCTTTCTCGGTTTTTTTTTCTACAACCTTGGACGGAGTGGAAGATAAGTGATTTATTCAGCTGAAGAGGATCACTTCCTCACATGGGTAGCATTAAAATAAGAATTCTCGATGCTTTCACATCACTAAAGTCCATTGAGCATGTTCTCAAGGAGCTAGAAAATCTCCAGCTCAAGATGGGTGAGTCCTTTCCTAAACTACTAATGAGGATAAGAGCACTAGTAGTTAAGCTACCTCAAGTCCCTAGTGAGTTTTTGGTCAAGAGCTGGATGGAGAAAGTATTACCTATCACCACAAGGCACATGCTTAGGGACCCCTTAGCTCCAAATGCCTCATCAGACAAGTTTGTAGCCACAACTATGCACATCAAGCAAGCCCCAATCCACTTTGGAGAAACATTTTCCCTTGTTGGAGGATGGGAGGACCTAATGGCACAACTCAAGAAGGAACTAGAAGTTCTAAGGTGGAACAAAAGGGATCTCCCACCACAAAGGATGACAAGGTAATGAGACTCTAAGAAGAGATAGAAGAGCTAAGAGGTAAGTAGGTAAGGACCGCTCTCCGGTGCACTCTATGTAAGAAATAGGGTCACCCAAATGTGAAATGCCCAAATAAGGTAACCACCATTTCTATGGGAAATTGGATCATGAATCCAAGGAGTGCTATGACCTCAAGAGATTCTCGACAACTTAATGTATTCCTAAAAGACTTGCTTGGTATACCTCCACCTATGCATATTTACCATTAGATGATCTTTTGAGAAAAGGCTTGATAAGACGGAGTGTTTCACCTTAGGGAACACCTATTTTATTTTAGAAGAAGAAAGATGGATTTTATAGATTATGTGTTGACTACACGGGGTTGAATAAAAGAACTCAATTAAAAATAAGTACCCAATCCCTCACATAGATACTTATTAGGTCAATTAAGTGGACAAACTCTATTCATTAAGATTGACTTAAGATTTGGATATAACCAAATTAGGATCAAAACAGAAGATATACCCAAGATAGCTTTCCCAACATGTTATGGCCATTATGACTTTATAGTTTTACCATTTGGATTAACAAAGTCTCTTGCTATATTCATTTACTTGCTTCTCATTAGGTCTACTGAGCAACAATATGCTTCTCATTAGGACTACTCAACAATATGTCATCAACATAGACAACAATGATCAGAAGCACATCATTCACATGCTTAACATATAAGGTGCTCTTAGTTGTACTAGTCTCAAAAACGTGTGCAATCAAGTAGGCATGTATCTTTTCATACCAAGCATGTGGTGATTGCTTCAAACCATTGAATGCATTTTTCAACCAACACACTTTGTTTTCATGCCCTTTCTACACAAAACTAGGGGATTAAAATATATTCACTTACTTATGTAAATCACCATTGAGAATTGTAGTTTTAATGTCGAACTGATGTACATTCCAACCATGATGAGCTCCAAGTGCACAAGAGCTATGAACGATAGTCATTCAACATGTGGGTGCAAAGGTCTCATCAAAATCAATGCCTCCTTCTTGAGAATAACCTTTTGCAACAAGCCTAGCCTTATACCTATCAACTATTCCATCAGGCTTAGGTTTCAGCTTGTATACCCATTTAGTGCCTATGGACTTTTTTTCCTAGAGGCAAATCACATAAAGAACGAGTACCATTCTTCATAATGGCATCATAGTTTGATTGCATGGCAGCCATCCATTTTTTTTAATTTTGTGCTACATCAAAAGAAATAGGCTCATTCTCATCACAAAGATTAGATGTAGCCATAGCATAGCAATCTAATGCAAAAGAATCAGTATGAGAGCCTGAACAAGTATGATATGACATAGGTGCATCTAATTTGCTATCTCACAAAGTCTACACTAGCCATTTAGGCATAGTTTTTACCTCCTCTATATGTTCCCTCTCATCAATAAGTGCATTATGTAAATTTGCATTAGAAATGTAATGATCTACATCATCATGTGAAACCTATAAAGGCTAAAAAAGTACCTCATTTGGATGAGCACTTGATTGTCCAACTATAAAAAGAGGTAGTAAAGTGTCATACACATCTTTGGAGCTAATTATTGTATCCTTAGTACATGAAAGTAATGGCTGAATTGCATTTTCCACAAAAACAGAATCATGGCTAACCAAAATTCATTTAGTCTATGAATGATATAGATGATAGCCCTTTCTTTCAAAACTGTACCCAACAAAATTACGTTTTACTGCTTTATCATCCAATTTTCTATGTTTTTGTCTAGACAATAATGCATATGCCAAACAACCAGAGACATGTAAATGAGCAATAGATGGCTTGTGACCATGTCAAGCCTCATATGGAGTGATAGAATGCAATTCTTTGGTGGGATACATGTTAAGTAAATATGTTGCACACATAACAACCTCAAGCAAGAAGCTATGTGGTAAAGCCTGACTTTTGAACATACACCTCACCATCTCCATGAGTGAACTATTCTTCCTTTCAATAAATCCATTCTGTTGAGGTGTATATGGCACTGTACATTGATATTTTATCCCATATTCAACCAGAAATGCATTAAAATCAGAAGACATGTATTCCCCCCTTTATCAAAATAGAGGGTGCCCATTTTGCATGCTAACAAATTTTCGGCCAAAAAAGTAATTGTTTGAAGCACATATAAACTTTGGAATTTGGTTTTAGTGGATACATCCTTGCATCCCTAGGAAAATCATCACTAAAATTCATGAAGTAAAGGTACTTCCCAAAAGAGGGTGTCCACATAGGACCACAGACATCATTGTGAACAAGCTCCAATTTTTTAGTAGCTAGAGCTGAACCATCTTTTAAGAAGGAGGAACACTCAATTTCGCCCAAAATACAACCTTCACAAACGTGTTTACAAGGTGCCTCAAGTTTCGGTAGAGAGAAAACCATTTCAAATTTCAGTAGGTGTAGCAAACAAGCATAATTCAGATGAGACCAAAGTGCATGCCAAAGCTTTGCATCTAACATAGCTTGAGAATCTTGAAGTGCACATGTTGAAACATTCATGTTTCCCAAATAAAGTAGAAGTATCTAAAGAAATGCTTGAGAAGATGGATGAAGAACTTGGAAAAATTAAGGAACACATAAAAGAAGCTCAGAAAAGGCAAAATAAATTCTATGATTTGAAGAGAAGACCACTTGAATTTTAAACACATGACATGGTATTTCTTAAAGTCAATCCTCATCAGTCTAACTTCTTGCTAGGGAAGGATAGACTTTCTTCACCATACACACATCCATTAAATTTTTGAAGAAGATTGGATCTCTTGCTTATTTATTGGAATTTCCTACACATTTAAATGTGCATCTTGTATTCCATTTTAGCTTATTTAAATGATATGTCACTAATGTTTCTTATGTTTTGTAAGACAACTATAAGCTAAGAGATGATGGCTCTTTTGAGCTTCGACCTGTAATAGTATTAGATACGATTGAAATATTACTTAGAAATAGATCTATAGTAGAGATATTAGTGAAATGTAACACATATCTAGTTGAAGATTCGACTTGGGTGAACTTAGATGATTTTTTGACACATCATCCTTCTTTCAAACTCTAAAGGTAGAGTTCTTAAAGAGGTGAAGAATTGTAGTAGGCCTTTTGATAGTGAAATAATTTATTTTGAGCTTTTTCATTATGTATTGTAGGGATAATGATTAGTTGATCTATAGCAAAGATCATGAAAGTCGTCTAGAGAACTTGAAGAAAAACTTTGAACTTCTTTGCAATAATCAACTTTATGGTAAAGAGTTAAAATATGATTTTCTTTATCCTAGAAGTAGAGTATTCTAGGCCATATCATTTCCACAAAAGGAATCAAAGTTGACCCCGACAAGGTCCAAGTGATTCATCAATGCTATGAGCCTAAGACTATTTGACAATTACAAAGTTTTCTCAGATTGGCTAGATATTATCAAAAGTTCATGGTAGGTATGCCAAATTAGGAGTAGCTTTGACAAATCAAGTCAAATGGAAGCATCAAAAGATTAATTGGAAATAGGAACAAACAAAAAGTTTTCAGGATCTTAAACTTGCTTTAGCTTTGGCCTTGGTTATACAAATAGTAGATCTGAACAAACTTTTCCAATTAGAGACAAATGCAAGTTCATCCACAATAGGAGCAATACTAAGCCAAGAAGGTCAACCAACAGCTTTTGAAAGTAGAAAGCTAAGTCTTGCTCAACAAAACTACTTTCCCTATGAGTGAGAGATGTTCGCTTTTATAAATGCTTTGAAGAGACGGAACCATTAATTTTATGGATCAAAGTTAACCATATTCTTTGATCAATAGAGCATTAAGTGGTTTGCAGAACAATCAAATTTGAGAGGTAGAAAAGCTAGATGGGTTGAAGAGTTACAAGAATTCAATTATGAACATAGGTACATGAAAGGAAAGTTAAGTTAGTTGAAGACACCTTACGTCAGATGCCTATGCTAAACAACCTGAGTTTTATACAAATTCAAAGTGAATTTATTTCAACTTTGAAAGGAAGCTGCAAAGGTGATCCAAGCTACAGTCAAGCATGGAAAGAAGCTAAACAAGCCTAGAAGAATGAAGCAAGTACTTCTATGGAAAAGTTTAGACACTAATCCCTCCAAGATTAAAATTTTCTTTATAAAGGTAAGGTTTATATCCCAAATTTAGAGGACATACAAATAAATCAAGATGTGCAAAACTATGTATCTAAGGGACATAAATGCAAAGTCAATAAGTTTGAACGACTTAAAGTTGGAAGACTGTTGCATCCTTTGGAGATTCTCAAAGGTAAATGGGAAAGTATCTCTATGGATTTCATTTAAGGATTAGTGTGCAATAAAAAAGGCTTTGATTCAATCTGGGTTTTAATGGATGGATTGAATAGAATTTCTCATTTTATTCCCTTTAAGACTACTTATAAGATTCCAAAACTTTCAAAAACATTTGTAAATCAACTTTATAGACTCTATGGTCTTCTAGTAGACATAGTTTTTCATCGAGATTCTCGATTTAAAAGCCATTTTTGGTGAGCAGTGTTTAGTAGACTTGAAACTAAACCAAGTTTAAGTATAGCTCAACATCGCTAGATAGATGGAGAAACAAGGAAAAGCTAATCAGATCTTGGAAGACATACTCAGAGTCTATATTACTTCCAAACAGATTGACTAGGAAGACTACCTTCCTTTGGCTCAATTTTCCTATAATAGTGCCAAGAATTCATCAAGTAGATTTAGTCCATTCATGTTGATGTATGGTTTCATCCTAGATCTCCATATGTAGTGGGACTTCAAAATGGATGAGTTCAAGCAGCTCAAGAACTCCTTCAAAAAATTAACTTTAAGCTTAAGCTAGCTAAAGAAAACTTAAAGAAAGATAAAGATCAAGAAAATGCTTATGTTGATCCTAAGTGAAGAGACATTAATTCTTAGCTTGGTGATCAAGTTTATCTTTGTGTTATTGAAAGGTCAAAAACGTTCAAGACGAGCCAATGTGCCAAGTTGTTGCCTAAGAGCATTGATTGATTCTACACATGGAGATTTCAATTAATCCTATTGAGTCTTAGCTTGTGTCACTCTAAAACTCACATAAACATTTGTAAATCAACTTTATAGACTCTATGATCTTCTGATAGACATAGTTTTTGATCGAGATGCTCGATTTACAAGTCATTTTTGGTGAGCAGTGTTTAGTAGACTTGAAACTAAGCCAAGTTTAAGTATAGCTCAACATCCCTAGATGGACAAATATAGAAAAGTCAATCAGATCTTGGAAGACATACTCAGAGATTATATTACTTCCAAACAGATTGACCGGGAAGACTACCTTCCTTTGGCTCAATTTTCCTATAATAGTGCCAAGAATTCATCAACTAGATTTACTCCATTCATGATGATGTATGGTTTCAGCCTAGATCTCCATAAGTAGTGGGACTTCAAGATGAATGACAACTCAAGAATTCCTTCAAGAAATGAACTTTAAGCTTAAGATAGCTAAAGAAAACTTAAAGAAAGCTGAAGATTGAGAAAAAGCTTATGTTGATGCTAAGTGAAGAGACATTAATTTTTAGCTTGGTGATCAAGTTTATCTTTGTGTTCTTGAAAGGTCAAAAAAGTTCAAGACCGGCCAATGTGCCAAGTTGTTGCCTAAGAGCATTGATTGATTTAGCACATGGAGTTGTCAATCAATCCTATTGAGGCTTACCTTGGTGTCACTCTAGCACAATGGTGAATACCAACGTGAGGAGATCCACCTCATAATTGTCAATTTGTAGAGAGGTTGGGAGGGTCGCTAAAGAAATGGCCTCTAACACTGCTTTAGTGCTCAACCTCATAAGCAAAGAAATGGCTTACATTGATCTTCCTGTTGTCACGACATGGAGTTGTCAATTAATTCTATTGAGGCTTACCTTGTGTCACTCTAGCACAATGGTGAGTACCAATGTGAGGAGATCCACCTCATAATTGTCGATCCATGGAGATGTTGAGAGGGGCACTAAACAAATAGCCTCTAACGCTCCTTTAGTACTCAACCTCATAAGCAAAGATGGATATGATGGAAAGGAAGGGTTCTTGGCTCCTTAAACCTTCACTTCACATATACACACAAAACACAAAGGGCACTTTTAGGCTATGGGTGATCCACACTACCCTCTTAGCACCCACACAAAAAGAAAATGCTCTTAGGACACATGCAATACACACTATCCTCTTAGCATTCACACAAGTGACACATACACATGTACATTCACTGATACACCAAATGCTCTTAGGATAGGACAGCTCCACACTCTCTTCTTAGCATTTAACAACAAACGTTCAAATACATAAACAAAAAGAGCAAGATAACCTCACTTCCCAATGGATATAAGCTGAATGGAAATGATGAGGATTTGGAAATGAGGGGAACGGAGAGAATGAATTATAAGAAATAGAAGGGGTGAAAGAGAGAAAGAGAGAGAGGGGGGGAGGAAGAAATAGGTGCATTCAAAGGGAAATAAATATTATATTACATGATATGGATACAAAGGATATGGGGTACATAAAGGACGAGAGTGTAACACCTCACTTGTATCCAAGCTCTCCACGTCCAAAGGGTAGCACTATGATCACCAGAATGTTGATAGCATGTACCTACACACCACTTGCTTGCTTTGAGGCACCCAACGGGTTCCTTTTATAGGCCTTTTGGGAAGATATTCGGAGATGATATTCTTTGGGAGAAGCATCTAGATGTGACACTTGTTGGTAGAAAATACAACTTTGACAAATTCCTAAAAGATTTTTGGCCATTCTAACGTGTGCACCACATCCCATATGGTCATATCTTTGATATTCTCATAAACATTCATAAATATACTATAAATAAGAGCTCAAGTTCATGGGAATGGTCTTGCTATCCAAGTTTGGGTGTTTGGAATATTATATCCTTGCTTTTGGACTGAAAAATCAATCACATGTGTCCCATTTTTCAAGAATCTTTTGTGTCGAACTGAAAATTCTGTGGTGGGGCTTAAATCTTTGAAACATTGTTCCAACTCTTTCAAAAGGGAGAGTGGTTCAAGCTTAAATATTCGAGTTTATAAAAACTACTTGTCCCACTCCATATTTATCTTTATGATTTGATTCTAGAATTCACTACAGGTAAGTCTAGCAACTTTACTAGGGTCAGGCCCACCTTATCCTTGCATTTTATTTGCTTCAAATACAAATATTTATGCTTTTCATGAAGGTTTCAAAAATAAAATATTATAAGGTACATATCTATATATAAGGTATTATTAAGGAGGGGTTTCGAAAAATATTCCCCCAATGTGAGGGTGGTATGATGACCATGAGTAAGTGACATACACAAGTGTGTGGATGAGAAGCACACTAACATACACACACATGCATAAACAAGGTAAGACAAAGAGAGACAGATAGAGAGAACAATGGAATCTGTTGATTAACAAATTTTCTTACAAATTTACATCAATTCTCTAAAAATCCAACTTTAAAGGTGAGGCATCTAGCTCCTTTTATAGTTTTTAGCTAGCTGTGGCCTAGTGTAGACCAAGACTCTAGCCTAGATAAAATCTATGTTCTCTAGATCATGTGGAAGCTCAAATGGGCTCAAAAATTATGAAATTGGATAGGTAGGTGGATCAACTACTCCTCAAGCTCAAGGACTCCTCGGTTTGAAAAAAATGGAGTTTATTCTACCAAAAACAAGATTTCCAATGGAATGTAGTGACAAGAATCATTGTTTGTGATATGTTTAATTTGGAAAAAAGAATACTTGGCCTACTCAACAGATTTGCATTGACTTCCCTATGTTGGCTTGGTCCTCCTTGTCCTTGCTCTCTCTAATTTCCTTGTCTCATGCTACCTTGATGCATAAGTCCTCGAGGGCTGCTAACAACCCCCACTCTTTTCTATCTATTTTCCCTGACTGACCCTTGTTGTGGAGGGCATGTCATATAAAATTGTACTATGTTAGTAGCCAGTTCATGTTCTTTTAATATGAGACGTCATGCTAAATGAGGCATTAATCTATCCCAATCTATTGATCTTGGAGCCTCCAAATGTAGCATATAGCTAACGACTAGTCTTATTTGGTAATGGAAGTTGGTTAGATCATTTTGACTACTAATGATGGTAGTTCTTCCACATTGTCACATGCTTTATGTGTGGCAAGGATTAAGAAAAATCTATCGTTAGTTTCAACATTAGCAAACATTGGCTTGGTTGTCAAATTTGTTGATGACAAATGTACAATTCATGATCTCTCAAAGGATGATGTTATTATTCTTGAGTTTTATGTCATGGGTTGTATAAGCTCATAGACTATGCAAAATCTGTGAGTGATTTAGCATGTGTAGTTCAACATTCTTGTAAGACAATAGTTACGCAATATAACACAGGAGCAATAGCAGAGAAGATAACAGATATAGGAGAATCTCAACAATTTTCTACTAGCAGCAAGTACAAAGATGATGGCGTTGTCCACCCGTGCGCTCTCAAGGTAGAGCTTAAATGGTGATCTAGACAACTCTAGATAGGGAGATACAAGGTAGAGGTATGCTGGCTCAACTCAATGTCTTAGGTAGTGCAGAAGTCATGTATATATAGGATCATGGGTGGCCTGCCATGGACGGCTATACATGGGCGGTAGAGCGTGGGCGGCCACCGCCCGCGTAATTGCCTTACACGGCTTAGACTGGTTGAACCGACCTAACAAATATAAATGATTTCTGACTCCGATAGGGAATATTCCATGGAATATTCCCTTTATCGTGGTAACTCCCTTTCCTTATAATACCTTACATGGTCCAATATGACCTTCATCCAACATTCAAGTTGGGATTCCCATCAATTGGGTAATGCATGCTTGGCTTCTCCTCATAAAGGGGGCCTTACAAAATGTGCATACAATCATGAGGGGTAGACATTGATCATATACTAACACCCCCCCTCAATGTTTATCGATGATAAATCAAGTAGGTCTCGGTCCTATGCCCATCTGTTGAAGATTCTTGTTGAGCTGCTCTCTTCCAAGTGCTTTAGTGAATATGTCAGCACAATTTGCCTCTGTTGGGCAATATTCTAGCTCCACAATTTCATCTTCAATTAGCTCATGAATGTAATGGTACTGTACTTCTATGTGCTTGGTGCGAGCATGAAATACTGGGTTCTTTGCAATAGCCATACAACTTTGATTATCACACTTGAGTACAGTTGGCATATTTGATGGAAAGCCTAGATCTGCAAGAATTCTCCTTAACCAGACTGCCTCACAAGAAGCAAAACAAGCTGCTTTGTACTCTGCTTCAGTGGAGGAGAGTGCAAGAGTTGGTTGCTTCCTACTTACCCAAGAAAATATTCCTGAACCAAGTGAGAAACAATATCCAGAAACTGATTTTCTAGAATCACAATCTCCAGCCCAATCTGAATCACAATATCCTTGGAGTGTATCACCTGTGGTATACAAAATACCAAAATCCAAGGTTCCTGCAATGTACCTTAGAATTCGCATTCCAGCATTCCAGTGACTCTCCTTAGGTTTGTTGGAAAACCTGCTTAACACTCCAACAGCATAGCAAATGTCTGGTCTAGTGTTGCACAAAAAAATAAGACTTCCAACGAGCTTCCTATACTTCTTAGCATCTACATCAGGCATGTTATCATCCATAGATAGCTTATGATTTACCTCCATAGGTGTGCTAGTTGGTTTGCTGTCCATCATTCCAAATGCCTTAAGAATTTCTTTGGAATATTTTTGTTGTGAGACGAAAATGCCATCCTTCCTTTGCCATACTTCAATTCCCAGACAAAAATGGAGTAGACCTAAGTCTGTCATTTCAAACTCAGTTCCCAAGCTGATCCGAGTTTGATTGATGAGTTCCTGATGATCTCCTGTAATGATCAAATCATCTACATATACAATGACAACAACTAGCTTGCTATCCCTTTTCGTTACATACAAGTTAGCATCAGAAGTACTTCTTTCAAAACCCATATTTTTGAAAAAATGATCTATTCGTTGGTACCAAGCCCGTGGAGCTTGCTTAAGTCCATACAAAGCTTTCTTCAACCTGCAAACTTTATTTTCTGAATTGGGCACCTCAAAACTTGGTGGTTGAGATAGATATACCT
Source organism: Ceratopteris richardii (assembly GCA_020310875.1). Lineage (NCBI taxonomy): Eukaryota > Viridiplantae > Streptophyta > Polypodiopsida > Polypodiales > Pteridaceae > Ceratopteris > Ceratopteris richardii. Next base: position 165,454,248 of record CM035426.1, on the reverse strand, counting down.
CCTCCTTGAGGTGACCATTCAAAAATGCAGATTTGACATCCATCTAGAAAATAGGCCAGGACTTTTGTGTAGCTACTGCAAGTACCGTCCGAATAGTTGTCATGCGTGCTGTTGGTGCAAAAGTTTCTTGAACATCAAATCCTTCAATCTGTGAAAACCCTGTGCAACTAATCGTGCCTTATACTTTTCTAATGTTCCATCAGCTTTATACTTAGCTTTCCAAATCCATTTAGTACCTATTACCTTCTTCTTTGGCGGCAAGTCGACTAGATCCCATGTATCATTTTTGAGTATACTATCATACTCAGATTGCATTGCCGCTCTCCAACCTGGATCATCAATGGCTTCTTCAATGGTCGTAGGTTCCTTTATCGAACCCATGATATCTACCATTAGAGCCATGTTAACAATGTGTTCTGAGGCTCTTCTTTGCTCCTCTATTCTCTTTGATCTTCGTAATCCATCCGATGATGATTCTGGTACATCTACATGTGGATTGTGATCATCAAAGAGCTGTTGTGCCCACTTCGGTAGTGGCTTACGCTGTGCAGCTACAACTGGTTGGCTTTTTATTGAGGAAATTTCTCCATCAGATGTTTCCTCCTCCTCAACTTTAACCTGTCTTTTGATAGGCACAAGGTGAGATATTTCTCCGTTTGATGAGATAGTAGATTTACCTTTATCTTCTACTAAGTGTGGTCGTTCATCAAACACCACATCTCGGCTGACAAAAATCTTCCTTGCCTCAGGATCCCATAACCTGTATGCTTTAGACTCTTCACTATATCCTAGGAAGACACACTTTTTGCTTTTTGAATCCAACTTTGATCTTGTTGAATCAGGAATATGTGCATAACAGAAACAACCAAAAATTCTAAAATGCAAAACTGAAGGCTTTTTACTAGAATATGCTTCTTGAGGAGTCATCCCCTTCAGTGCTTTTGTGTAGCTTCGATTGAGGATGTACACTGCTGTATTGACTGCTTCTGCCTAGAATGAATCAGGCATGTCTTGAGCCTTCAACATACAACGAGCCATTTCAACTACTGTCCTGTTCCTGCGCTCAACAATGCCATTTTGTTGGGGTGTATGAGCTGTGGTAAGTTGCCTTTTCACACCATGCTCCTTACAATAATTGTTGAATTCTGTTGAAAAGAATTCACCTCCTCTATCTGTTCTAAATTTCTTCAGTTTCCTTCCTGATTCATTTTCTACATACTTATGCCACGTTTTAAATTTTTCAAAAGAATCAGCCTTCTCTCGAATGAAATAAACCCACATCTTTCTACTATAATCGTCGACTAACAGCAAGAAGTAGAAAGATCCTCCTAAAGCAGGTGTAGACATTTTACCGCAGAGATCAGCATGTACCAACTCTAGAGGAGCTTGAGATCGATTGCTAGTCTCTCTTGGAAATGCCTTTCGTTGTTGCTTGCCCATCATACAAGCTTCACAAGGTTCCTGCAACTCTGAAAATGCAGGCAAATGAGCAACCATCCCTGTTCGTTGCATCTCCTTCAAAAATGCAAATCCGAGATGCCCAAATCGTTGGTGCCATAACCTGCTTACATCTTTATCTTCTGTAGCAGTTAAAGCACTTAACTCATACAAGTTATCCCGTCGTATGCCTTTACCTACAACATTACCTGATGAATCCATGATTTCCGCACCACTCTTATTGAAGTGAACTTCGAGTCCACGATCTGTTATTGCAGAAACTGACAACAAATTTCTTTTGAGTGTAGGTACATAGAGAACATCGGATAACTTTTTCTCAACACCTGGAGAAGTGATAAAAGAGATGGTTCCAGTTCCTTCAGCTGGACACATGGAGTCATTTCCCACCACTACATTGATGGATTCCCGCAGAGGCACTAGGGAACTATAACAATCCTTTTTACTAGTCATATGGCGAGAAGCTCCACTATCTAAAATCCATGGCTCATCAACACGAGCTTGAGCAGATGAACATACCTCTTCAATAGCTACCCAAAGTTCTAGCTCTGTGTTGTTTGCAGACTCTTTGTTCTTCCATGATGATTTTACAGTCCCATTCCGTTCATCAGCTTGCTTCTTTCTGCAATCCTTGATGGCATGGCCTTTCTTTTCACAATAGAAGCAACTTCCTATGAACTTTTTCTTCTTTGGCTTCTTCTTTGATCCCTCTGAAGAGCCTTTACCTTTTGCATTTGCTGAGAATGCAGCATCAGTTGTACTTTGCCGATTCTTCAGCCGCATCTCTTCTTCTAAAAGCATGGCACAAAACTCTTCAAATGTAAGAGGAGTTGGCCTTACCTGAGTGTTAAGGGCTGTTACTAATCCATCATACTTTGCTGGAAGAACACGTACAGATCTTCGAGCCAGCTCTTCTGGTGTTATAACAACACCAACTGCAGCCAATTAATCTTGAAGATGCTTTATCCGTTTGATAAAATCTTTAGCCTTTCCAAAATCAGAATGCTTTTCATTTGCCAACTGATTTTCTAAATTCTGTATCCTAGTGTGGTTCTTAGTCTCATATTGTCAAGCCAATATGCCCCAAGCCTCATGTGCTTTAGTAGTATGTTCAACTAAAGTAAGCACAGAATCACTTACACTAGTGACAATCGCACATAATGCATCAGCATTCCGCCTCTTCCAAGCTCGTAGAAGATCTGGATCTGGCTGAATCATCATTCTTGAATTTGCTGGATCTTCAACTGGTATAGGCTCTGGATCCAATCCCATCGGTCCCATGAGAGTGTCAAGTAATTCATAGGAGTCCAAAATTGCAGAAATTTTGAACTTCCAGAGTGTATAGTTGGTTCCATCCAGCTTCCCTTCAGTGACTGCAGGTGGACGAATTCGAATAGGTGCAGCATTAACATTAGCTGAAGCACCAAGACTAGTGCTCGACGATGAAGCCATCATGTAATCACTCGAATAATCTACTGATATTCTAGTCTGCTAGTAGGCTAAAATAATGATACTTCTCAAGCTATTCGAACCTTACAGCTTTGATACCATGTAAGACAATAGTTACGCAATATAACACAGGAGCAATAGCAGAGAAGATAACAGATATAGGAGAATCTCAACAATTTTCTACTAGCAGCAAGTACAAAGATGATGGCGTTGTCCACCCGTGTGCTCTCAAGGTAGAGCTTAAATGGTGATCTAGACAACTCTAGATAGGGAGATACAAGGTAGAGGTATGCTGGCTCAACTCAATATCTTAGGTAGTGCAGAAGTCATGTATATATAGGATCATGGGTGGCCTGCCATGGACGGCTATACATGGGCGGTAGAGCGTGGGCGGCCACCGCCCGCGTAATTGCCATACACGGCTTAGACTGGTTGAACCGACCTAACAAATATAAATGATTTCTGACTCCGATAGGGAATATTCCATGGAATATTCCCTTTACCGTCGCGCCGGGGCGCTGCCGCTGGCCCCCTGGCCCCCTGGGACCCCCCAGCCAGGGGGCCCGCTAGCCCCCTTGGACCCCCCAGCCGGGGCTGCTCACCGCTGCCCCGGACCCCACAATTGGGGACCCTGGTAACTCCCTTTCCTTATAATACCTTACATGGTCCAATATGACCTTCATCCAACATTCAAGTTGGGATTCCCATCAATTGGGTAATGCACGCTTGGCTTCTCCTCATAAAGGGGGCCTTACAAAATGTGCATACAATCATGAGGGGTAGACATTGATCATATACTAACAATTCTCTCCCTATCTTAGATGTAAAACTTTGGCATCTATGCTTTGGTCATATGAACTTTTCTAGTTTTCTTCATCTCTAGAAATATGAAATGGTGTCCTTTCTATGCAATTTTTAGGCACCTTGTAAACATGTCTCGAAAGGCTCTATTTTGGGCAAAATGTGGCATTCCTCCTTCCCAAAAGATGGTTCAGTTCGAGTTTCTCATAAATTGCAACTTGTTCATAGTGATGTCTGTGGTCCTATGGAGACACCTTGTTTTGGGAACAACCTTTACTTCATGACTTTTATTGATGACTTATCCAGACATGCATGGGTGTATCCACTCAAAGAAGAGTCCTAAGTGTTTATTGCTTCAAATAGTGTCTCATTATGGTTAGAAACCTGAAAACATGTAAAATGGACAGCTTGCTTTCTCGTCTAGGGGGCAATACATGTCTTCTACTTTTAATGCACTTTTGGCTCAGTGTGGGATACAACATTAGTGTACAGTGTCATATACACCTCAACAAAATGGAGTTTTTGAAATAAAGAATGCGTCTCTCATGGATATGGCAAGGTGTATGGTCAAAAGTTAGGCTTTAGCATATAGCTTCTAGCTTGAGGTTGTTATGTGTGCAACATATGTACTTAATAGGTGTCCACAAAAGAAGTGAAATCAATCACTCCATATGATGCTTGGCATGGTCACAAGCCATCTCTTTCTCATCTATGTTTCTTTGGTTGGCTAGCATATGCATTAGTGCTCAAACAACAACACATAAAATCGGATGATAAATTAATGAAATGAATTTCTGCTGGTTAAAATTCAGAAAGCAAATGCTATTATCTATATCCTGCATAGATTAAATGCATTTTTCTTAGTCCTAATGTTGTTTTTGTGGAAGTTTCAACTCAACCATTACTTTCACATACCAAAGTGACATGAGTTAGCTTGAAGGATGTCTATGATACTTTGCTACATCGTTTTAGAGGTGGACAATCAAGTACTGGCCCAAATGAGGTAATTTCTCAACCTTTAGAGGTTCCAAATGATGATGTAGATCATTCCATTTTTTATGCAAATTTACATTATGCACTTGTTGATGAAAGGGTTAACATAGAAGAGGCTAAAACTATGACTTAATGGCTAGTGCAAACTTTGAGAGATAGAAAATTATATGCACATTTTTCATATCATACCTGTTCAGGCCTTCATAGTGTTTCCTTTGCATCAAATTTCTATGCTCTTGCTTCCTCTAGTCTTTGTGACGAGAATGGGCCTCTTTATTTTAATGAAGCACAAAATTCAAAAACTTGGATCATTGCTATGCAATCAGAATATGATGCTATTATGGTACTTGGTCTTTAAGTGATTTGGCTCTAGGAGAAAAAACCATTGGCACTAAATGGCTATAGAGCTAAAACATAAACCTGATGGAATAGTTGACATGTATAAGGCAAGGCTTGTCGCAAAAGGCTATGCTCAAGAGAGACGCATTGATTTTGGTGATACCTTTGCTTCCACATGCCGAATGGCCACTATTCATAACATTTGTCTTTTTTCAGCTCATCTTCTTTGGAATGAACATAAATTGGACATTAAAACTACATTTTTGAATGGTGAATTACATGAACAAGTGTAGGTATTTCAGCCACAGGGTTTTGTGCAAAAATGGCATGAAAACAAAATGTGCAAGCTGAAAAAGCATTATATCAAGCAACACATGCTTGATATGAAAAGATACATGCCTACTTGCTTCCACATGGTCTTGAGAACAATCCAACTTAGAGGACCTTATATGTTAAGCATGCAAATGATGTACTTCTAATAATTTTTCTATATATTGATGACATGCTTCTCATTGGTCCTAATGAGAAGTATAAAAGTTAAGGCTATTTTTCATGCCTCTTTTGAGATGTCAAGTTTGATACATTTGCATTATTATTTAAGCATTCAATTTAATATGCAAGTTGATGGAGGAATAGCTTTGAGTAAGATGAATTATATTGACACATTATTGCAAAATTTTGGCCTTGAAGATTGCAAAACTATTGCCACTCCTATGGAAACAAGTTTACAATTGAGCCTTCATGATGTTGCAGATTCATTTGATGTTGTTCACTATTAGTAGGTTGTTAGATGCTTTATTTAAATATGCATAACTCAACATGATATTCAATTTGCTATCTCTTAGATGAGCATGTTTATCCATTGCCTAGGTGCCAAGCATTGGAAGATGATTGAGCGCATCTTTCGCTACTTGAGTGGTACCCAACTATTTGGGTTGTTTTATCCCAATGGGGGATCATTAAAGCTATATTTACATTCTTTTTTATGACTTAGAGTAGACTAGTTGGTATGCAACTTTTGTGCCCACTAGTAGTTTTTGCTTCATGATTGGAAGCTCATGCATATCTTTGTTGGGCAAGTAGCAGCCTACCATGGCCACTTTTAATTGTGAGGCTGAGTATAGGGCAACTTTCATAGTGACTATTGAATGTATGTGGCTCAAATGCCTTTTGCTGATTTGGGTGTTCTTTAATTGGTAGTTGCATGGAACCTTGTCCTCCATGCTTGCACAAAGCACATTGAGATGCACTATCATTATGTCTGTGAGAGGTTCTCTACTAGACAGATCAGTCATGCTTATGTGCCCACAGAGGATAATGTTGGAAACCTTTTAACAAAGACTCTACCTAGGGAAAAGTGGGATTTTCCCAAAGCTTTGGGTTAACTTCCTTTTTTGTATTAATCTCTTTCCACATACCTTGGCACTTACTTATACATGAGTGGGAGCTCCTTGTTCACTGCATCACTCCAAGGAAGGATTTTTGTTTTTTTTGTTGGATGTGTGTTAGGACTCCTCATGCACTTTTTTCATCTTTAGGAGGTTCTTTTACCCTTTCTTGTATATACACCGTTAACCATAATAGTCACTTATCTTTGTAAACTCACTTGATAAAACATTTAATATTGTGTTTTGGTATGTATATATATATATATATATATATATATATATATATATATATATATATATATATATATCCTATTTTTCCTTATTTTCTTCTTTTATGCTACAATTTATCTATCTTTATTTTAGTTAATTTTGACAAAAAATATTTGAATCTCACATGATCATGGCATATTATCATAAAAAAGTCTTTTTATCAATTGAATTAAAAAGGTCATATAAACAATTCTTATCAAGAACAATTGATCCAATGAAGTATGGTCAAAAAATATGGCTAAACATGTAAATAATCACGAATAGGTTGATTGAAATTGTGAATGGAGCACGAACATTTTCCTAGGATACAATAGGTTGATTGAAATCTATACCTTGAAAATAATTTGGGAATACCAAATTCCATATGAATTTTCTTTTTTGCATAAAATAAAATATCATTATTATAATTTAGTAACACTTTTAATTTTGTTTATAATAATCTCTAAATATTTTGGATCTTGGAATGAAACAAGTAACGGCCTTCAATTGTTACTATAGATATCAATTATTACTAGAAATATCAATAATGGCCTCCAATTGTTACTAGAAATATTAAGTATAGAAATACCAATAAGATAATAATTGAGAAGCCTTGGAAGGAGAATTGGAACAAAATAAATTGGGAGGAGAATGAGAGAGATAATAATTATTCTTTTCATAAACACATCCCCCAAGAAAGGAGAAAATGAAAGATAATAATATTTTTTTCTTTAAGAATAAAATCAATACCACGAACCACTTACAATATCATGGGAAAAGTTAGACTATACACTTTCCATCCTCTAATGAAATGATACTTATCCGTAATATCAAAAACAAACTTTTTTATGATATCAATATGTAACTTTTTCAAAAAGTAGGATTTTAATAGATAGAAATATCTCAAAAAAAGGGAAACATGGTACTAAATCTCATTTAACACACACAAAAACTATTCTTCATAGAATCAAGTTTAAATTTGTTTAATGTTCTACAGGTATATCTCATCTAAAGTCTAGCTTTGGTTTTCTTTTTCATAGCTTCATAGTGGAACATTTCGAGAGATGTTTATTTTTTTACTTGTGTTTTTGACACATGAAATTTGAGATATTTTTAAGTATATTATGGGCAGGCGAACGTGTAATAATTCGATTATTGAAATGTGACACACACACACACACACACATATATATATATATATATATATATATATATATATATATATATATATATATATATATATATATATATATATATATATATATATATATATATATATATATACTGCGTGTGTGTGTGTTATCTAAAACTATTCCATGCTATAGCATTATCGTTTTGAAAAGTAATGTAGACAAAACATGAAGTAAGATAACGCAAATGACTCAATTTATAAATATATTTATATTTATCAACATGGAAATAATTTTCCTACATTGAAGTCGAAAATTGCATTGAAGTTTTGTTTGGCATCTTCTAGACAAAAAGTAAGGAATACTAAGATATTCTTGGCTTTCTGAATATATTTATAAAGATATTTTGTGAGATATTTTGAAAGCATTTTAAAGCAATGGTGTAAGATATTTCCAAAAGGTCAAAACTTTCTATTAGGACTTTTGGCTATCGTCTTAGCTTTTTTAATATATTTATAAAGATATTTTGTGAGATATTTTCAAAGAACTTTAAAGGAGTGGTGTAAGATATTTCTAAAAGGTAAAAAAACTTTCTATTAGGACTTTTGGTTATCGTTTTGTAAGATATGCTTAGCTTTTTGAATATATTTATAAAGATATTTTGTGAGATGTTTTAAGAGAAGTTTAAAGGAATGGTGTAAGATATTTCCAAAAGGTCAAAAAACTTTCATAATAGAGAATAATATAAGTTGCATAACATCTAGTCCAAAAAGTAATGTGAAGATATGCTCCCAATGTGGAGATACATCTTTGAAGATATGCTCCCAATATCTTTGAACATATTAAAAAAATAAATTTAAACGTTAACTCTTTTTAATAGTCGAGTTAAAATGATGAATCGACTTTAGACATATTTTGCAATCTTGATTATCTTTAAAAATATTGTGTGTGCCTTATGAGTGATATCTGAAATATTAATTTAAACTCATTTGAAATATTTGATCCATAAATAATTTTTTTCAACACCATATTTCACTTCCAACATGCATTTTGTATATCGATTACCGTGTGGTACAAGAATAATAATGCCTTAATAAATTATTGAATCCGATAATAACTTATGTTGTTATATTTTTATGACAAAAAATTCAGTTATGCCTCCAAGTTTCACAAAAGAAGTCAAATAAAAGTTTTATTATCATTAAAAACACATTCTTAGTAAAGTCAAGAGATTCAATGCTTTTACAAAAGTTTTCTACCCAATACGTTTTCCACAAATTGAGATCTGGATTCTCAATATTCATAAGCGTTTTAATGTACTTTTGAAACATTTTATTATCTTTTGTGATGTAATGTTTGTTGATATATCTAGGTAGTGATATGTGGGAACACACTAGGAATGTCTGGGCACATTTTTCCCTCTTTAGGAGGTTCCCCCCCTTGTATACATGCATATAGCCCTAATGGTTTACTAATCTTTGTACATTCTAGTGGCATTACATTCAGTATTGTGTGTTGAGCTCTAAGATTCTTCTTCTTCCTTATGCTGTTTGTGTGCTTCCGTAGACATCTAACTCCAACAATTGGTATCAGAGCACGTTGCCGCTTCATCTAGGGCATCGTCCACACCCCTCCAATCGTAGTCTTAGAATTGCACGAAATTCGGTAAACATACTCACAGTCTTTTAGAAATCAAAACAACTTAGCTATGTGAAGTGCCGAAATCGCGATCTGAGCTCGTTTCGGCCTTCGAATGCACTATTGTAGTGCTTGTGTAGGCTATTTTGTTTTTTTTGTGCCAAAGACATATAACAGTTTTTGTTTGCCAGTATAAGCATCTCAAAGTCTTCTATAGGTTTAGCAAAACTTATCAGCGTACTTCCGTTCAACTTTTTCAGATACAGTCATTTATCTGCATCAAGGTATTTTAGTTAGTGGCCATGGCTGAAAGCAGTGATGTATTCTGTATGTTGGCTATTGAGGATAAGTTGGATGGTACGGTAGAGGAGGTCTATTATGCGGGTTGCAGATCAAGCTTTCTTGGCTAGTCAGAAGACTACTAAGCAGAAATTTGCTACTTCTGCACAATCAAAGAAGGAAGACAAAGATGAGAGGAAATCAAAAATTCAGAAATTGTTTTGCAAATACTCTAAAGCAAATGATCATGTCATTAAGAACTATCCAAAAATAGCTGCTAAAGAGGCAAAGAAGAAAGAGGTCGGAATGGTTGTTTTTTTTTTGAGTACAATGAATTGGAAAGACACACACACCCAACCTCGTAAGGAATAGACACCCATCTTAGGGAACTCTGAGGTATCTAGCCCTAGGCGAGACTTGAACCTTGGCCATCTGCCTAGAAGTACAAGGCACATCCACTAAACCATGCCCACCAGAATGGTTGTTGCAGAGGCCTCTACACCAAAAACAGAGTCTGCTAATCTTGTGCAGGATGAAGAATGGGTGTTTACTACTGTTTGCAGTTTTGACCCATCTTCTCATGAGTAGTGTATGTCTGCAATAGACTCAGATGTTTGGTATTTTGATAGGGGCAACCAAACATATTACCTTGTAACGCAGTTTCTTCTCTTCACTCGAGTCTGGCCCTATAGGGAATACTATCACATGCACCAAAAACTCCTCTTATCCTGTCATGGGAGATGGTGAGATCACTCTGACTACTAATCATGGTAGTTGCTTCACTTTGTTAGTTTCTTTCTTTGTGTGACGGATCAAGAAGAACGTGTTATCAGTTTTAGCTTTAGCTAAGATTGTCTTGGTTGTGAAATTTGTTGATGACAGGTGTACATCATGATCTCTCAAATGGCGACATGATTATTGTTTCTGGCCTTTTATGTTGTGGGTTGTATAAGCTCATAGACTATGAAAGATTTGTGAATGATTTAGCATATGTAGTACATGATTCTCAGGCTATGTCAAATGCAAAGCTTTGGCATGCATGCTTTGGTCATCTGAATTTTGCTAGTTTGCTATGCCTACAAAAATCTGAAATGGTGTCCTCTTTGCCCAAACTTGAGGCACCCAGAAAACATATTTGTGAAGGCTGTATTTTGGGAAAAATGCCGCGTTCCTCCTTTCCAAAAGATGGTTCAATTCAGGCTACTCAAAAATTGTAGCTTGTTCATAGTGATGTCTGTGGTCCTATGCAAACACCCTCTTTTGGAAATTATCTTTACTTCATGTCTTTCATTGATGATTTTTACAGGCATGCATGGGTATATCCATTGAAGGAAAAGTCTAAAGTGTTCATGTGCTTCAAATAGTTTTTGGTTTTGGCTGAAAATCTATCAACATGTAAAATGGACACCCTCTGTTTTGATCGAGGGGGGAAGTATATGTGTTGTGAAACAACAAACTATTACCTAGCAAAACCACCTCAATAAGAATGCACGTATCCACCCATATATATACCTCTAGCCCAAGGGGGTGCATGTCCTTGAGATTGGCCAAGTGTCCAGCCAAGTGTCCCTCATGTGAACACTTTCTCGAGGGTGATCACATGCCTTTTAATTTCCCAAGGTCTATCACATGCCTTCTATTCTCTCATGTACACACAAGGTGGCTCCTAGAGAAGCTTCTCCCAAGATTAAGGTTCCCACACCTTAGGATAAATCAAGCCTAAGGTTCTAACCATTCAATTGGGAGCTCATATGAATAAATACCTCAAGGGTTGAAACCAAGGGTTTCACCCAAAGGTTCAAGGCATGTTCCAAGGGTAATTCAAGGGTTAGACCAAAGCAAACATACATCATATTATAACCTTTAGAATCCATATGTTTAACCTTATGAACCCATGAATTATACAACATTCTTCCCCCCTTTAGCATTTTCATCCTCAAAAATGTGTGTAGGTATAATGTGTGAAGTATTCCCCCGTGCACCATGATCTATACTCTCAGCATGGTCATCTCTCTCTTTTAGATTCATTTCTAGTAATCAGATAAAGGCTAATCCCTACCTTATTCTGAAAAGAAATGCATCCTGCCCAAATCACTTTCTCTTAGTCCACATGAATGTACATGCATGCTTTGTACTATGGATTAGTGAAAAGGGTGGACTTCTTTGGTGTTCTTTTTCTTTTGGCACTTTCACAAACATTGAGCTCCATAAAATAATACATTTTAGTACACTTTGTACTTCCCTAGAACTGTATATTTCTTAAGAGTTTGTAATAGAGATCCTATCTCTATCTTGAAAGGGCCACAAATTAGATTCATCTGCCACTTTCAATAGAAAGGAGAGGAACCTTTAGATATTCTGAACTTAACTTTTTCTTTTATAGTGCTTTTCAAATACAAATATACCTTATTTTTATTTGATAGGACTTAGCTAAAGCTATGAACTTAGCAAAGTGGGTCTAGTGAGTCCTTTCCAAAACATGCTCAATGAAATGAGGAGAAATACTACCTTCTCATTCCTTGGCAAGTTCGGTAGACTTATTTCAATCATCTAGGTTTTCTTGAAACATAAGATTCAAGTATTCCGAATGAAAATATACCCAAATTTGAAAGTTCATGTCTACAATTGGATCCCTATCTTGATCATCTTTGATTTTCTCTGGATTAATTCTCTGAGTAGATTTTAATCCCTTTGGAAAATCTATGATCTTCAAGACTTTATTGATCCAATGACTAAAATCATTTCTTTTAGGAATCAGAATTAGTTGGTATGTCTTTACCCAGTTCTTTGTTCCACTTAGCTTTGCAAGTTCTTCCAAAGAGAATCAGTAGTAACTATCTTGAACTAATGCTGGTTCATACCTCAGATAGTTATGTATACTAACCTCAAAGATCTCCAAAGCTTTTGCAAAGAGAAACAAAGCTTACTAAACCAATTCCTTCATATCTTAAAAATAATCAAGCCATCAAGATATCTTCTAAATCTTCTATCTATTTGGATGGAGTTAAATGATTCAAGTTTTGCTTTTAGTTCCAAGATCTTGCAAGAAAGGTGCCTCTTTCTAGGCATCATATTCGAGATCTTGCTAGGAACTTAATGAACATTCTTGAATCATTTGTTCTCACCAAAGATTCAAAACACAATCTTTTATAGATCATTCTTTCATTCAAGGCAATTATACTTGAGTAGGCTTGACTTTACTTTTGGAGTTTAACTTGGTAAACTTCCAAAATTGTTTACCCTCTTACTTATCCAAATTTATTGTTCCATATAAATTTGGCTATGCATTTTATTAAGAAAAGTGCATCTGCTTCAGAGGATAAAGGATAGCATTTTCTAGGGTAAATGTCATGTTCATTCTATTTACCCTTTTGTTCATACAACTAGGTGTATTAAATTGGTTCAAGGAGGTACATTTCTACACCTCATAATGAACCTAAGACCTTAATCTAAATGGTCTTATCTTTAAGGCTTATCGTGATGTTTCCTATCGGATCTTGAGCCTATTTTCTCTCTAGCCATTAGAGAAAAATCTCAATGGGAGTTAGTTCTCATTGTCCCATACCAGTGAGTTCTTTCTCCAATCCGTAGAACCACATACTCAATGTTTCCATCTTCTTGGCCCTTATCTTTTCAATGCTCTCTGATCATTTACCATGATCATGAATTCCATCTTTTAACCCCTTGGCATCATTTTCATGAGAGCAAAGACGAAGGTTTCTAAATCTAATGCCAATTAATTCAAAGGTCTCTTTAGGTTGATCTTTGAACTTTCCTTGGTATCAAACTATAAAAGGGTTTGATCTTTTTTTACCAATTTAGGCCACTTGGATTACCCAATGATAAGGTTTTTGATATATTTGATCAAGTTATGTCACTTGGCTTTCTCAAAATTCCTCTAGCTATGAGATAAGATCAAGTCTTTTATCCTGTAGATCCCTTTTTAAATGATATTTACCCATGGGTTTTTCTTGGGATCTTCAACTCATACCTTCATGAGTTGATATCCTAGCTTAAGTCTTCAACATCATGTTGATGTTCTTCAAACCATTAACTATTCACCTTTTAGGGATCAACAATTATATGTCACCCTTTTGACTTAAGCAATTTGTCATGCTTAGTGATCCAAACTTTTGGATCCATCTTTATCCATTCTCAAATACCTTGCTCTAAATATGCTTCAAGTCTTTGGCTAGCTTACCTTATTTTACTTGCCAAAATGGAATTTTTTAACGAATTCCCTTCTTACCTATCTGGTTCTTACTGTGTTTGAGATTTAACTCAAACACACTTAGATACTTGGACATCCAATGTACTCCTTAACTTTCATGAAAGATTTAAGGAGTATATTTTGCTTAGAAGTATCATATTGATGATACCTTTCTTCCCCCCTTTAAGGAGTTTTCGTCCTCGAAAACTACAGGAAATTGATGTTGATTCAGTTTCCTATCCAAATGGGTGGTTCATTTATGCTAAATCCTTGATTGAAAAAGCTCTCCAATATCCTTGAGCTTAAGCTTCCATTATCCTTAAGTTCAGTGTCCCATACCACTGAACCCACTTAAGTGACATTGTAAACCTAGATGTCCCATACCATCCGATTTACAATCTCACCTTAGTGTAGACAAATTTAGCTCTTACTCAAGGATTAAACTCCATTCACTTTAGTCTTATCAAATATAATCAAAATCTTTGTAAGTTACATTCTTACAAGTCTTGATTTGTCCTTTGAAAAGACTTTGAAAATTGAGCTTTCATTGAACTATTTCCTTGATTAGATGCAATCAAAGTTATCCTTGTTTATGTCATTTGATAATAGAGCTAGTATTCTCATACTAGATATCATCTATTGACATAAGTAGGCATTTGTATCAAAGGATATAGTCAATCATAAGCTTTGCTAAATTGTTACCTTTTTAACCATCTTGATAAATTGCTTCTTACTCATAGAGCACATTTTGGAGTCGAGGTATTAAGAGTTTCTTTCAACCCTTTAATCTTCCTCTTCTCTAGATATGCTTAATGAGTTACAACTCTTCACTCTTGAAGCAATTTTCTCAAAGCTCCAAATGGATCCTACCTCTTGTCAATGAACGAAGAAGCTTATCGATGAAGAAATGAACGCTTAAAAGGGTAAAATGGTTCAATGATTTTTTCCCTAATATGTCGTTTTACGACATTCTCTTCCCCCTTTTAGTGTGATCATTGTCCTCAATGATCGGATGATTAAGTTCCTACAAACTTCTTAACATCATTCACGATGAAAAATTACCCTATGTGTGTAGGGTCTCATAAATGCTTCTCATTTCTCTTTTGGATGTCTTTCAATCCAAATTCTTATTACCACTATCTTATGATGCACATTGCTTAGTCTGTAACCTAAATCCTTGGCCTTGCTGATGAGGCATACCATGGGTATTATGGACCTTTAGGGTCCATAAGTAGGACTCGAAGCTTAAGGTTTTTCTATCTATAATAAATTTTGTTGGCTTTTGGATTAAGCTGACATATAAAAGTTAATGATTATTGAGTTGCATGTCCTCAATGTACCATTGAACTTTTATTCTTTTGACTTCTTAATTAGAAGTCATTTCCTAGCTTCACCTTAAACTTTATTAACTTAATTTCTTTCTCATGTACCATGAGCCCATGCATACCTGATCCCATCAATTCATGCATATATGATTGAATCTGTGTATACATAATGTATGCCAAGAACAAATTTGATTGAAGATGCTTAGCATGCATAGGGTTCAAAAATTGAACTCCTCTTTAAAGCATGCATGGAACTCAACCTTGGAATTACATTTCAAAAATTTACTTTGAATAATATGCACATCATTTAATTCATGTTCATGCCATGCTATGATGGACCTTCCATGGCCATCCTCATGAAGTGAATCCCAATTGTGTATGCCTTGAGGGCATCACTTTAGATGAGTAAATTCATGCACTATTTTAAATGCATGTGGACCTCACCTACTTCTTTTAAAATTCTTTCTTTCATGAATTACTTTAGCATGGCCAACAAACGAATGAAAATGAACATGTCATACCTCTATTATAGCTTCATCCATCCCTTGATCCATTGCATGGTGAGGCTTGTTTATTGAGATACTTCGAAATCGAGGTTGCAAAATTAGGATCATCTTTCTTGATCGATCTCCAATGTCCTTCCTTTGGCATTAACATACTTACTTGTATGCCTGATTAAGTATTTAATCTTACTAAATTTAAATGATGCCAAAATGCATACTATCATTAATATATACATAGAATCCCTTAATGCTTGCCACAAAGATGGGTTCCATGCACTATTCTATGTATGTCGCAAGTCTTCTATGCTTTTGATAGCAAATATATTACTCCTCTCTAATTTTTGTGCTCTCTTTACTCATAAAATCCATTCATGCTTTTACTTATATATCCTGTACATGTATTCTGTGTAAAGAGAACAAAATAGAAAAGAAAAACCTGATGGAACAATTGACATGTATAAGGCTAGGCTTGTTGCAAAGGGTTATGCAGAGGAAAGAGGTATCGATTTTGATGAAACCTTTGCTCCTACTTGCCAAATGACTACTGTTCGTAGCATCTGTGCACTTAAAGCTCATCATCATGGTTGGAATGTACATTAGTTTGAGATTAAAACAACATTTCTGAATGGTGGCTTGCATGAAGAAGTTTATGTTCTTCAGCCATGTGGCTTTGTGCAGAAAGGGCATGAAAACGAGGTGTGCAGGTTAAAGAAGGCATTATATGGATTAAAGCAAGTAGCACATGCTTGGTATGAAAAGGTGCATGCCTACCTGATTGCACATGGTTTTGAGAACAATCCAACTAAAAGCACCTTATATGTTAAGCGTGCTAATTATGTGCTTCTGATCATTGTAGTGTATGTTGATGACCTGCTACTCACTAGTCCTCATGAGAAGCATATTGCTGATTTCAAGGCTTATTTACATGCCTCATTTGAGATGTCTGATTTGGGGCATTTGCGTCATTATTTGGGCATTCACTTTATACATAATGGTGGAATGGATTTGTGTCAAACAAAATATGTTGACACATTATTGTAGTGTTTTGGCCTTGAAGAATGTAAACCTATTGCCACTCTTATGGAGATAGGTTTACGATTGAGTCTTTATGATGCTCGAGATGCATTTGATGTTGTTCTCTATCAGCAAGCTAGTGGATGCTTGATTTACTTATGCATTACTCGGCCAGATATTCAATTTGCTATCTCACAGATGAGCAGGTTTATGCATTGCCTAGGTGTCAAGCATTGGCAGGTGGTTAATGCTACTTGACTGGTACCCGACTACTTAGGTTGTTTTATCCCAAGGGGGGATCACTACCACCAGATTTGCATGCTTTTTCTAACTCTAATTGGGCTGGTTCCTATGACACTCATGTGTCCACTAGTGGTTTTTGCTTCATGCTTGGTGGCTCATGCATATCTTCGTTGAGCAACAAGCAGCCTACTATGGCCACTTCTAGTTGTGAGGCTGAGTATAGGGTAGCTTTCAGAGTGACTATTGAGTGTGTGTGGCTCAAACGCCTTATGGCTAATTTGGGTGTTGGTCAATCTTCTACCACCACCATCTTCACTGATAGTCAGAGCGCATTGGCAGTTGCGAGGAACCCTGTGTTCCATGCTCTCACTAAGCACATTGAGGTGCATTATCATTATGTCAGGGAGAGGTTCTTTGCAGGAGAGATCAGCTTAGCATATGTGCCCACACAAGAGAACATTGCAGACCCTTTCATGAAGGCTTTGCCTAGGGAGAAGTTCGAAGCTTTCGCAAAGCTTTGGTCTTACTTCCTTTTGTGGATTTATTCCACATAGCTTGGCACTTCCTTATACATGAGTGTCAACTCCTTGTTCACCGCATCACTCGCAGGGGGGATATGTTGATATATTTAGGTAGTGATGTGTGTGAACACACTAGGACCACTAGGGCACTTTTTTCCCTCTTTAGGAGGTCTTTTACCCTCGGCTTGTATATATGCCTATAGCCGTAATGGGTTACTAATCTTTGTATAATCTAGTGGTATTACATTCAATATTGTGTGTTGAGCTCCAAGCTTCTTCTTCTTCCTTGTGTTTTTCGTGTGCTTTCACAAACAATGTTAACAAATATATTAGAGTGAAACTATATATACACATACATGCATGTCCACACACACACACATATAATATATACACACACACACACACACACACACACATATATATATATATATATATATATATATATATATATATATATATATATATATATATATATATATATATATATATATATATATATATAGAGAGAGAGAGAGAGAGAGAGAGAGAGAGAAACACTTGCATACATACATACATATAGATTGTAAGCTGCATTTCCACTTTCTTTTCAACTTTGTTGAAGTTCATATCTTGCTACTTTTGAGTTCTTTGGTGTAATGACATCAAGAATGATTTGTTTGGTATGCATCAAGTTGAAAATAACCTTGATGGGTCCAACTATCCAATTTGTCCTTACTTGATGAATCATATTCTTGTTACAAAGAAGCTATGGAACATATTGGCTGATGTTGACAAGCGACCGAACGATTCTTCTACTATGCATCCTATTGTCATAGAATCAAGTTCTTCTTCAGGTATAGTGTATAAGCCTTCTCCACCTATACAAGAGCAACTTAGATGGTATGGAAATAATGCTCAAGCTCATGCAATGATTGCTCTTTCTCTGAAGTGGTATATTGTTCCACACATCTGATCATGCACTACTTCAAGAAAATCTTATGATATAGTTGTTTCTTTCCATTTGAAGCACATGTTTTTTACTTGAGAAATCAACTTGAAGATGTATGTATGACTGAAGATGCACCATTGAATGTATATGATGCATGCATCAAGAATTTAAAAGAGAAATCGGCAAATGAGAGCATTTTGAATGCATCACTCATTTCTACATTACTTACAGTATTGCGAGAGTCTTTTCAAATATTTGCTACTAAAATTTGTTTCTTTGCAAAAGAAAATCAAAATATGTATACTTTTGATGAGGTTGTGTCTCTTCTTTTGCAAGAAGAGAAATCAAGACTCAATAGAAGTGGTTTGCTTGAATGAATGCAAGCACTTTCTACTACACAAAAGAGGAAAAGAAAGTACGGTTTAGCTTTGGGTTCATCAAAACCAATACCACACTCTTCCTCTTCCACTTATTCCTCTCTTGATGATGATATGCAAATGAAGAAGATATACAAGTATTGTAGGAAGGCTGGACATACCATTGATTAATGTAGAAAACTTTGCTAGGATAATGAAAACGAGAAAGAATCTGGCATGTCTTTGTGAAGAATACATCTAATGCAAAGACTTATGAATCTTATGTCGCTTAAGATGCTTCCACATATGTTTTCACATCTAATTATGAATCATCATCACATTTTACATGTATGATTGTGAATGACGCTCATTTGGTTTGGTTTTTCTTTAGTGAAGCTTCAAAACATATCACGTCATGCAAAACTGCATGTAATTAACAACCACTCATTTTTGAAGATGCATACATTGAGGCACCCAATAAAAATGTTTATGAAGGCTACATTTTAGGAATTATTAGTGTTCTTCCTTCCCAAAAGATAGTTCAATTAGAGCTACTCATAAATTGCAACTTGTTCTGTTGGATGAGATGGTGGAGACCTTCTAGAGATGAGATGATGCTGCAAATTCCTGCTTCACACTTGCCAAGACTGAGTTGAGGAGTACAAAGTAGACCTGGTGACTTTCCAAGAAGCAAAAATAATCACCCAAGTTCTTTGGAAGATGATCTTCAAATCATTGGATCAAAACAAATAAGTTGGAATTTCATTGTGAACCAAAAACTTGCTATTTTGGTCACTACACCTACTTGAAGAAATGAACAGTTCTGTTTCTTTGCTAACAATTGACCAAAATCCTTTTGTTCATGTCTAATTAACTTGGATATCTAACGTTTGCAAGTTATTTAACTTGAAATGATAAACTATGCTTAGAGAATGATACTTAGCAAAATTGAGATGCATCTCGACATTTTCGGGGGTTGATAGTATGCAGACCAGAGTGCAATGTTTTGCTATTACTCAATATGAGGCTTGGTATGGTTGCAAGCCATCTGTTGCTCATCTGCATGTCTTTGGTTGTTTGGCATATGCATTAGTGCCTGAAGAACAATGAACAAAATTGGATGATAAAGTATTGAAATGTATTTTTTTGGGTATACTTGTGAATGCAAAGGCTATTGTCTGCATCATCCACATAATAAATGCATTTTGGATAGCAGTGATGTTGTTTTTGTGGAAGATGTAATTCAGACATTACTTTCATGTACGAAGGAGACATCAATTAGCTCCAAAGATATGTATGACACTTTGATGCGTCTTTTTATAGGTGGATAGTCAAGTGTTGGTCCAAATGAGGAAATTTCTTAGACTTTATAGGTTCCACATGATGATACATATCATTCCATTTCTAATGGAGATTTACATGGTGCACTTGTTCATTAGAGGGCTAACATAGAAGAGGCTAAGATTGTGCCTAAATGTCTAGCGAAAACTTTGCGATATAGCAAACTAGATGCATATTTGTCATATTGTACTCATTCAGGCTCTCATAGTGCTTCCTTTGCATCATACTGCTATGCAATGGCTGCCTCTAGTCTTTGTTATGAGGATGAGCCTATTTCTTTTGATGAAGCAAAAAATTTAGAAAATTGGATGGCTTCTATGAAATCACAATATGACGCTATTATGAAGAATGGTACTTGGCCTTTATGTGATTTACCTCCGGGCAAAAATGCCATTGACACAGAATGGTTATACATGGTGAAGCATAAGTGTGATGGAACAATTGAAAGGTATAAATCTAGGCTTGTTGCAAAAGGTTATGCTCAAGAGAGAGGCATTGATTTTGATGATACCTTTGCTCCCACATATTGAATGACCATCATTCATAGCATTTGTGCACTTATAGCTCATCACGGTTGGAATGTTCATCAATTGGACATTAAAGCTGCATTTTTGAATGGTGAATTACATGAGGAAGTGTATGTATTTCAACCACATGGTTATGTGTCAAAGCGCATGAAGACAAAGTATGCAGGTTGAAAAGGGCATTATATGGTCTGAAGCAACCACGTTCTTGGTATGAAAAGGTACATGCCTACTTGAATTGCACACGGTTTTGAGAATTTTCCAACTAAAAGCACCTTATATATTAAGCATGCAAATGATGTTCTTCTCATCATCGTTGTCTATGTTGATGACATGCTGCTCATTGGTCCTACTGAGAAGCACTTTAATAATTTTAAGGCTGATTTGCATGCCTCTTTTGAGATGTCATATTTGGGCCATTTTGCATCACTTTTTGGGCATTCAATTTATGCAAGTTGATGGTTGAATAACTTTGTGTCTAAAAAACTGTATTGACACATACACTAGTGGTTTTTGCTTCATGCTTGGTAGCTCATGCATATCTTGGTTGAGCAAGAAGCAGCCATTGTGGCCATTTGTAGTTGTGAGGTTGAGTATAGGGTAGCTTTCACAACTACTCTTGAGTGTGTGTGGCTCACATGCCTTCTGGCTCGTTTGGGTGTTGCTCAATCTTTTTCCACCACTATCATCATTGATAGTCAAAGCGCATTGGTATTTGCGAGGAACCTGGTGTTCCATGCTCACACAAAGCACATTCATGTGCCTTATCATTATGTCAGAAAGAGGTTCTCTACTAGAGAGATCAGTTTGCATATGTGTCCACACACAATAACATTGCAGATCTTTTCACAAAGCCTTTACCGTGGGAGAAATCTGAAGCTTTTCTTGGCACTTCCTTATACATGAATGCCAACTCCTTGTTCATCGCATCACTCCTAGGGGTTAGGCCACTTTTTTCCCTTATTAGGAGGTTTTTTCCTTGGCTTGTATATATGCTTATAAACCTAAACAATCACTTATCTTTGTACATTCACTTGGTAATACAATCAGTATTGTGTGTTGTTCTTGAAGCTTTTTCTTCTTCCTTGTGTTGTTCTTGTGCTTTTGTAGACCTCAAACTCCAACAATTTTTCGGTTCTACATTTTTATGCAAGTTTTCACATGTAGGTATTGAGGATAGTTGTGATGCCATCCAAAAACATAAGCCACATTGTGAGGACCTAGGAAGCTCCCCTTTGCTATATGTTTAGGGTCTTCAAAACCTTGAGGTTGAGACATGCAGATTGTTTCGTGCAAATCACCACTAAGAAAAGGAATCATTTACAACAAATTGATAAATGGAACACCTTCTTGAAGTTGTTACTGCAATGGTAGACCTTAGTATGGCCATCTTTGCAGTAGGGTTGAATGTATCTTTATATTCTATCTCATATCATTGAGAAAAGCCCTTTGACACAAGCCTACCTTGTACATAGCAATGGAACCATCGAAATTGATTGTACTTTGTACTCCCATTTGTTGCCAATTACCTTGATTTCTTATTATTGATGCCTTCAAATGACTTTGTATGCATGTTCCATAGCTTCTTACCACTCTCTTTTATCCTTTGCTTCTTCATAGGTTGAGGGAACCTGATCCTTGATAAGCATATGCATGTATGCATAATGCATAGCAATGAAATTATCATATACTAATCTTGAGATAGGACACTTTATCCTTCTTGACCTTCTTTCTTATCTCTTTTGCAAAATGTACCTTCCATACCTTAATATTTTTTTTTCCTTTGATGTCCATCAATATCTTCTACTTCATTTCCTCTTCATAAAGATCCACTAACCCGGCCTCCCCTTTTTGTTGATTGATTGATTGATAATATCGATTCCATAATTGAGCTCCATTCTTCTATGAAGCATCTCTTTCTACTCACTTCTTTACTTTCTACTACACTTCTTCTCAGTTTGTATCTACTACAGTCTACATTCCGGCACAATCAATCTCCCTTATCAATCTCCTCCGTCAGATGACTTATATGCACAACTGATCTATACGCTCTTAAATTCAAGAACCACATTATCTTCGGGATTCTAATAATAGAATTGATTCTCTAATTTAACTACATTACAATTCCGAATTTGTCCCTTCACATACGCATAAGTTTTTGAATGTATAACTTCTATAGTTCTTAGTCCTTCTTCTCGTAGACGTCTTCTTGTCTTTATGTCTAATTAGTGAGTGAAGCCTCAAGAGCTCCCCCTCAATCACTAAATAGCATCTTCTGACTTCTTTGTATATCCTTCTTCTCTTTTATTCCTACCATTCCCTTGAATCTACTTGTCTTCACTCCATCCAAGCTTTTTGTCCAAATATCTACTATCTAATCTTTTTTAGGAGTATATACCACTTCAAGTTCCTTCTCCATTACCTTTTCTCTTAGGAAATCATATTGAATCTCTATATGCTTTGTTATTGCATGAAATACTGGATTTGCTGCAAGATACAATGAACTCGTATTATCTCCAAATATGATAGGTATACCTTGATCAATGCCCAACCTTTTGAATAAGGTCTACATCCACACTAATTCTTTAGCTGCTTGCACAAGTCCTTTGTACTCTGCTTCTATTGATGATAATGCCACTTTACATTGCTTCTTTGAACACCAACTCACAAACTTATCACCTATGTACATGTATCCATGCGTTGATCTTCTATCATCTTGATTTCCAACCTAGTCTGAGTCACTGTATGCTCTCAACTTTGATGTATGAAGTAAAAGGATAATATAAACCTTCCTTTAAAGCTCCTTTGATATATTTGAGGACTCATTGACCAGCAATCCAATCTTGATCCTTTGGACAATGCATGAATTGTGAGATGAATCCCACCACATAACTAAGAACAGGTCTTGTTACTGTAGGATAAATCAAACTTCCCACTAATGAGTGATACTTTCTCATCTTATTAAAATTTGCACCATCATACTTGTTAAGCTTATGATTTACTTCAAGTGGATGTGAAGCTTCCCTACAATTCTCCATGTTAAACTTCTCGAGTAGGTTCAGAAAATACCTTTCTTGTGATATATATATGCCATGATCTGCATAAGTGATTTCCATTCTAAGAAAATATGACAATTTTCCTAGATCACTTATTTTGAATTCTCTTTGAAGTAACCTCTTCACCTCCGTGATTCCTTCATTTGAGGTACCTGTAATTATAATGCCATCTACATAAATACAAATGTAGATTATACCTTCATCTATTCTCTTGATAAGTAGACTTGCATCTACCTTTGAACTTTGATATCCAAGATCATTGAGATACTTCACAAGCCTGTAGTTCCAAGATCTTGGAGCTTGCCTTAGCCCATAAAGTGCTCTTCTCAATCGGCAAACATAATCTAGATACCTAAAGTTCAAAAACCCTTGAGGTTGCTCCATGTATACTTCGTCACATATATATCCATTCAAAAATGCATTGTTTATGTCAAGTTGACTTAATATCCATCCTTTTGATGCTGCAATAGTAATGATTGTCCTTATAGTTGACATTCACCATAGGACTAAATGTCTCATCATAATCTATGCCATGAGTTTGGGCATAGCCTTTGACTACCAACCTGGCTTTATATCTAGATATTCTTCCATCTGCAAGCTTCTTCACTTTATAAACCCATTTATTTTCAATCACTTTCTTAGCATTTGGTTTTGGAACAAGTTCCCAAGTCTTTTTCTCCTCAAGTGCATTGAAATCTTCCTTCATTATTTGTTCTTATTCTTTCTTACCTTTTGCTTCATCATAACTCTGAGGTTCTTCATCTTCTTTGACCATATAAGCATAATTTTTCTGAGTCATATAAGAAGTATCATATGAGTACCTTGTTGGTTGTCTCCTCAATCTGGTTTACCTTCTTGGTTCACATTCTTCATGTGTATCGAAATACACTTCTTCATCAAACCTAGGTACATCTTCATACCTCCTTGATGATCCAACTCCAGATGTGTTTGCTTGCATGCGATCTTCATCTCCATTTACTTGCATATGTGATTTACCTTCTTCATGTCTTCTTACTTCTTCTTCAAATGCTTCAATGTTGTGACTTTGTTTTGCATACGAGCTCTTTTGTTCATCAAATGTTACATCTCTAGATATAAGAAACTGCTTGGTTAAAGGATTCCATAGCCTATAACCCATCTGCTTTTAATCATATCCAATGAACACATAGTTTTAGCCTTTGGTTTGGGCTTATGTATAAGTTGTTATGGTGCATAAGCGTAGGCAACTAATCCAAACACCTTACAATGATCCAGTGTTGGTTTCTTACACACCAGGATTCATAAGGTGTCATTGCATTTAGTTGTACATGGTAATCTATTCACAAGATATGTACCTGTATTTATGGCCTTAGCCCATAAATAATTTGGATAATTTTTCTCCTTTTGCTTTGCTCTTGCAAACTAAACCAAATTTCTGTTTCTTCTCTCTACCACCCCATTCTGTTGAGGTGTGTATCTGCAAGTAATTTCTCTTTTGATACCTACATTCCAAAGATAATCATTAAATTCTTGGGAGAAGTACTCTCCCCCTCCATTAAACCTTAGCCTCTTGAGCTTTTGACATGTAACCCTGTCTACATATGCATGAAATTTTTTGAAAGCTCCAAACGCTTCTGATCTTTCCTTCAAAACATAAAGAGTTTTTCATGTTGTAACATCATCAATGAAAAGACCATAATACCTAGACCCACTAATTGATCCTTGTTTTGTTGGTCCCCATACATTTGTTGAATGAAATCTAGTAATCCATCATGTTTGAATCCTTTCTTCTAAAATGGTAATCTTTATGCTTTTCCCATTTGACATGCTTCACATTTATAAACCATGTGTTGGTTCTGCACATTTGGTAGTCCTAATACAGATTGATTTGCCACCATATTTTTAATTCCCCTTTCATTGGAATGACCTAACCTCTTATGCTAGAGATCTATCTCTGTAATCACTTCATCACCATGTGTGATTAAGGCTTTATCAATATTTCCTTGCACTCTGGCAGTAAAGAGTCTACCTTCCTTCTTATCATCGACAATCTGTTTATATCCATTATCTAGATCTTCCACAAATGCTCCTTTATTTATAAATATGACTTGAAAGCATTTCTCCCACACTAATCGGATTCTTAGGTATTATGGGAACATACAAAACATTGGTTAATAAGTCAACTCCACTCCTGCACTTCACCTTTCTAATTGAATGCACATTGTGTCTCGTGTGATCACTTGTTTGAACTATATGACTAGAAGTGCTTTCTTCAAGTTTTGACATTACTTTTATGTTACCTGACAAATGATTAGAACAATTAGAGTCAATACAAAATACCTTGAGATCTTCCTTCTCTGATGTACTTATTGAATTCATCATCAATGTTGCATGGGCCTCATTCTGTGTATCATTTGCATAATTTTAGTAGGTGGTGATGTTGGGTTGGTTCTGTCCCCAATTTCTTCCTCCACCTCTATTATAGCCACCTCTTTGATTTCGCCTTCCTCTTTGAAACTAACTTTGATATCTTCCACATCTTCCTCTACCATTGTTTCTTTGATTCTGATTTGAACTTTTTTTATTACACCAACAATCACAAGCTAGATGATTACTCAAGCCACAAATCTACCATGTCTTCTTGTTGTTATTCTGGTTATCTCTTCCTCTTCCATTTCCTTTACCTTTACCTCTGCCATTACCTCTATCTCTTGCATAATTTGCTTGAGAAGTCGATTCTTCTTCATCTTTGGCTTTACCTTTATCTCCTTTCTTCTTATTTTTTGTATACATAGCCGAGCTATGTCTGTTATCTCGATCTGACTTCAAATCTTGCTCAAATGTACGCATTAGTCCAAGTAATTGATTTAAATCTAGTACAAAATGATTTAATGAATGTTCAATTGAAAGTACATAAGGTTTCTACCTTTCATCTCCTCTCAAACCTACAAACAATTGTGCAATCAACGTATGATATTCAATGTCTTCATCTATAGATCCAAGACTTTCTGCCAAGTCCTTCATCTTAGTGACATAATCACTAATGCTTTGAATTTGATTTTTTTGGAAATTTTTGCTCTGACCATAATCTAGCCTTCCTAGCTTTAGTAGTATTTTGGAAATGATCTTCCAATGCATTCCATATATCTTCAACTGTTTCCAAACCTCTAATGTGCGGTAGCAAGTGATCTGTGATAGTATTATATATGTAAGCTCTTGTGCTTGGATCTTTCTTCTGCCATAGCTTCAAAGCTTCTAACTCTTCTTTGTTTGGTCGATTATCGTCTTCAAATGTAGGCTTTTCTTCTTCACCTCTCACATATGTCATTCGATCCTTACTGATAAGTAAGGATTCCATTCTCATCACCAAAGCAGGATAGTTATCTCTATCCAATTTGTCAATAAAGATATGATCGGCCATGGTCTTTTTGCTTCTACTACAACGTGTGAGTTTGAAGTTAAAGAATGTTACCTTTGTAGATATTTATCCTTGAAGATAACCTTGGAGCACTTCTTGCTGCCTTTTGTTGTTGAATGCTTCAACTTTCACTTTTTCAATGAAGATTCTTCAAGACTTCTCGTATATGCACCTTCTTTCACTTGTAAATATCTTTTTGCTTGGATACCACATCTTAAGCTCCTCAGGCTCTTATACCACTTGATGAGGTGTATGATGAAAACACCACAACAACCAAGCTAATGTGATATTAGAACACCTCTATAATCACCAATAGCTCAGTAATACTAAAACTCAAACCCTGCGAAAAAGGGAATTTATTCTGATTTCATTCCGATACGTTTTCAATGAATTTACGGTAATTCTCTGGTGGTTTACAATTTCTTTTTGGTGGTTTTTAATTTCTTTCTGGTGACTTTTTGGTGTAAAAAACTCTCAAAAATCACACAGTCTAGTGTCTTTCTATTGGTTTTCCACTTGTGCTTCCACTATACAAAATTTTTGAATACTTGACTTCATCAACTTGACATACCTTCACAAGTGAACATAATTTTTTGAGTACACGTTCCCGTTTGCAAAGAGCTTTCATTCATTTGTAGTAGAAGATGATAATTTCATAGTGAGCTATCACGTATGAAAAAACTTTACACCATACATTTAGAAATTGACTCTAACAATATCAAGAAAAGGGCACCAGAAAAAAATCGTAACTAAAACTAACATTCATATAGTTATGAAATCAGTTAGATTTCTTCACATAGAGAGAATTGACTCAATTCCTATTCCACAAATATGTGTTTTCTATTAGGGAAGATGTGTACAAATGGTATGGCCTTCTTCTGCTCATAACCATAGAAAGTTCTCCTACACTAACTTTCTTCACCATCTCTCTCAAAAATTATCTTGACTACCTCTCTCACATGTAGGACTAATAAATCGAGTTCTCTACTCATTCCTTTACTTTCTACTACACTTTTGCTCAGTCTGTATCTACTACAATCTATATTCTGGCACAGCCAATCTCCCTTATCAATCTAATCCGACAGATGAACTCATATACACAAGTAATCTATACGCTTCTGAATTCAAGAACCGCGTAATCTTTGGGATTCTGATAACAAAATTGATTCTCTAGTTTATGCTATATTACAATTGTGAATTTGTCACTTCACATAGACATAGGTTTCTAAATGTCTAACTTCTATAGTTCTTAGTCCTTCTTCTTCTTGTTGATGTCTTCTTGTCTTTATGTCTAGCCATTGAAGCTCCACAATGGAAGCACACTAGTGGAAAATATCATCATTGTATATGCATTGATGTTGACAATTTGAGAATTTGAGTTCTCAGTCTATCTATGTACATTGCTTTAGAGTGTTTTGCCTCTCCTTACTCTACCTATCGACTCAATTCTGCTCCATTATTCCTCTTTGTCATTATTTTCTAATACGTGTCTTCATCTATTGTTGGGAATCAAGGTGGTTCATCAGCAAGAGCATGCAAAACATAAACTGGAGTAGTAATTATGTCGGTCATGCAAACATTGTGGATTCGACCACCAACCTTCCTGGAAGGTAAACTCAATGGTACTAGTTACACCCTTTGGAAATTTAAAATCACTTCTATCCTTGAATTGTATGAATTGCTCAAGACTATACTTGGGAATGATTGTGAGCCCTGAGAAGCACCTAGCTCAAATGATCCTGGACAAATGATTCCTCCCATTATTGATCTTTTACATGCTTGGAAGCATAGGAACGTAGATGCACATATTACTCTAGTTACAAGTACTTCTCGGAATCAGACACGGATTAAGAACTTGGAGAATCAGCTAGCAGTAGAAAGGTTTCTTGATGGGGAAACTATTGAAGTGTTCATCACTCCCTTAAAGAATCTACAGGATCGAATGGTGGGAGAAAGTGTACCAAAGTCAAGTGAGGAGCTAGCTTGGAATTGTCTCCAAATTTATCCACCAAAGTTTGACAGTCTTGTAACTGCCCATTATACCTAGATCACACTGCAACCACTAACCTTTGAAGAATTCAATTGTAGCTCAATGCAAGGAATGACAACAACAAAGGAGAAGTTTCATTCATGGTAAACGCCAAAGGTACCAAAATCGATTCTTTGAAAAATGGGGACAAAAAGAAGAAGAAGTTCAAGGGAGAGTCTCTCTAGTGTAAGAAGAAAGGCCACAGAATCCAAGACTGTTGCATAAAGAAGGCAAAGGAGAAGAGTGGGCTCTTCGAAAAGTGACAAGGGGAAAGAGGTTGCTAGCACTACCAAAATAGAGCTTGAGTTGTTTGTTATGGTAGAGGAAATGTGTTCCTCAATTGAAGATTCAGCTAGAGATGACTCGTGGGTGTTGGATAGTGGTGCCTCTCATCACATGAAAAGAAAACAAGACCTTTATAGTTCCTTGCACAAGAGCATAAGTGGACTCACCATGAGCTATCATCTAGGATTTTCAATTTAGAACGATAGGAGAAACTTAATTAAGAGAATTCGCAAGGATATATGCTGCAAAGAAGAGGCAAAAGGCATATTTTGATGCACATGTGAAACATAAGGGCCTAAAAGCATGAGACCTAGTCTTGATATATACACTAAAGCAACAGGCTCAAAAGTTAGAAAAGCATGGCTATGGACCAATCATCATTAATAGGATATGAACTAGTGGAGCAGTCTTACTAACGACCTTAGAAGCCAAAATCTTATCAGGTTACATCAGTGGTTGTAGAGTAAATATTTATCAAGAGCTATAAACTAAAGAAATGTTGAATGGACTTAATATAACAAAAAAGTGCAAGGAAGAAGAGACACAAATCCATGAAGAGGCTCAGGCAGAGCCTTGGAATGTATCTGATGCAGGAAGTTGAGAAGACAAGGTATAGATCAGCCTAAGAACATGGATCATGAAACACCAAGGTATCATATGGAGATATGCCAAACCAAAGGTGTTCCCTCTCCCTGTATAATTGATAGATGCTCTTTCATAACCATAGAAATAGGACAAGGTATGGGCACAAAGAAAATCAAGGCTTTAGTAGACTTAGGAGCTACCACTAGTGCTATTATATTTTCTAGTTTTCAAGACCTATAATTGTGCATTAATCCTCTCGAAGCTTATCTCATCGGATTAGGAGAAGTGGAAACTGCTTGCATGGGTGAGGTAGATCTTCCCATCTCCATTGAAGACATCCATATGACAATCAAAGTGCTAGTGTGTCATGATGATGATCTTACTCACCCTCTCATTCTAGTTCAAGACTAGATCTACGATCATGCATTCAACTTGAGCCTAAGAAGTGGACTTCTTTAGGTCTAGGTGAATAATCAAGGCATCATGATAGAATTGGGAAGTTGCATGATCACTGACATAAGAATGACACCAAATCCTAGTCCTTCCAAGATTAATCATGAAGAAAAAGATGTTGTTCTTGTCCAAAGCTCTATGATGTAGAAGGAGGTGGCTACTAAAGATCAAGCAAGAGAGAGGATGGAACTCCCTTCTTTTCCAAAGAGGCAAATCATCATCGTAATCAAAAAAAGGAAACATGCGAAACAGCTTCAGAAGAGTATGGAATCCCAAAAAAGAAAGAAAAAAACATATCAAGGCATGACAATTCATGGTGTGAAGCAGATTTGGAGATGTAAGAGTAAGCAACCACCTACTCCCTTGGTGCCACCACCAACACTTACGAAGTAGATGGAAAAATCAAAGCAGCCAAGGGATGCACCTTCAAGATATCATTCTCAATGTATGCTCTCCATTTGGATACCTAAGTGGTCGATAAAGGTTGACCACAACCCTAGACAGGTATGGGTGCCTACCAGCAGCTTGTAAGCTTAAATATCCACACATAAGATTTTAGGGTTGGATCCATTCTCATCTAAACACACCCCACAAAAACCAACAAGAAAAGTTTTTGTGAACAGGTACGCAAGTGCAATCAAATCTAGAATTACTTAGAAATGGGTACCTAACAAGTCTTAGATCCAAGTAGAGTCATCTCCACACACAAAATTTGTAATCCCATAAGGGAATTATGGAGAGTCAAATAATGGAACAAACCTCTTGAACCCACTTTGTAAATACCCCTACATAATACTAGATGCATTTCAAGCACATTTCATATTCCAAGTATGCGTCTAGGATCATCCACTAACATTACTAACTCTACCCACATTCACATTACACAACTCACCCACTAAATCGATAAAGATCATGGATGTTATGTTGCTATTGTAAAAGGAGCCATGACTCATCTACTGTCTAATACAATACTAATGTGATTCTCTTCTTCTAGGACATTCATGAACATCAACTACTACTATCGTCGTGGGGCCAACGTGCAAGCAGTAGCTCTTAGGTGAGAATTATCCAAAAAATTGATAGATATCAATGCTTTGGCTATTCTGGAAGTACCTAAAGAGTGACCACAGGCTCTAGTGCATTTGGAAACGATACTCATTCAGGATCCACCAATGGGTCACATGAAAGTCAATAAGAATTCTCATTGGTTTAATGAGATGGTTGGACCTCTTGGAGATGCACCTTACATGTGGGAAACTGTGATTCACTTCAACAATGTATGGGGAAATTATGATTTCTTTACAAGAGATTTCAAGTGGTTGCAAAATGTAGAGGAACTGCAACCTATATGGTGCATGGCAAGGCTAACCAAATACTTCATTGCAAAGCTATCAAAACCAGACTTCATGCAGTGCTATTATGTCATCAACACACTGTGGCCTAACAAGGATCTAAGGCCATCTAGTACCTTAGTCATTTCCATTCCTAACACATGGAAACAAATTGAAGAATTTTAGAATCACCAATAACTTAGTTGGGGAAGCTTTGGATATGGAGGGTATGCAAGTCCCTACAAAGAAAGAGATATTAGTACCACGAAAGATGAAGAATAGGAATATCACTAAACTTAAAGCTATGGTATCCATGACCCCTAATATAGTAGTCCACCTTAGAATGTGTATGTAGCATTTCACCTTTCCTCGACTAGATAGGTTCACACAACCCCATAAGAAAGTATGGTTTACCTTATACTTGGTAGATACTCAAAACTTGACCATCAATGTGGCACATTGGATCATTGATCAGACTCACATATCTAACAAGAGATGGCCTAGCAAGACCATCTTGCATGGGTGTTGTGCCCTCACGCGTATCATTTATAAGTGCTTGACTTAAGACAACCCTATTCAAAGAGCCCTATCATGGAACATAGGTGAGAAGTTCACAGGTAGAAAGGCCTCTGCACCTCCATCCAAAAGAATGAGATGGTGAATTACATGTGCCCAACCAAGAGGAGTGACATTGACTCCCAATATCTCTCTAGCCTGAGAACAAGTAGTACCTTTGTTCACACTCAAGTTACCAAGGAGACGGTCCTCAACTCATAGTCCCACTTGTACCATCCAATTTACAATTGCTTGGAGGAATTGATCTAGAAGAATTAGGAAATGTCAACTTTGAAGAAATCCTCCGAGACATGGAGGTAGGTTCTGACAAAGAACACGTAGCAAGTGACCATCAACAACACCAAGAAGAAGAGGAGTGACATGATAAGCAACAACAAGAACACAAACAAGAGGATGAAGAAGATGAAGAGAGCAAGAAGATGAAGAAGATAATGGTGCCCATGCTTACACTATTCAACCTCAAAGATTATATGACACAATCTTCAGTGTACATGAAAGAGGAAAAATTTCATTTCACATTGGCCAATTACTAGTTAATCAAATTTTGGGTGAAGGTGTGGACCTAAATTTCATTGATACCCTCCAACTCAGGTCAGCGACTTGTGGATTCATGGAAGCCATCCAAACCATGATACAATGACCACGACCTTAATACCAATAGCAACATATTGACACTAGGCCACGATTGGGAAAAAATATTGAGATACCTATCTCACAAAGGGAAGCAGTCACCATTCAAGGAGGGACATCGATAGCAACGATTGATCTTACCATAGAAACATTTTTCAAGACCTCACCTATCTCCCCTCCACACCCTCCATTCCCACCCAAAACCAAAGAAGTACAAATTACCACCATAGTCATCAAAACCATTCAAGCCAAAGAAGCAGTTTTTTACACCCCACCTCATACCAAAGTAGGAGTGACTACAAATAAAGCCACAACCTGAACACCTTCCTTCAATTTTTACACCCCTATCTCTCATGTAGAATTGTTCTCTTCCATTACCAACCCATTACACACTCCCTCCTCAGAGTCACTTGAACCTACCCTAGGCCACCCATTCAAACACCTAGCTTGGAAACCCACCTACACCTGAAGGCATTCTAGGATCCTGACATTCCAACCTACCCATATCCCTCTTACCATGCCTACCTACTCCTCCATGTTTTCATCCATGAGACAAACTCATGCACGTGCAACCACCTTACCACTATTTTTGGTGGCCTTCATGGAAGCCATGCTCCGTGCCCCAACACCATCTTCTCCATTTGTTCCTTATCCATGTACAACATCTTCACTATTCACTAAAACCATTAGCACTATACCTACCATCCCTGTCTTTATGGTAGAACAAACACATGCACTTATCAGAGATCCAATGGACATCTCTCCACCCATAGGACTAGCCCCACCCCCTAGACTTCCAAGATCTCCTCTTCCCCCTCTACCAACGTCAATGTAATAAAGTAAGTCTATGATCCAAGGGTCTGGCCGGTTTAGACAGATCTGAAATCGGACACCGTTTGGTCATCCATGTGTATGACCAAAGATCTCGAGTTTAGACTTACTAGGAGTTCTTGTGCTCTTGTGAACAAGTGATCCACTTAGCTTAGTGGTTAAGTCTCAAGGATGTGAAGGAGGAGGTCTTGGGTTCAATCCCCATGGGAGACATGGGGAGAGTATTTTGCCCAAAGAGATCTAGAGCCTTCTAGAAGCATCCACTTGAGTCAACTCGAGTTAACTGGGACACTTGGCGCACATGTAGTTACATGGCTGACACTTGGATGGTTAGTATCCACCTGCCCAAGAAGGCAGTCCCCTGGAGAGAGCTATATATAGAGGCATTTGGTTGGGAGGAGAGTCATCTCTCAAGCAAGTGGTGGTCGTAATCCTTGTTCTCTTGCACTCAACAACACCCACAACACCATCCGGCACTTCATTCAATGTTCCCTTTCCCATTTCCAACCCCATGAATTCTCAACTATAACTATTGGCTCTACTAATGTAAATAATGCATTAGGCACGATGGTTCAATGTGCCAACCAACTACAACAAGAGTATCAACTACTTGAAGAGGGAAACGAAGCACTCACAACCGAATCTCTTTGACTTCAAGAATGAGTGGTGGCATTAGAAGAAAAAAATTTGAACCTAGAAGGGTTGTATGGCACTTTACAACAAGCACAACATGAATTAGAATCCAAGTTGCACACCATTGATTAGGAGGCCATCAAGAATATGGGAGTAGCAATGGAGGAAGATAAGTGTCGACAGTAGTAGAACCAAGCTAATTTGGAAGCCACCATGGAAAGTACAACGGGAACAACCATTAATCCAACCAGATTTCAAGGATTACCTTCTGAGAACATTTGGATTCTATTGGAAGAACATGCAAGTTTTCTTGACTCCTATGATCGATTAGAAGAAGAAATCAATTAGTTATACAAGTAGCAACCCTCAACCATCACACAAGTTCTCGAGGCCATACTGCTCACTACCAACCCACATAAGATTGTAGCACTACAAAAATAGATAGAAGAACTGCATGCAAAGTTGTCATAGTATAAGAGGCCCCCATCTCCATAGGTGGTGCCAGAACCTAAACAATTGGTAGAAAATCCAATGGAAGAAATGTTTGAGGATGCTTATGAGCCTCAACCAATCCTTGGTGGTCGATTCACTAAGGAATATAAGAAATGTATGAAGCACTCATCCTTTAGTGGCTAAAACAAGTTGAGGAAATTGGGCACACTCACGATGACCATGTGACGATTCAAACATAGTCTATGTCAAACTTGGAAGACACAGTGCTTAAGTTTGAATACTTTCAAAACCTATCCCATAAAAACTGATTACCACCTCACAAATGCAATGCATGACCTACTTTGTGCTTTTGGCTGATTACAATGCAGAAATCAAGAAAGTGGTAGGAGAAGAGCCTAGTACATTTGCCACATAGTTCCAACCAAATGATCTCCTAGAGCAGGCTAAGAAGGGGACAATCTTTCAACCTGATTGGAAAGCATGTTTGTTGTAGAACTATCCTAAAATGATGCAGGCTTAGTCCAACACTTCATTATACATCAAATATAACCCTTGTTATGCACTAGTACCTCTGAGGTGCCCATCGCCAAAATTTGCTCCAGAAGTTAGAAATAGCCTTGGATGTTCCAAGAGATTGAACTATCCATACCTTGCTCCACCTTGAGGGCCTCCTATGGTAGCATACATGGTGTCCACCATACGACATTGGAACTCGAAGTGAAGAATCTACCTAACATAGGAGCAAAGATATGTATGAAAATATTTGAAGTCATGACGGTGGTCTTTAAAACATTTCAAAATTTCAAAGATCCATACATTTCAGCTCTGATTTTTAATGAGGGAAACTTTAACCTTGTCTATGACATGAGAAAAACACCTTTGCTCAATACCATCTATGCTTTGCATGCATGAATCAAGTACCTACCCACTTGCTACAAGTAAACTTTCAAAGAGATATTTTCTATGGGATTTTAGGAATATCATTTCAAGATATTTCTTGCATGAACAATGCATCTCTTACATCTTTTTGGAGTGGAACAAGCTCTTTATATAGAGTATTCACTTTAGAGTCACGCTCAAGTGAACCCAAGAAACTACACTACGAGGTAATATGTTTTGTTGCCCCACTATCAGAGTACCAACATATCTAAGCCTAGTGCAGAAATACACTTCTCATGAGAAGATGATTGATGACTGTAGACAATAGTAAATGCCCATTCTTCATTCTAAAATCCTAATCGCCATGATTATGTTCAGCAATTTTCATGCGATTCTGAGATTCTGACTGGTGGGGTGTCAAGGATGCCCTAGATGAAGCAGTGACCTAATCTGATACCAATTTTTGGAGTTCAAGGTCCACAAAAGCACATGAACAACAAGGAAGAAGAAGAAGAAGCTTCAAGCGTAGCACAATATTGAATTTATTACCAAGTAAATATTCTATTGAAAATGTGAACTATGCAAGCTCTAGGCAGACAATGGGGTCAAAAGACCTTAATGTGGAAAAACATCATGGCTTAGATCACTTAGGGTGGTTTCAAGGTCCCGCAAGGTTAGGCAAGGCAGTCCTAGATAGTGGAAAGTTGGGAGAGGCATCCAAAAGCTATAAAAGGAGGTGAAGAGTCATCAAATGCATGGAATTCTTATAGGTCATTGAAGACCAAGAGACATATACTCAAGGATGCTCAAGGAGAGAGTCATCCAAGGCTCACGAAGCTAAAACCTGATTATCCAAGCTATGAAAAATGTAGAGGAGGGTGTTACATGCACAGAGGAGGAGTAAGGAGGATTTGTGTACATATCCAATTCAAGAGATTTAAAGTGCATTATGTTGCTTATATATTTTTTTACTTTCCCTAAGAGGGCTTCTTGAGATCATCTTTATGTGTAGAGAAATTGGTGTATCCATGTAATCCTAATTTTTGCATATCCTACATCTCTGCGCCCTCATTACTACCATCTTGTATAGAGATCCTCTACCAACTCTTGAAGAGTTGATCCCACACCTAGTGGTAGAAGAGGTTTCCATAGGAGACACATCCAAGAAGGATGGTCACTCACGGGTCCTATATGCTAGCAAATGCAAAGGCAAGAGTGGCAAGAAGGGGAAAGGAGGAAAAAGAAAGTGGAATTAGTCCGAGGAAGAAGATTCAGATTTAGAAGGAGATAGCAAGGCATCATCTTCAAGGAAGGGCAAGAATGGCAAAGGGAAGAACAACCCTCATTAAGGTAAAACTTGTTTTATATGTGGTAAGCAGAACCATATTTCTTTAAATTTCTAGTTCAAGGATGTCAAAGGCAAGAAGGAGAAGATGCAAGGGAATTATGCTAACAACTCCAAGAAGGATGATGAGAAGGAGACCCTCCTAGCCATGATACATGGCTACACTAGTGATCCCAAGGATACAAAGTGGTGCATAGACTCTGGATGTGCTAATCACATGTCATGTATGGAGGAATCTTTTGTTCATGTGCATGTCCCAAGATCAAAAGGTTGTGTGGAGATAGGAGAGAACACTGAGCATTCCATTACACATGTGGGAGATGTGAAGCTAGGTGAAGGTAAATCTATCAAGACACTTAAAGATGTGCTTCATGTTCCATCTATTTCCAAGAGCTTTATCTCTATAGGATAGATGGTAGAGAGAGGTATGCAGGTTATATTTGATGCAAAAGGGTGCATGGTGAAGTAAGGGG
Organism: Ceratopteris richardii; assembly: GCA_020310875.1. Taxonomy (NCBI): domain Eukaryota; kingdom Viridiplantae; phylum Streptophyta; class Polypodiopsida; order Polypodiales; family Pteridaceae; genus Ceratopteris; species Ceratopteris richardii. The sequence continues at coordinate 165,416,606 of CM035426.1, read as the reverse complement.
GTAAGGTCATTGCCAAGGGAAGGAAAGAAGGTAGATTGTTCACACTAGATGTTGCTCCTACACATAACAAGGTACATTATGTGATGATTGGTAACAAAAGGATTGCAGAGATTGATCTCTGGAACAAGAGGATAGGCAATATCAATATTCCCAAGTTAAAAAGCATGTGCAAAGCAGGTTAGTGCAGGGACTACCAAATCGTGAAGGCCAAGGTCTACATGAGTTTTGTGATGCTTGTCAGCTAGGTAAGCAAGAAAGGAAGCCATTTCGAAAGAGTGAGTACAGATCTTCTAAGCTCTTGGAGCTTATACACTCAGATGTATGGGGTCCTAGAAGAGAGGCTTCATTTGGAGGAGCTTGGTACTTTGTCACTTTCATTGATGACCACTCAAGGAAGCTATGGCTATATGTTATCAAGGAAAAATCAAAAGTGTTTTCATGGTCTCAAAAGTTTACGTCCCTTGTTGAGAAATAATGTGATGCACACATCAAGACACTGAGGTCAGATGGAGGGGGAGAGTATTTCTCCAAGGAATTCAAAAAGTACTTGCAGGAAAATTGTTAGAAAAACAATGTCTCATTGGTTGGAAAACAATCTCACTCCCTCCTATAGCAATCGACGGGCATCGCGGAATATATACTCTTCATGAGGTATATTAGAGAAGAAGAGACACGCGCTTAGAATATGTAGTAACTGGTAGCTCTTACAAGGAAGCAACGTTGGAAGCGTGGACACTTCAATCTATTCTCAAAGATCCCACCAAGGTTCGAATCTTGAGTGGTGCAGCGCGGAACAATCCTTTGCTTTTGCTTTATTAAAATCAAAACTATGGGCAACGAACAAATCGACGGACGCAAACGCATCTTGTTCGTTATTGACGAACGATCGTAGTTTTTTTCTTCTAGCGATATGAAGATCGTAGCTTTATTAGCTTTTGGAGAGCTCTTGGAGGGGAACACAAACACTATATAAGAAGTACTTGGGGTCACTTCTAATTATCCTTCACCTAGGATCAACACAAGCTTTCTAGAGCTTGGACCTCAATAGAGGTGGTGTTTCTTCTAGCACATGGGGCAGCCATGGTGCTAATTTGAAGCATGTTGAGGAGCAGCTATGGAGTTCTTCTTGGTGATTCTTCTTGGAGAAGATGAAGGGTGTGCTCACACTCTAGCTCATGGAGAGGAGGTCATCTCTTGTTCATGGCAAGAAGACTTGATTATTAGCAGCTTGATGGTGAGGATCGCCCATCTACATGATGTATTTGAAGATCATCTTCTACAAGAAGATGTTAGGTTGAAGATTATCTTCTACAAAAAGATGTCTGGCTACTTCAAAGACATTGGATGGGACCATCTACATGATTTTGAAGATTATCTTCTACAGGAAGATATTAGGTTGAAGATTGTCTTCTACAAGAAGATGTCGGGCTACTTCAAAGACATTAGATGGTGATTAACATAAGATTCACATCTTATGTTAAGTATTCAAGTACATATTCTCTTTATGCACACAGGTACTACTTGAAGTTTATGGAGGCTGTGGCGTTCATATCAGGAGGAGTCCTATTCAGCATAGGTACAAGAGAATCAGTACTTATATGCTTTATGCATATTTTTATGAGGTGTTTGTGAAGGTGTGTTCACATGAGTTTGAGGATTTCTGGCAACAATCTTGTTAGCATTCCATGCTACTTTATAAGTATGTGATCTTTTCACACACGTATCTGACTTAGGGTCTTCCATAGCCTAAGTTTAGATGTAGGTTTGTTGACCATCAGTTTCACACTGATCCTTCCTCATTCAGTCACTCATATTCACTCTTCTATAACCTATTAGGTCACACATCTCATGTATATTCAGATTACTGCCCACACATCTGAATATGTTTGTTACATTGTACATTCACTCATTCATCTATTTCTCATCACATAGAGTGGTTGAGAATTTTACTCCCACATTGTACATTGAACATTGGTATATATGATACTATGAGTAAGCGATGGCTTACGTAACACCTTACACATGTTGTCTATTCTTTCTCTATCTTTTTCTCATCATTTGTATGATTAAGTTGTGTTATGTTCATGTTTTGTCAATATGGAAGATTGTTGGAATTAATGTTGTGCATGACTGGAACTATGGAACCATGGACCTGTGACATGAGCCTAAGGGCCTACCTCACTTCCAACAAAAATGGCATAAAGAGGCACTTTACATGCAGGTACACCCCTCAACAAAATTTTGTTGCGAAGAGGAACATCCTTGTATGTAAAGAAGACAAATGACAAGATATGTTTGATATGCATATATGTAGATGATCTCCTGAAGATAGGTGATGATGATGTAGGGATAAGGAACATCAAAGAGAAGCTTGGAAAAGAGTTCAAAATATTAAGTTTAGGTGTACTTAAGTACTTTCTTGGAATTGAGGTGATCTATGGGAAAGAAGGTATCTACCTCTCTCAAAAGAAGTATCTTCTTGATAGGTTTGGCATGATAGATTGCAAACCACATTAGGGGAAAAAATCAGCCCTGCATGGGCCTTGGAATTGGATTAAAAAGCTTAATCTAGGAGATTAAGGGACCTTGCAAAACCACTAGTAGTATTTTCAAATAAAATAATACTCACAAAAGGTGGTATTCGAATTCTCAATATGAGCAAATTTAGGCCGTTGGATGCCTCAAATCAGTGGCCTATATTTACTTTGATGTAACTCTGGTGAGAGAATCTTTGACAATATAATCATGATGGGAGGAAGCTCACACCCTTTTTGGATGCTCTCTACACATTTTTTGGCCCTTAGATGAAGAGAAATCCAAAGGCATACCACACTTTGGGATGATCACAAATTCCAAGCTACCGTGAGCCATCGAATGAGACTGAAATCGGATGGTGGAGGTTAAAAGGTGCCTTTTGCTTTTGGGGCCTCATTATCAACCTTTAGATCATGTATGTATCCAATGCTCCAGATTTTAGGCACCCAATCTTGCTTGGTTTTAAGCATATCCATCCGATCTCAAGCTCAATCCAAGGGTGGAGAATTGATATTGGCACATTTTTCAAGTTGAATCCAATCTGAACCATTGCTATCAAGAGCAATCCAAGGGCCCAAGTTGAATGGTGCCTTGACCTTTCCTTTTCCACCTCATCCCTTGGATCATTGAACAAATCTAAGGGCTCTCATTGATTTTGAAGCATTCCAAAACCAATCGCAAATCTAAAACCACGAGTTCTAGGTGGTTTTTTCATATTTGACCACACAAAACCAGGGGAAGCCTATGCCTAGTCTATGTGATTAAGGAAGTAGATTATGGCCACCACACTCTTCTCATTGGTCCATCACTAATCAGCCCTTGAGCTAAAAGGCCCAAGGAGGGCTCATTTTTTCCCCTAATGAATAACTCAACCTATGGATTCAAATGTCAAGTCAAGTAAGGAAGATGGTATAAAGCTGTTGGAGTTAGACGTCTACAGAAGCACGTGAACAACACAAGGAAGAAGACGAAGCTTGGAGCACAACACACAATACTGAATGTATTACCACTAGAATGTACAAAGATAAGTAACATGTTAGGGCTATAGGCGTATATACAAGCTGAGGGAAAAAAACCTCCTAAAGAGGGAAAAAAGTGCCCCGATGGTCCTAGTGTGTTCACACACATCACTACCTAAATATATCAACAAATCTTCCCTCGGAGTGCTGGGGTGAACAAGGAGCTAGCACTCATGTATAAGGAAGTGCCAAGCTATGTGGAATCAATCCACAAAAGGAAGTAAGCCCAAAGCTTTGTGGAAAGCTTCAAACTTCTCCATAGGTAGAGCCTTCGTGAAAAGGTCTGCAATGTTCTCCTACATGGGCACATATGCCAAGCTGATCTCTCCAGCAGAGAACCTCTCCTTGATATAATGAAAATGCACCTCAATGTGCTTAGTGTGAGCATGGAACATAGGGATCCTCACAACTGTCAATGCACTCTCACTGTCAGTGAAGATGGTGTCGGCAGAAGATTGACCAACACCAAAATCAGCCATAGCGCATCTGAGCCACACACACTCAACAATTGTTGTGAAAGCTTCCCTATACTCAACCTCACAATTGGAAGTGGCCACAGTAGGCTGCTTCTTGCTCAGCCAAGATATGCATGAGCTACCGAGCATGAAGCAAAAACCACTAGTGGACACATGAGTATCACAGAAAGCAGTCGAGTCAAAGTCAGAAAAAACATGAAAATCTTGCGGTAGTGATCCCCCCTTGGGATAAAACAACCCAAGTAGACAGGTACCACTCAAGTAGCAAAAGATGTGCTTAACCGCCTATCAATGCTTGACACCTGGGCAATGCATAAACTTGCTCATCTGTGAGACATCAAACTAAATATATGGCTGAGTAATGAATAAGCAAATCAAGCATCCAATAGCTTGCTCATAGAGAACAGCATCAAATGCATCTCCAACATCATGAAGACTCAATCGTAAACTTATCTCCATAGGAGTGGCAATAGGTTTACAATCTTCAAGGCCAAAATGCTGCAATAATGTATCAATATATTTTGTTTGACATAAAGCCATTCCACCATCAATGTGCATAAATTGAATGCCAAAATAATGATGCAAATGCCCCAAATCAAACATCTCAAATGAGGCATGGAAATCAGCCTTGAAATCAGCAATATGCTTCTCATGAGGACCAATGAGCAGCGTGTCATCAACATACACCACAATGATCAGAAGCACATCATTAGCACACTTAACATATAAGGTGCTTTCAGTTGGACTGTTCTCAAAACCATGTGCAATCAGATAGGCATGTATCATTTCATACCAAGCACGTGGTGCTTGCTTTAAACCATATAATGCCTTCTTTAACCTGCACACCTGGTTTTCATGCCGTTTTTGCACAAAGCCATGGGTCTGAAAAACATACACTTCTTCATGCAAGTCACCATTCAAAAATGTTGTTTTAATGTCCAACTGATGTACATTCCAACCATGATGAGCTGTAAGTGCATAGATGTTATGAATAGTAGTCATTTGGCATGTAGGTGCAAAGATTTCATCAAAATCAATGCCTCTTTCTTGTACACAACCCATTGCAACAAGCCTAGTCTTATACCTATCAACTGTTCCATCAAGTTTACGCTTCATCTTGTATACCCACTTAGTGCCAATAGCCTTCTTGCCCCGAGGCAAGTCACATAAAGACCATGTACCATTTTTCATGATAGCATCATTTTCAGATTGCATTGCAGCCATCCAATGTTCAAAATTTTGTGCTTCTTTAAATGAAATAGGTTCAGTCTCATCACAGAGACTTGAGGTAGCCATAGCATAACAATTTGATGCAAAAGAGGTACTATGAGAGCCTGAACGAGTACGGTATGACACCCCATTTTTTCCCTTTAAAAAAATTAACCTTGCACATGACAAACAGCCCGAGGGGGGGGGGACTCATGACAGACGATCGAGGGGAGGGCATTACTTTTTAGGTGTAAGCATTATCTCAAAGACAAACAGGTATGGAACAATTTTCTACAAAATTCTCTTTATGTTGGTTTTTCTTTTGATAAAATCCGCCTTTTCCAAAGCACCCAACACGAGTAAGAGGGAAGAAGAAGGAAAATAACACTTTGACCCCATCCGAGAAAAGAGAAACACATTGCCAATTTTCTATAAAGCGCTACACATTTATCCAAATTTCAGAAGCCATGTGGCGACTGGCACACCTATCTATCGCGACTCAAATGTCGGTCGTGAGGCTCAGTTGTCTATCGTCCGAGAAACACGTCTGTCGTGAAAGCTCGCGATGGACGGAAGCAGACAACAGATTGCAGAGCACCAAGTCACGAGAAGCTGTTGAGGCGACAGCTTGAACCTTCAGAGTTCTAATGTGAGCTCGGGATGTAGCTGAAACGAGCACGGAAGGTTGGAGCTTGCTCTAGCTTTAATGGCGGATGATAGAGTAATCTCACCAGAAAAACAGGTTGCAGAGCACCAAGTGACGAGCAGCTGTTGAAGCGACCGCTTGAACCTCCAGAGTTCCAGTGTGAGCTCGCGATGTAGCTGAATGTAGCTGAAGTGAGCACGGAAGGTTGGAGCTTGCTCTAGCTTCAATGGCGGATGATGGAGTAATCTCACCAGAAAGAACCCACAAGCGTCTGTTGCGAAAGCTTGCGATAGACAGGAAGAGGACCGCCGATCAATCTGCTCTTTAGATTCAATGAAGTACGCAATCGGATCACGCTTGTGGAGCAGCAAAATGTCGAGCACAAAGTTGACGCTTTCTCGAGAACAATCCTGCCCGGACAATTTGTTAACATACCGCCTAACCATTTCTCAGTGAAGTGCCGTTGTCGAAGATTTGTTTTCAGCCGAGCTTTAACTTTGAAATTGTAGTAGTACAAGTGAACGGGCATAGTACTCATGAAATACAAGAGATACAAGACAATATGGGATACAAGAGATACAAGAGAAGACTGATTTCAACTCGAAATATCATAATTTACACTGGCCTTAAACCCACACTGTCGTGAGATAGAAAGCCAACCAATCCATGTAACGTGCACAGACATTGTCGAAGATTTTTACAAGGTGCAGAGCATCGCATCCATTAATGATTAAACCCACCACAGAAGAAAAACGCTTCTCTCCATCGGACGACCTACATTTATAACATTTAGGAGCTTGAATTTTTAAGCATTTATGACTCTATTAAGCATTCATATTTTGATTTCTTTATATATCAGCTTGCAATTATAAGCATTTATTATATTATTGAGGATTTGAAAGCATTTATAACATGTTATATAACAAGTATTTGTGAAATGTGAATAGCCCAACATAAAAAATATAAAACAACAACTCCCCATTTTCCATCGACAGATTATGACACATAAGGTGCTTCAATTTCTTGTTATAACTTAATGATAGATTTCAGTCGATCTAATTTACATATTCATAACTAGAGATTTCTATTTAGAACATATCATACTATAATGCAACTTAAATTTGGGAGACTTTATAAAATAAAAGTCTTCCAACCTTGGGAATATAAAAATAAACATTAGTTAAAATTACAATTGTTTTATTTTTTTGTGTGATGTTTCTTATATGCTGAGTTAAATTAGTAGCTCTAAATATATTATTCAAAAAGATCAATCATTTATTCAATCCAGAAATTGAACATGAAACATTTGTTTACATTTTCTGTTTACATTTGCTCTTTTGTTTTTTTAACAAACAATTTTTTTGTGTGCGTAATAAGGTAAATCTAAAGTTTTTTTCTAAGAAGCCAACCATATCATAGTTTCCTTTTAGCTTTTTGAAAAAGCCAGCAGTTATATTTGTTGGTCTTTGACAAAGCATAATGGGAAAGTTATAATTGCAATTTCATAATTGCATCTGCATAGTGAAACTTTTTGTGACGTGATTTTAATGATTGCCTAATTAAAATCCAATCATAAAAGCACATTGGAGACATAATTATGTGTACAGATGGTGTGTATGAGGGCATATAATTCACGGAATAAAAACTCAATCAATGTTCAACAACTAATATATAATATGTTTCAAAATTTATATTTTTTAAATGTGGCAACTGCATTTTGACTATATATTCTTTTATCAAAGTCCTTCAATATTAAAATTGAAATACTCCATATCAGTTAATAAGCAATTAAAAGATTCTTTAAATGTAGCTAAAACCACACGATTAAGATGTGAATACTTTTGTATTATTCGAAAATTGCATGCAGCATTTACTAAATGGAAAATTTTATTGAATTTTAAGATAGTTCGCTCCACAATATCTAAACAGAACTCTAAACATGTATTTTTCATAAAAAATGGTCTTGTGATCTTCTTATCTTCTTTATTTTAATCACATAATTGGATAATCTAAAAAATAATGTACATCAAAAGTAAAATTCATGCTAGATTTTCTCATATTCTCCTAGATGTTCATTGAGATAACAACTTAATAAAAGAGTCCAAGTATTAAACTACTAGCTTCATTTAAAATGAACTTACAAAATTTTAAAAATTGAAAGTACAAAACTACAAAATCCAAAACGCATCATTAGTAACATATGCTATAAGTGCTTATATCTTTGAGAATTTTGATTCACAACTTTCAAAAGACTATTCGTGCATTTTTTGTGTACTTTTGAGAATTTTTGTATACTGTTATACTTATGTGTTCCTCGAGTAGCTTTGATGTGAACCTGTTGAGCCCATAAAAGTCATATTGGTCAAAGTCAACTACAGTCAAAGTCAAAAGGTCAAAGTTGATTGGTCAAAGTCAACAAGATCAAGTTCAAAGTCAACAGGTGCAAAGTCAAAGTGCTAAAGTGCAAGTGTCAAAGTGCACAGGTAGTGCACAATTAATTGTCCACAAAGGTTAAATTGGAGAAAGTGGGTTGCAGGTTGCAGAGGTATTTTCTCTAAATTCCGTAAGGTTCAAAGTGTTTTTTAAAGTATTTTGGAAGGTTTAGGTGAACCCTCTCTTATGTGCAAAAGTGAAGACTTAAAAGGAAAATGTGAAGGTATGTGAAGCGGCAACGAACGCGCAGGGGAAAGTATGGCCCCCCAATTAAAATTTTTGGTTTTAGTCTAAAGTCACTACAGGACAAAACAGGGAGTCGTTGGCTGCCACTTGGGAAGACAATCTTGGGACATCAAAGTGAGCACCAAGATACTATTGCAGTTAGGAGCGTACGTGATCGACACACTCAAATTAAGGCAAGGAATATTCTTGGAAGGCTAGAGTAAGCAAGAGAAGCATAGTCTAAGTGAAGCAAGAGAGAGAAGTGCAAGAGTCACCAGTGTGCGACACAGAGAAGTGGAGTTGAAGGAGTGCATGGAGAGTGACTAAGGGATTGTGCAAAGAGTGCTAAGCTAGTCCCCTAAGGATCTCAAGGTCTCCTTGCAGTGTGCGCATGCCGACAGAAGGTATTCATCCCCCCCCCTTAGTGGAAGCTTGGTGCAAGGTGTGCACAAGGATAAGCTTGAAGCAGGTGGATTTCTAAGGTAGAGGAGGCTGGCAACAAGAAGACTTTGGGGTATTTGGTATTTTGTCATTGAGCACTCTGTGGGATTGTGCGCAGAAGTATTGGTTTGTATTGTGCTTCAAACATTGTAATTGTCTTACTGTAATCAATCGGCAGAAGCTTCCAAGGTGTATTTCCTCTCCTGGTCTTTTCCTTTTCTCCTACAAACCCTCAAACTCCTTCTTGTCTAAGAATCCCCCAACAAAATTGGGCACGCACGGTGGGACTTCCAAGGAGATTTGAGCTTAGGAGAAACCAAGTGCAAAGTATAGCAGAGGTCACGTGTCTACAGTGCTACTTCATCATCCAAAAGGTAAATATTCTTATCAAGTGTCTCACATTAAGTGGACTATGAGCAGCTCATGACCGCAACCCGGTCCCAAACATTGAGGGTCACCTGCAAGCAAACAAGAAGGAAGGTTGCTAGAAGGTTCTCCAATCCACTATCTTCAACCTCATCAGTAAAGAGCATGGCGGGATAGGTAGACTTGGAAACCTTACTCTCAAGATTAAATATAAAGTTTCCTTCCTTCAAAGGCCTAGCTCAAGAGGATCCAGATGAACACATTAGAAGGTTTTTGGCACTATGTAAGACTAGAGGCTTAATGGGTAGAGAGGGTGCCTTCTTGATTCTCTTCCCTGCCACATTAGAAGGATTAGCAGATAAGTGGTTCAACGAGTTTGCTGAAAACCATTTTACAACTTGGGATTTGATGAAAGAGGCATTTAAAAATCAATTCCAGCAGGGCAACACTGCGGAGATCATCATAGAAGAACTAGAAAATTTGAGATTGGGTCCAGGAGAAAAGTTCCCGAAGTTTGTGACTAGGGCCAAAGCACTAATGGCTAAATTGCCAGATCCATCACATGATTTTTTTGTTAAGAAATGGTTAGCTAAGCCCCTACCAGTGGCCACCCAATGCAAAATAAAGGAATTAGTGTTACCTACAGCCTCCATAGAGGAGTTCATCAACACAGCCACACGCTTGGAGCAGATAAGGCACCAGTATGGAGCAACTTCTTCCCAACCAACATATGGTACAGAAATGGAGGATCCAGTGATCCAGCTAAGGAAGGAGCTGGAGGGCTTAAAAAGAAATAAGCCCTACAAAGAGGAGGAGAATGTTGTTGCTCAGTTGAGAAGAGAGATTGAAGCACTAAAGCTCCAAAAGGAGGAGGAGGCCCAAGCAGAGGAATTGGCTCAGCTGCGACAGGAGCTGCAGGAACTCAAAGGGAGTGGCATTAAGAGTGGGCTTTGGTGTTCCATGTGCAGCAAGCAAGGTCACATAGTAAGTGAATGTCCTCTGTTAAGTGTGACTTGTCAATTATGCAGGAAAGTTGGTCATGAGGCCCATGATTGCCAATAAAGGGGAATGCCTGCAACGACATACTAGACACAAGGAGGATCCCTACCACCCACAAATGTGATGGCTGCTGCACCGAATCAAGGTAACAACTATAATCCTAGACAGAGGAATAACTTTGGAAATGGGCCTAGGAGGCCAATCATCTGTTTTAGATGTGGAGAATGCGGGCACTATCAAAGTAGGTGCACCCTGCTAGAAAATGCCCCTTATTGCAGGAACTACCCTGAGGCCAGAGACCATTATACAAATTGTTGTCCTAAGAATCAAGCCTCTTCCTCCGGGCCCCATATTCAAATGATTTTGGTGCATAAAGAAGAAATGTGTGATCAAGTCAATGAGCCATCACCATCTACCAGGGTGGTGCAGTTAGAAGAAATAGAATCTTTGACTGTGCAGAGAAGAAGCAAGGGGAAGGTTCAAGTAGACATAGGACAAGAATCAAAGATTAAGGAATGGAATCAAGACAGAGAACCATCTGAAGATAAAGCCACCACAGGTGTAGATACAAGGCAAAAAGGAGATCTCATATGTACCAGTGATGCCATTGGGCATGCCTTCAACAGGGCTCATGAGGAGTTTGATAAGTCAACTGGAGCCCATGCTCTCAAGGAATCGGATGCTTCAAAACTACTCAAGTCCATGAAAAAGGAGGTTAGTATTTTTTATTTAATAAAGATGGAAGGGAAATTCAGGTCAGAGTTATTGCAGATAATTGATGAAGCTTCCACTACAAGTTTAGTGGCAAAGACTGCTGTTTTACATAAAGGAAAAATTGTAGGGGAAGCACCCCTTACAGATTATAAAATTCCTCGGCTGACAGTATCTATCAAAGGCCATGAATTTCAAGGAGTTATTGTGGATGGTGGTTCTGGCATTAACTTGATGCCTGAATATACCATGAAAAAGATTGGACTATACCCTTCACAACCTGCCAACTTCACTGTAACAATGGCAGACCAAAGCATAGTAAGGCCTATGGGAGTGGTCCCTGGAGTTCCAGTCAAGATACAAGGTACCATCTTTAACTTGGACTTTGTTGTTTTAAGGCTGCCACAGGTAGAAGGAAGCTTCCCCCTGTTAATTGGGAGACCTTGGTTAAGGCATGCCAATGTGTTGCATGACTGGGGCAAGGACACAATGTGGGTAAAGCAGGAGGGAAAAGAGTTGCAGCAGATAATTTTAGAAGAAGGACCAGACAATCAAAGAAATACTAGCATGATGCAGACAATTGGTATTTGTATGGAAGAAGAAGTGGTGGACAACCAAGAAGTAGATCTATTTGAAGGAGCAGATTTATATGAAGATGAAAACATGTTGGCTTGGCTCCATGCAGAAGACCCATCTTCCTGCTATGGAATTTTCCAAAACTCAAGTAGAGAAGAAGCATATGAAGAAAAAGAGGAAATCACTCAGGTTGAAACAGTATCAGTCAAAGGCCATGGAAAAGAGAAGAAAAGCAAAGTCCTTAAGTGCAGCCATGATGAAGATGCTTCAAATCATATGTCAATGGCCACTGTTTTATGGATCGTGGTATGGATATCATCTGTTGTGTCAATTTTTATGATAGTAAGTGCAAGGCTTTACAATGATGTGGACGGAGTACCTGCAAGTCTTTGGAAACAAAAGATGCAGTATGGAGGAGATAATATGGTGCTGAAGGATTTAAGGTGGGTCTATCAAAGCGTCAGCATGCCCAAAAAGAAGATAAAACAAATGAAGTGCAACACAATCGAAGGTTATGGAGGAGTTTTTTGGGGTCAACATATAAAGATCATGGCTCAAGGCCTATCATCAAGCCAACTGAAGAATTACGGATCACCTAGAACCTGCAGAATTTATCCAGGTTGTACATAGTCTTTTCTCGTCATTTTTACTTACGTTTTAGTAGTTTTCTTTATCCATTTCATGCTTGTTTCAAGAGTTTCTAGCAAATTTAGCAGCCATTTCATCAACTTTGCAAAGGTACAATTTTTGGAATTTTTAGGAATTTTTTCAGAATTTTTCAAGCATTTTTTAGAATTTTTTCTAGCATTTTTCTCCTTTTTCATGTGTCTTTTTCTTGCCAAATTTGAGGAATAAAGGAAGCTCTCTGTGGTTTTGACTGAAGAAACTGGAATAACACTCGAGAAATTTTTTTCATAATTTTTTGAAGATTTTTTGGATTTTTTTTGCAATGTTTTTGGATTTTTTATGTATTTTTCTTTGGTTTTTTGGATAATTGAAAAAAAAGGCCCCCCAGGGCGTTTTCTTTCTTTTGCAAAAAAAAAAAAACCCCCCCAGGGTGTTTTCTTTTTTTTTGCAAAAAAAAAAAAAACAAAACCCCCCCCCCCCCCCCCCATTGACCAACCAATCCCCCCCCCACCCCCCCCTCCCCCCCCCCCCACCGACCAACCCCCCACCGACCAATCCCCCTCCCTCCCCCCCACCGACCAACCCCTCACCGACCAATTCCCTTCCACCCTCCCCCCCCCCCGTTCTGACACCCCCCCCCCCCCCCACCAACCAACCCCTCACCGACCAATCCCCCCCGCCCCCCCCGTTCTGACACCTCCCCCCCCCCCGAAATTTTTTTTTTTTTTTTTCATTTTATTTTGTTTATTTTCTTATTTTTTATTTTATTATTTTTATTTTTTATTTTATTACTTATTTTATTTATTTTTCTTTTCATTTTTATATGTATGGGCGTTCAAAAAAAAAAGAAATATATATATATTATAATTTTTTTAATTTTTATGGCTCAAAGCTTTTGGCTTTGGATCGTGCCTCGGTTGGCCGTTTTTTACAAAAATGGAGTCATTTTCCTGTTTTTTGGCACCTCTGAACTCAGTCTTTTGGCTTTATTTTTCCAAATTCAAACTTTTTCTCTGACTTTTGGTCAAAACCCACCTGTTTTGAACACAATTATCACATGTTTTTATTTCACCACATTATCCACATGGTCTATTCTCACCTTGTCTTACCTTATGTTTCATGATCTCCCACATGCACCCTTTGTAGCTCTACTGTTTGATCATTTTCACCCCCTCCAGACCCCATCATCATACCCCCATGCCCTGCCTTTACCAATCTGCCCAGCCACATCCTTAACCCCCCTATCCCTTCAATCCCCGCCCCTCAGCCCTCCCCTCCTACTCCTTTCTACCCTCCCATTGCAACCCTTTGCTTTTCCATGGCAAAATCCAATTTTTGGTTCTTCTCTAGTGCTTGTTCTATCCTGCTTTTGGTGGAATTGGTTGCTGCTCAGATGTCCTCTTCAAGTTTTTGCAGCTCCATTATCATGGTGTCCTATATGCTCAGAGTTTTGGCTGTAGCTCTCCGGGACGGAGAGCACATTAGGTGGTGGGCAATTGTTGAGCCCATAAAAGTCATATTGGTCAAAGTCAACTATAGTCAAAGTCAAAAGGTCAAAGTCAACAAGGTCAAGGTCAAAGTCAACAGGCGCAAAGTCAAAGTGCTAAAGTGCAAGTGTCAAAGTGCACAGGTAGTGCACAATTAATTGTCCACAAAGGTTAAATTGGAGAAAGTGGGTTGCAGGTTGCAGAGGTATTTTCTCTAAATTCCCTAAGGTTCAAAGTGTTTTTGAAAGTATTTTGGAAGGTTCAGGTGAACCCTCTCTTATGTGCAAAAGTGAAGACTTGAAAGGAAAATGTGAAGGTATGTGAAGCGGCAACGAACGCGCAGGGGAAAGTATGGCCTCCCAATTAAAATTTTTGGTTTTAGTCTAAAGTCACTACAGGACAAAAAAGGGAGTCGTTGGCTGCCACTTGGGAAGACAATCTTGGGACATCAAAGTGAGCACCACGATACTATTGCAGTTAGGAGCGTACGTGATCGACACACTCAAATCAAGGCAAGGACTATTCTTGGAAGGCTAGAGTAAGCAAGAGAAGCATAGTCTAAGTGAAGCAAGAGAGAGAAGTGCAAGAGTCACCAGTGTGCGACGCAGAGAAGTGGAGTTGAAGGAGTGCATGGAGAGTGACTAAGGGATTGTGCAGAGAGTGCTAAGCTAGTCCCCCAAGGATCTCAAGGTCTCCTTGTAGTGTGCGCGTGCCGACAGAAGGTATTCATTCCTCCCCCTTAGTGGAAGCTTGGTGCAAGGTGTGCACAAGGATAAGCTTGAAGCAGGTGGATGTCTGGTGCAGAGGAGGTTGGCGGCAAGAAGACTTTGGGGTATTTGGTATTTTGTCATTGAGCACTCTGTGGGATTGTGCACAGAAGTATTGGTTTGTATTGTGCTTCAAACATTGTAATTGTCTTACTGTAATCAATCGGCAGAAGCTTCCAAGGTGTATTTCCTCTCCTGGTCTTTTCCTTTTCTCCTACAAACCCTCAAACTCCTCCTTGTCTAAGAATCCCCCAATAGAACCTTTTACCTATACATGGACACTTTTTACTCTAGTGCTACTAGTTTTTCCCTTATGTTACCACATACTTGATACTCTCATATATGGTGGTACTTTGTACTTAGGGATATTATTCAGCTTTTACTTCAGTTCAGTTCATCGTCAATAGAGAGAGCTATTCCCACCATTCATCTTCTCCATGTGTCTTGTTGTGTTTGTGCTCCTTATGTGTGCTTCTCGTGTGTCTCTCGCACTTCTACACACACCCAACAATGGTATTAGAGCAGGTTCAACTCCTTCTCAAGTTTTGGTTTTTTGTGCCATGGCACATGCGCACTTTTAGCAGTGCAAATCGACTTCGGAGTATATAACATTGAATTTCATCAGCCAAGAAACATTTCCACTAGGTGCCCTCATGTTTTACTCCCATTTCGAAGCCATTCGTGGAGTCAGAATCACCATCAGAGTGACGGTTTATGAGCTAAAATCTCAACATTCATTTTAGCTTTTGTCAAAGTAAAGATTTTGCCACATTCTTGTTCTTTCGTGAAATGGCGGGTAGCAATGAATTGTTTGGCATGCTGCAAGTTGAAGATAAGCTTGATGGGACCAACTATCCAATGTGGACTTACATGATGAAGCATGTTCTTGTTTAAAACAACTTTGGAACATAGTGGCAGATGTAGATCGAAGACCCATAGGTTCTTCTACTTCACAATCTATTGTCACAGATGGAGCTTCTTCTTCAAGTATAGTGGTTTCTCCTTATCCACCTACACAGGAGAAGCTTAGATGGGATGGAAAAGATGCTCAAGCTCATGCATTGATTGCACTTTCTATGAAGCATCATATAGTTCCACACATTCTCTCATGTTCTACATCAAGACATGCATGGAACACTCTTGCTTCTTTGTATGCCATGCGTAATGAAGCACGTGTTGCATACTTGAGGATGTACGCATGGATGAAAATGAGTCAGTGGATGTGTATGTGACATGCATCAAGGAACTAAAAGAGCAATTGAAAAACATAGATGAGATTATTCCATATTCATCACTCATTTCTACATTGTTGAAAGGAGTACCATAACCTTTTCAAAGCTTTGTTACTACACTCCGTTTGGTTGCAAAGGGAATCCCAATATGTATGCATTTGATGAGTTTGTGTCTCTTCTTTTGCAAGAAGAGCAATCTAGAGTTGAATAGGAGTGGTTTGATTGAGGGAACACAAGCACTTGATATCTCATAAAAAGGGAAAATCAACTATGGTTCAGCTTTCAGTTCATCAAAACCAAAGCCTCAACCTTCCTCTTCCACTCATTCCTCTAATGATGGTGATTTGCAAAAGAAGAAGAGATGCAAATATTGCCAGAAGCTTGGTCATACTATTGATAAGTATAGAAAGCTTGCTAAGCGCAATAAAAAGAAGAAGGAATCCGGTATGTCTATTGCTGAAAATTCAACAAATGCAAAGAATGATGAAGCTAACATGGCTCAATATTTTTGGGCATGTGTTGTTACATGCCATTATGATGCATCTTTGCATTCTAAATGTATGGTTGTGAGTGAGGCTGATTCAGATTGGTTCTTTGATAGTGGTGCTTCAAAGCACATAACATCATGCAAAAGATTTTTTGCCTCTTTGAAAGATGCACCCAAAGGAGGACATGTGGTGTGTGCAAACAATGCCTCTTATCCTATCATTGGAGTAGGATAAATTGAGCTTATGGATGCAAATGGAGGTGTGATTCTCTTGAAAAATGCATTGTATGTGCCCGATATCAAGAAAAACTTAATTTTAGTTCTGTTGATTGCCAAAGTTGGACTTCTTGTACACTTTGTTGATGATAAGTGTATGGTTCATGATTTCGGTGATATTATCGTGATGTCTAGTACATTATGTAATGATTTGTATCGCATGGATACATACAAGTGGGCTGCCTCGAATGCCTTAGTTGCTCATGCCTTCTTCCATGGCTGAAATGGAGTTTTGGCATGCTCATTTTGGTCACTTGAACTTCAATAGTTTGTTTTACTTGCAAAATAAGGACATGGTTATTGGTTTGCCAACACTTGAGTCCATTGAAAAGCATGCATGTGAAGGTTGCATTCTTCCAAAAATGCATCGTGCTTCTTTTCCAAAAGATAGTCATACACACAGTACAAGAAAATTGCAGCTTGTTCATAGTGATGTATGTGGTCCCGAAAAGACTCCATCTTTTGGGAAGCATGTATATTTTGTTACCTTTATTGATGATGCCACTTTCCATACATGGGCGTTGTTGGGAAAGATGGATGGACACTCCAGAAAATGAGTTTGTACTACTAATCCCTGCTTTGTACCAGTCCTTTTTAGCTTCAGAGTTGAGTTGTAGGCCCTCTTAGCTTTCCAATGACACTAAATAAGTGCCTATGTACTTTGAAAATGATGTGAGTAATGTTTGATATAAAACAGACTACTCCCAAGCTCACAATCTAATGAAAACCTTCTATTTTGGTACACACACCTACTGCTTGTTAAGCTCAGTGCTTCCAGTACAGTAGGAATTAAAAAAATTCCTTTAGGAGATATTAAATTAGCTTAATAAGCTAATTATTCCAAGTGGAGTCACTTAAAATTATTGAATATACACAGAACAATCAATTTAGCAAGTGTAGCATTACCCCCGATTTTTTAAGGACCTCTGCAAAGATTGACCAGTGATCATTTCCATGCATTTTTTTCCTAATCCACTAAATGGAATGTCTTCGAAATTTGTCAACATGTAGAGAACTTAGAGCTATTTCCAACAAGCTATAGAACAATGAAAATGGTGGAGTATTGACTGAGATATGAGCAATACAAAGTGACTATTTTGAGTGACAGTAACAGAGAGATCAACAGATATAGTGAATGATCTATTGTATTATGAAACAATGTTGTACATGATCATTGGCATGATAATCAATGCCTAATGATTGGTAGAGGTGTAGGCTATGATGTGAGCTTTACTCTCTTACAAAATGATTAGCTAATGCTTTGGGATCGGAGTGTACTGACAGCGAGTTTTACAAGCCATTTTATAGATGCTTTACCTCCAAGTTTGAATTCAAATTCAAACTTGGCTTTACCTAGACAATTCTCCTCCAAGTTAGGAGTCATTACACCAAAATAATTTGTAGCTTTTAGCTCTTCAATTTCCACAAATTTAGAGACTTTACAAGATTCTTTCAAGTCATTTGACTTTTACAAATGGTAAAAAAGTAGAGAGACTCATAGCAATGGTTCCCATGGAACTCCAATTATTCTTCATAAGATCTTCTCATGCCTATCCAAGTGTGTAGGCTTGGCATTTGCACCAACAGCTCCCCCTCAAGCCAAACATCTTGGCTTAGTCTTCAATCCTCTTGAATGTCCTGCAATCCAATCATAGCTTTAAACCTACAAAGTTTTGTACCATCAAGTACTTTGGTTAATAAGTCTGCACATTGCATATTAGTTGATACATATGCCAACTGAATTTCTTTGCTCAATAGCTTCTCTCTCACATAATGATAGTGGACCTCTATATGCTTGGTCCTAGCATAATAAATAGGATTTGTTGCAAGATCTAAAGAACTTGTATTATCTCCAAAAATCATTGGAGATCTAGTATGCAAACCCAAATCTGCATATAGCAATATGATCCATATGGCCTCTTGAGTGGAATTGGCCAATCCTCTATATTCTGCCTCTGTTGAAGATAAAGCAACAGTAGGTTGCTTCTTGAAAGACCATGATATAGGTTCATCACCTGCAAAAGATAGATAACCTGAGGTACTCCTTCTATCATCCTTGCAAACTGCCCAATCTGCATCTGAGTATAACTCGATATCCAAATCTGAAGTACAAGGAAAATATAAACCTTGATTTTGAGTCCCCTTAAGGTACTTCAAAATCCTCTTGGCAGCTTCCAAGTGAGGTGCCCTAGGTTTGTGCATGAATGGGCTTAAGACACTTACTCCATAAGCAGTATATATCCTTGTCAATGTAGCATAGTTTAAGCTTCCCACTATGCTTTGTTATCTTGAAATATTTTCAAGTACATCACCTTCATGAGCACTTAATTTCTGGTTTACTTCCATAGGAGTACTTGCTACCTTGGCATCTTGCAAATGAAATTTCTTCAACATGTCCTGTACATAATTTTTCTGTGTAATGTAAATTCCAGAGTTAGTATAGACTAGCTCAAGTCCAAGAAAATACTTTAGTGACCCTAGATTACTGATTTTGAACTCCTGCATCATTTGATTCTTGATCTGTTTGATACCATTAGCATCATTACCTGTAAGAATGATATCATCAACATACACACATAGGTATATCACCTCTGAATTACTTCTCTTAATAAACAGAGAAGTATCTGCTCTACTCATGATGAATCCTTGATCTTGAAGGTATGTAGTCAACCTATGGATCCATGCCCTAGGTGCCTGCTTCAATCCATAAAGAGCTTTATTCAATTTACACACATGCTTTACCTTGATTGGGTCCTCATAGTTGGGAGGTTGAGACATATACACCTCCTCTAAGATCCATCCATTTAGAAATGCATTTTTTACATCCAATTGGTACATGTTCCAATTGTTTGATGCAACCACACTTACCAATACCCTGATGGTTGGCATTTTTTACATAGGTGAGAATGTTTCTTCAGAATCAACTCCTTAGGTTTGTGAAAAACCCTTAGCCACAAGTATGGCCTTGTACTTGTGTATTGATCCATCATAATTTCTCTTAATCTTGTAGATCCATCTAGAACCAATTACCTTCATAGACCCCTTCTTGGGCACTAGCTCCCAAGTATCATTCTCCTTGAGTGCTTCAATTTCTTCATCCATAGCTTCCTTCCATTCTGCCTTGGTCTCTGCCTATTCATATGATGATGGCTCTTCAAATGACAAGTCTTTTGCAAGATAAATAGAATGCTTAGTAACTAAAGAAGTGTCATACCCATATCTTATTGGCTTCTTCCTCTCCCTTTGTGATCTTCTGATTGCTTGGTTGGATGATTCGGGTATATCCTCCAACTTCTTCATCTTAACTTTGCCTTTGGACTTCCATGCCTTGAATTCTTCTAGGTTGATGATGTCCTCATCATCTGAGTTGATGTCTTCAATCTGGTTTGGCTCCTCCTTGGTAAGGCTTAGAAATTCCTCTTCCAAGTCATAAGGAAACTTTATTTTCTTGCATTCACTTTCAAACCAAGAATCATTCTCATCAAAGACAACATCTCTATTGATCATGAATCCTTTGTTGGAAGGATTGTAAAACCTGTATCCTTTTTTATTCAAGTCATACCCTACGAAGGTGCACTTCTCTGCTTTAGGGTCTAGCTTACCTCTGATTTGAGATGGTATGTGTACATAAGCAACACATCCAAAGATCTTGCAATGATCAAGTGAAGGCCTTCTACCATGCCATGCTTCATATGGGGTCATCCCATCAAGAGATTTTGATGGAAACCTGTTAACAAGATAAGTAGCAGTAGATACACTTTCGGCCCACAAGTAATTAGGTAATTTTTTCTAATTTAACATTGACCTAGCTGTGAAGAGATGGATAGGTATGTGCTTGAAGATGAAGAGGTGTTGCAAAATCCTTGATCTACACCAGCCAAATGAACTCCAGGAGTATATGGTGGGCCCTTTTAGCTTGCCAATGGATGTATTAGACACCCTATGTACCTTGGAAGATCACTCTCAAAAAGATAGATCAAAACAGATAAGTTGGAGTTAGCTCAGAGGTGAAAACTTGCTATTCTTGGTTCATACACCTGTCCAGTGTTTTACATAATTCTCTGAGCACAGCAGCAATTAGCTTAATTCCTCTTGGGGAAGTCTAGGTAACTTAAAGAGCTAACTTTCAAGAGTAATCTCATCAAAAATAACAAAGCACACACTGAGAATGAGTTTTAACAAGTGATGACATCATCCCGATTTTCATGGGCTGCTACAGAAATAGACCAGTGAGCAGAAAAATCACCCTAACTCAAAATGTAGAAATTCAATGATTATGAAAATTTGTACGGCTATACTAGACACTAAGCTGAATCCAACAAGCTTTAAATCACTGAATTTGGATAAGTAACCACTGAGAAATATCTCTGACAAGATGAGTGAAAAAGTCGGGTACATGACAGATAGGTGAAGATGAACAGACCCTATTGACTTCAAATGAACATAACTGAAGATTGCAACATTCAAATGACATGAAAATTTATGAGCATATAGTAGACTTATAGAGCTAACTTTACCAAGTTAAATCGCTGAAAATGATGCACCAAGCTCAGAGAAAACATCTCTGCAAGATGACTGAGAAAACTGAGAGTAATGGTAGTGAGTAGTACACTTCACAAGAACATGGAAAGATGAAACCAAATAATCATGAAAATGAAAGTATATTTCTTGTACAATACAATGAATTACTGATACATATGTGTGCCTTGTAATCACACCTTGATATGGCATAAAGCTCAGCTCTTGGAGGTCTTCACATAGGTCTCTCTAACCACGACTAAAACTGCCATCTATTTATAGTTGAGTTTGGGAGGCTAACTTCCCTCAATCACTCTCCAATCAATCAATGATTGATTTGATTCTCTACCTACCACAAATCACGAATTCGTGGCTCCTCTTTCCATTCTTGATCAAGTGGACTCAACCACTTAAGATTCTCTTACTTTTACATTAAGTAAACTCTTCAAAAGTTACAAGAGGTAGTTCACAAGTGAACTTTACATAGTCTTCTTTTGAAAGCTTCTTCTAAGACTTTGTGAGACTCAAGCCAATACTTAGGCTTGTCATAGACTTGCTCCAACAGCTCCCCCTCAAGCCAAGTATGCTTGAGGTCTTCAATCTTCCAAGATTACCTGCAAACCTATCATAGCCTTGAATTTGCAAAGCTTTGTACCATCCAATGCTTTGGTTAGAATATCTGCACATTGTTGATGAGTGGACACATATGATATTTGAATCTCTTTGCTTAGAACCTTCTCTCGTACATAGTGATAATGAACTTCAATATGTTTAGTCCTTGCATGAAAAATAGGATTAGCAGCCAAATGAATAGAACTCATATTGTCACCAAAAATAGTTGGAGTTCCAAACTCCAATCCAAGATCTTTGAACAATGTCTTCATCCACATAGCTTCTTGTGTAGCTATGGCAAGACCTCTATATTCAGCTTCAGTAGAAGAGAGAGCAACTGTGGGTTGCTTCTTGGATGACCATGAAATAAGCTTTGAACCTGCAAAGGTAAGATAACCTGAAGTGCTCCTTCTATCTTCCTTGGAGCCAGCCCAATCTGCATCAGAAAATAGCTTCAAACCTAAATCAGATACATAAGGATAATAAAGTCCTTCATTTATGGTTCCTTTGAGATACTTGAGAATCCTTTTGGCAGCATCCATATGTGGTTTCCTTGGTGTGTGCATAAATTGGCTTAGCACACTCACACTGTAACATATATCTACTCTTGTCAATGTGGCATAGTTGAGACTACCCACTAGACTTTGATATGATGTGATGTCCTCTATGAGTTCACCTTCATGTGAGCTCAATTTGTGATTGACCTCCATTGGAGTACCTGCAATCTTACAATCTTGCATCTTGAATTTTGCCAACATGTCCTTAATGTACTTCCTTTGAGTGAGAAACAAACCATGATCTTTGTAGACAACTTCCAAACCTAGGAAGTAGGTAAGTGAACCCAAATCACTTATCTTGAACTCTTCTCTCATCTGATCTTTGATCTTCTTCATACCATCTGCATCATTTCCTGTCAATATAATATCATCTACATATACACATAAGTAGATGACCTCGGAATTACTCTTTTTAATAAAGAGTGAAGGATCTGCCTTGCTTGGTTGAAAGCCTTTGTCCTGCAAGAATGAAACAAGCCTGAAATTCCAAGCTCTTGGAGCTTGCTTGAGACCATACAATGCTTTGTTAAGTTTACACACATAATCAGGATAAACTTGATTCTCAAAACCAGGTGGTTGTGCCATATATACCTCTTCTGTTATCCAACCATTCAAGAATGCATTCTTTACATCTAGTTGAAGTATCTTCCAATTCTTGGAAGAGGCAATACTAAGCAAAACCCTAATAGTAGGCATCTTTGCCACAGGAGAGAAGGTCTCCTCATAATCAATTCCCTGAGTTTGTGCAAAGCCTTTTGCCACAAGCCTTGCCTTATACCTGTTAATTGAACCATCAGAATTCTTCTTGAGTTTATAGACCCATCTTGAGCCTATTACCTTCATGGATGAAGTCTTGGGCACCAAATCCCAAGTGTTGTTTTCCTCAAGTGCTTCAATCTCTTCCTTCATTGCATGCTTCCATTCTGTTTTTGCTTTGGCCTCTTCAAATGATGATGGCTCCTCTTGGTTTATGTCCTGTGCTATGTAGATAGAATGTTTAGTTACTAATGAGGTGTCAAACCCATACCTTTCTGGTTTTTTCTTTTCCCTCATAGATCTTCTTAGGCCATGATGTGATGATTCTGCCTCATGTCCAAGTTCCTGCAATTTTGCTTTACCTTTAGACTTCCATGCTTTGATCTTTTCCATGTGAGATTCTTCATCATCCTCTGAGGTGTCTTGTTCTTCAATCTTCTGTTGTTCTCTACCAAGCTTTGGAAAATCTTCTTCAAGATTATATGGTAAATTGACCTTCCTGCATGAATCTTCATACCATGAATTGTTCTCATAAAAAACTACATCTCTGCTTACCAAGAATCCTTTGTTGGTAGGGTTGTATAACCTGTAGCCCTTTTGATTGTTGTCATATCCAATAAATACACACCTTTCTGCCTTTGGATCCATCTTGCCTCTAACCTGTGAAGGAACATGAGCAAAAGCAATACATCCAAAAATTTTACAATGATCTAAGCTTGGTCTTCTTCCATTCCAAGCCTCATATGGAGTCATCCCATCAAGGGATTTTGAAGGCAACCTGTTAATCAAGTAAGTGGCTGTAGATACAGCCTCAGCCCATAAGTAATTAGGTAAATGCTTTTCATTTAACATAGACCTTGCAGCTTCAACAATTGTCCTATTCCTCCTTTCTGCCACTCCATTTTGCTCAGGAGTGTACCTTGTAGTTACCTCTCTTTTGGTTCCTCTTTCTTGAAGAAAAGAATCAAACTCATGGGAGAAATATTCTCCCCCTCCATCTAACCTTAGCCTTTTTAGTGATTTACCTGTTTGATTCTCCACAAGAGCCAAATATCTTTTGAAACATGAAAAAACTTCATCTTTGTGTTTCATAAAGAATAGGATAGTCCATCTGCTGCAATCATCAATAAAGGAAACATAATACCTTGATCCAGATATTGAAGCTTCCTTGCTAGGTCCCCATACATCTGTATGAACCAACTCCAAGAGATCTCCATGCATATAACCTTTCTTCATGAATGGTAACCTGTGAGACTTTCCAAATTGACATGCACTGCACTTATAAATCATATGTTGTTTTGACAAATTAGGAAGTCCAAGTACACTTTGGTCCCTGCAGATTTGCTTTAATGACCTTTCACCAATATGTGCTAACCTTTTGTGCCATACTTCCAATTTTGTGAGTGTCTGACTACCATAATTAAAGAGAGCAATGTTTCTAGTGTCCTGTAATTCAAATGTGAACAATCTACCTGTCGTTTCACCTTTTGCAGTTCTTCTGAATCCTTGACTTGGATCTTCAACAAATGCTCTTGCTTTTGTGAACCTGACTTGCAACCCTTTCTCTACTATCTGCCCAACACTTATCAAATTCTTTGTAATGGTAGGGACATAGAGTACCTTACTGAGTAGGTTGATGTTTCCATCAGGTGCTTTGACATTGCCTATTTTCTCCACAGGATGTTTTGTATCATCTCCTGTTTGTACCTCATGCTTATTCCTTGGATCTTCTAAATCTGATAGGAGTGCCACATTTCCTGCCACATGATTTGAACAACCTGAATCTATGTAGAAAACATGCTCATCAGATTTACCTTGTGGCATAGCCATGTTCATGATCAATAATGAATCCTCTTTGTTTGAGTCTTCTGTGTAGTTATTGTAGTCTCTCCTTCCTTTGTAGCCTCCTTGATAGTTTGAATGATTGTAGTTGTTGTAGTTGCCATGGTAGTTGTTGAACCTTCCTCTTGAGTAGCCATAACTTCCTCTATTGTATCCTCTGCCTCTTTGATTCCTGGAATTCCTAAAGCAATTTTCAGTTGTATGATTAGTTAATCCACAAATAGAACATGAGTTGGAGTCTTGGGATCTCCCCCTGCCTTGTCTACCTCCTCTTCCTCTACCTCTGCCATGTCTTCCTCTACCTGCATAGTTAGCTTGATATGTACCTGCTTCATCATCTACTTTCTTTGCCTTTCCTTTGTTATCTTTAGACTTGCTTTTATCCGTGTATAAAGCTGAAGATTGATTACCTTTAGAGCTTTCTCCATTTTTTATAAGCTTTGCCTCTTGAGTAAGTAGTTGTCCAATGAGTGTGTTGAAATCAGGTACATGCATGTCCATGTACAAATCCATAGCTGTGGTGAATGCTTCCCACTTGTCATCTGTCTTCAAGCCATTGATGACCTGCCTTACAATTTTCTCTTCATCTATTACCTCTCCAATACTTCCCAACTGATCCGCTATGTCCTTGAGCTTTGTGACAAAATTAGTCACATTTTGTTTGGGATCCTTCTTGAGAGTTGTGAAATCCAGCCATAGTTGATGCTTCCTAGCTTTGGTACTTGAAGAAAAGAAAGCTAATGTGAGGCAACAAAAAATCTGAGATAGAGTTGAGGAGATAAGACCTTGCAAGTGCATCCTTGGAGCACCATGTGCTCAATCTTTCTTGCTCTTCTTGTGTTGGTTGACTTTTGTTACTGAAACTTGGCATAACTTCATCTCCAGCCACATAACCATATAAACTTCTACCTTGGAGATAAGCTTCCATCCTTAATGACCAAGCTGAGTAGTTACCTCTGTCCAATTTGTCAATTGATGAAGGAAATCCATCTGCCATGTTGTCCAACCTTGCTCTGATACCACTGTGAAGAGATGGATAGGTATGTGCTTGAAGATGAAGAGGTTTTGCAAAATCCTTGATCTACACCAGCCAAATGAACTCCAGGAGTATATGGTGGGCCCTTTTAGCTTGCCAATGGATGTATTAGACACCCTATGTACCTTGGAAGATCACTCTCAAAAAGATAGATCAAAACAGATAAGTTGGAGTTAGCTCAGAGGTGAAAACTTGCTATTCTTGGTTCATACACCTGTCCAGTGTTTTACATAATTCTCTGAGCACAGCAGCAATTAGCTTAATTCCTCTTGGGGAAGTCTAGGTAACTTAAAGAGCTAACTTTCAAGAGTAATCTCATTAAGAATAACAAAGCACACACTGAGAATGAGTTTTAACAAGTGATGACATCATCCCGATTTTCACGGGCTGCTACAGAAATAGACCAGTGAGCAGAAAAATCACCATAACTCAAAATGTAGAAATCCAATGATTATGAAAATTTGTATGGTTATACTAGACAGTAAGCTGAATCCAACAAGCTTTAAATCACTGAATTGGGATAAGTAACCACTGAGAAACACCTCTGCCAAGATGAGTGAAAAAGTCGGGTACATGACAGAGAGGTGAAGATGAACAGACCCTGTTGACTTCAAATGAACATAACTGAAGATTGCAACATTCAAATGACATGAAAATTTATGAGCATATAGTAGACTTATAGAGCTAACTTTATCAAGTTAAATCACTGAAAATGATGCACCAAGCTCAGAGAAAACATCTCTGCAAGATGACTGAGAAAACTGAGAGTAATGGTAGTGAGTAGTACACTTCACAAGAATATGGAAAGATGAAACCAAATAATCATGAAAATGAAAGTATATTTCATGTACAATACAATGACTTACTGATACATATGTGTGCCTTGTAATCACACCTTGATATGGCATAAAGCTCAGCTCTTGGAGGTCTTCACATAGGTCTCTCTAACCACGACTAAAACTGCCATCTATTTATAGTTGAGTTTGGGAGGATAACTTCCCTCAATCACTCTCCAATCAATCAATGATTGATTTGATTCTCTACCTACCACAAATCACGAATTCGTGGCTCCTCTTTCCATTCTTGATCAAGTGGACTCAACCACTTAAGATTCTCTTACTTTTACATTAAGTAAACTCTTCAAAAGTTTTAAGAGGTAGTTCACAAGTGAACTTTACATAGTCTTCTTTGTAAAGCTTCTTCTAAGACTTTGTGAGACTCAAGCCAATACTTAGGCTTGTCATAGACTTGCTCCAACACTAGCTGTTTCAACAATTAGTATATTTCTCTTCTCAGCTACCCCATTTTGCTTAGGGGTATACCTAGTTGTAATTTCTCTTTTGATTCCTCTATCCTGCAAGAATGCATCAAATGATGGAGAGTGTTAATCTCCAAAAGAACAAGCTACTCTTGAAGTTAGAGCACCTCTATATCAAGAGTAAGTCAAAACCTTCACCAATTTGGAGGATCAATACTTAATTTCCAAAATCTTGAAGAAACTGTGAAGAAGATGACTACACAGAAAGTCTACTGCAAATAACTCACTCATTGACTTATCAAATGTGTAAAGTTTCTGATAAAACTTTGCACAAGGTCTTGCCTATAGTTTGCGCACCTCCTACAAGTTAAAACATTCCAAGAAACTCAGTAGATCTTGAGAAATGATCTTAACAAGTCACCTATGTCTAAAATTGTAGTTCTTTACAGTCGACTTTGACACCTGTAATTTCTTAAGCTTGGTTCTCTCAAACTAGAACCCGTTTATGCAAATGATTTTAGCCATAGATGGCTTACCTTCCAACTTAGATTTTGACTCCTCATTTGTGCAAAACTTTACACTGTGTACGAAGAAATGATCAATTCTTTGACCAACGAGATTGCGCCTGTTTTAGAAAACACTCACCACTTCTTTACATATGAACATTCCTACTCATAATTCTCTTAGCCTGTTTACAATTAGACTCTAAAAATTTAACCATAGACTCATTAACTATGGAATTATACAGCTACAAAAGGATTCTTGAGATGATCAAACACAAAAGGAGAACACTCAAAAAAATCGGGCACAACTTTTCATCATTTCTAGAAAACTTTACATCTAAGTGATGAGAGAGATCTTACTCACTTCTAAAGTGTCTAATGACTCAAAAAACTTCTAATTTCTCTATTCACATGCTCTCTCATATTTTCCCCGAAATTTTTACTTATATATATAGGCAAATATGTACAATCTCATAACCATACAAAAGTATAAGTGAACTATCTGTGAATTAATGCACATTTGTATACACATCTTCATCCTCTGAACATATGCTTCATATCTTGATCTTTTCTTCAGTCCTTGACTTCAAACCTTCATCAAAACTTCAATTGTTGATTGCCCCGCACCAACAGCTCCCCCTCAATCATCAATTGAGGTTTTCTCTATCTTCTTTACACCTGCCATGTCTTTGAATCTTTGTAGCTTTGGTCCATCCAAGCTCTTTGTTAGCATATCATCTATCTGATCTTTTGTTGAAGTATGTATTACTTCAATCTCTTTATCCATCACCTTCTCTCTTAGAAAGTGATACTAAATCTCAATATGTTTAGTCCTGGCATGAAAAATAGGATTAGAAGCTAAATACAATGAACTCATGTTATCTCCATGAATAGTGGGTGTATTCTGGATGATGTCAAAACTCTTCATAAGAGTCTTAAGCCATATCACCTCCTTTGCAGCTTCAACCATACCTTTGTACTCAGCCTCTGTGGATGATAAAGCAACTATATGTTGCTTCTTTGAACACCATGAAACTAACTTATCTTCCACATAACACAAGTATCCATAAGTTGATATCCTATCATCAAGATTACCTACCCAATCTGTATCACTATATATCTTGATGTTTGTATCTGATGTAAAACCATAATACAAACCTTCTTTCAGTGTACCCTTAATGTACCTCAACACTCTTTGTCCTGCAATCCAATGTTCTTTCCTAGGACAATGCATGAATTGGGATAATACTCCAACTGCATATGACAAATGAGGCCTAGTTAATGTAGCATAGATCAGACTACCAACCAAACTTTGATATAGCTTCATGTCCTTGAACTCTTCTCCTCCATATCTCCTCAATTTGTGATTCACCTCCATTGGAGTAGGTGCTACCCTACAATCATTCATCTTAAACTTGATCAACAAGTTTTTCAAGTACCTTTCTTGAGTTACATACACTCCATGTTGAGTGTATGAGATCTCCATGCCCAAGAAATATGACAAGTCTCCCAAGTCACTAATCTTGAACTCTTTCTCCATTTGCTTCTTTAGGCTTTGAATGCCTTTCTCATTTCTACCTCTAAGAATTATATCGTCAACATATATGCAAATGTAAATGAACCCATCATCACTTGCTTTAACAAGCAAGCTACTATCTGCTTTAGATACTTGAAAACCAAGTTCCTTCAAGAACTTCACAAGTCTATAATTCCATGCCCTTGGGGCCTGCTTCAAACCATACAAAGCTCTCTTGAGCTTGCACACATGATCTGGATACCTTTCATCTCTGAATCCGTGTGGTTGCTCCATGAAAACATCATCTGAAATATAACCATTTAGAAAAACATTCTTCACATCTAGTTGACATAATTTCCAACCTTTACATGTAGCAATAGCTATAAGTGTCCTGATGGTTGTCATCTTTGCCACAGAACTATAGGTCTCATCATAATCTACATCATATGTCTGAGCAAACCCTTTCACAACAAGTCTAGCTTTATACCTAGACACACTTCCATCTGCAAAGCTCTTTGTCTTGTAGACCCATTTGCATCCATTGATCTTCTGACTATTTGGTTTAGGAACCAAATCTTATGTCTGATTCTCCATCAATGCATCATACTCTTCCTGCATAGCTTTCTCCCGATTTTCCTTACCTTTTTCCTCTTCATATGTAGAAGGGTCTTCATCTGCCTTTATCATATAAACATAATCTTTGGTAGCCAAAAAAAAGAAGTGTCATAGCTATACCTCGTAGGTTGCCATTTGTGTCTTGATGACCTTCTGAGTTCTCCACTCCTTGAGGTTTCTGGTTCATCACATTCTGGATCAAACCTTGGCACTTCTTCAACTTCAACTTGTACTTCATTGTTCTCCTCTTCATCAAATATCTGAACCTTTGATTTACCTTTCTTTTGATTCACAATTTCTTCATCATCTGCATGAACATTAAGTGTACCTGCATACCAAGTACCTTGCTCATCAAATGTAACATCTATAGACACAAGGAATTGTTTTGTGGATGGACTCCACAACCTATATCCATCTGCTTATCATCATATCCAATGAACATATATTTTTCAGCTTTAGGTTCCAATTTATGCCTCAATTGAGATGGCACATATGCATATGCCAAACATCCAAATACTTTGCAATGATCTAGAGTAGGTCTCTTACCCCACCATGGCTCATATGGTGTCATACCCTACAAAGCTTTACATGGTAATCTATTGACCAAATATGTAGCTGTATTTACAGCCTCAGCCCACAAGTAATTTGGGAAATTTTTCTCCTTCATCATGGATCTTGCAAACTCAAGAAGAGTTCTATTCCTCCTTTTTGCTACACCATTTTGTTGAGGAGAGTACCTACAAGTAATTTCCCTTTTTATACCTGCATTCCACAAGTAATCACTGAACTCATTAGAGAAATACTCTCCCCCTCCATCTGACCTTAGTCTCTTCAACTTTTGACTTGTAATTCTCTCTGCATACACATGATAATGTTTGAATGTATTGAATACCTCTAACTTATCTTTGATCACATAGATAGTGATCCATATGGTAACATCATCAACATAAATCACATAATACCTTGAACCATTGATACTGAAATCCTTTGATGGTCCCCACACATCTGTGTGTACCAACTCAAGCTTCTCTGAATACATAAAACCATGCTTGGAATAAGATTACTTATGAGCCTTACCTAATTGACATGCCTCACATCTATATGTCATATGTTGACCTGCAACATTAGGCAATCCAAGCACTGAACCATTGTTAACCATATCTTTAATACCTCTTTCATTAAAATGTCCAAGCCTTTTATACCAAAGATCTAACTCAGATCTTATGTCCTCCATAAGTGTACAAGGCATGACCAATGTTACCTTGAATCTTCAATGTGAAAAGTCTTGCTTCTTTCTTCCCTGAAACAATTTATTTACACCCATTGCTAGGATCTTCCACAAAAACTCCATTAGTAAACCTAACTTCATAACCTTTTTCAAAAATTTGTCCTACAGTTATCAGATTCTTTGGAATTGTAGGAACATACAAAACCTTACTCAAGAGAGTACTTCCATCCTTGGCCTTCAGTGATCCAGTTGATTTCACATTGTGCTTTGTATTGTCACCTGTTTGAACTACATGATTAGATACCTTACTCTCCAAATCAGTCATCAAAGCTATGTTGCCACTCAGGTGATTGCTACACCCTGAGTCAATGTAGAAGACTCTTTGGTCTTCACTTTGCCTTTCACAAGTTGCATTCATTATCAATGTTGAATCCTCCTTCTGATCTAAAGCATAATTGTAGTAGGTATTGTTGTATTGCTGACTTTGGAATCCTCTACCTGCATTTCTTCCAAAGTAGCCTCTACTACCTCTACCTCTAAAGTTACCTCTTTGATTTATGCCACCTCTTCCTCTTGAATTAAAGTTCTGATTATATCCACCATTATTCTGAGTATTATGCCAACAATCATTAGCTAAATGATTTGTCTTACCACAAATCCAGCAAGCTTTGACTCCATCTTTATTACTTCTGCCTCTTCCTCTACCTTTGCTACCACCTCTTCCTCTTAGGGAGTTAGCCTGGCTAGTTGTTCCTTCATCTTCATTTGCTTGTTGCTTCCCTTTTCTATTCTTCTTCTTATCCTTTGAATACATTGCTTGACCTGCACTTTTATCACCATCACCTTTAACATCCTGCTCAAAGGTTAGTATGTGTCCTAGCAATTGATTTAAGTCAGGAGTAAAATGATCTAGTGATAATTCAATAGACAAAATGAATGGCTTCCATTTGTCATCACCTCTCGAACCTGTAAGGATTTGCCTTACCAATTTATCCTCCTCAATATCTTCATCAATTGCTCCTAATGCATCTGCAATGTCCTTCATTCTTGTTACATAATCTGAGATGGATTGAGAGGCCTTCTTCTTGAATGTGGTAAATTATGCCCACAAGGATGCCTTCCTTGACTTTGTGGTGTTTTGGAAATGCTCCTCCAAAGCATTCCATATATCACTTGCACTTTCAAGACCTCTAATGTGAGGTAGCAGGTAGTCATTAACTGCCATATAGATAATGCTCCTGGCTTGAGCATCTCTCTTCATCTAAGTCTTCAAATCTGACAATTCCTCCCTAGTTGGAACACTAGGATCTCTGAACTAAGGCTTTTCTTCTTCACTTGTAATATAACCTATCAAGTCTTTGCTCATAAGATGAGCTTCCATCCTCATTGACCATGCCGGATAATTCTCTCTATCCAGTTTCTCTATCTAAAGAGAATCTCCCATCCTTTCTTCACCTGTGTATTAAATCCTTCAAGATTTATGAGGAATAAGGTTACCTTTACTTCGAATGAAGTTCCTTTTGTCTTCCTTGATGTCTTATGGTCTCCTTCTCAAGCTTTGCTCTCAAACTTTCACCTTTTGAATCTTCAGATGTTGAATTCTTTATGACTGCAACAATCGGGGTCCTCCTTTCTTCAATTTTGATACTTCCTGCTCTGATACCACTGATGGAGAGTGTTAATCTCCAAAAGAAAAAGCTACTCTTGAAGTTAGAGCACCTCTATATCAAGAGTAACTCAAAACCTTCACCAATTTGGAGGATCAATACTTAATTTCCAAAATCTTGAACAAACTATGAAGAAGATGACTACAAAGAAAGTCTGTTGCACATAACTCACTCATTGACTTATCAAATGTGTAAAGTTTTTGATAAAACTTTGCACAAGGTGTTGCCTATAGTTTTTGCACCTCCTCCAAGTTAAAACACTCCAAAAGACTCAGTAGATCTTGAGAAATGATCTTAACAAGTCACCTATGTCTAAAACTGTAGTTCTTTACAGTCGACTTTGACACCTATAATTTCTTAAGCTTGGTTCTCTCTAACTAGAACCCGTTTATGCAAATGCTTTTAGCCACAGATGGCTTACCTTCCAACTTAGATTTTGACTCCTCATTTGTGAAAAAATTTACACTGTGTACTGAGAAATGATCAATTCTTTGACCAACGAGATTGCACGTGTTTCAGAAAACACTCACCACTTCTTTACATACGAATGTTCCTACTCACAATTCTCACAGCCTGTTTACAACTAGAATCTCAAACTTTAACCATAGACTCATTAACTATGGAATTAGACATCTACAAAAGGATTCTTGAAGTGATCAGACACAAAAGGAGTACACTGAGAAAAATCGGGTGCAACTTTTCTTCATTTCTGGAAAACTTTACATCTGAGTGATGAGAGAGATCTTACTCACTTCTAAAGTGTCTAATGACTCATAAAACTTCTAATTTCTCTATTCACATGCTCTCTCATATTTTGCCCGACATTTTTACTTATATATATAGGCAAATATGTACAATCTCATAACCATACAAAAGTATAAGTGAACTATCTCTGAATTAATGTACATATGTATACACATCTTCATCCTTCGAGCATATGCTTCATATCTTGATCTTTTCTTCAGTCCTTGACTTCAAACCTTCATCAAAACTTCATTTTTTGATTGCCCTGCACCAACATCAAACTCATTTGAGAAGTACCCACCTCCTCCATCTGACCTTAGTCTCTTTAGACTTCTTCCTATCTGGTTTTCAACAAGTGCAAGATACTTTTTAAAGCAACTGAATACTTCATCCTTGTACTGCTTCATAAAATATAAGATAATCCACCTACTGAAATCATCAATGAAAGATACATAATACCTTGATCTAGAAATTGAGGGATCCTTACTTGGTCCCCATACATCTGCATGGACAAGCTCTAAGTAATCCTCATGCATGTAGCCTTTCTTTGAGAAGGGTAACCTGTGAGATTTTCCAAATTGACAAGCACCACATTTATAGATCATGTGTTGCTTGGATACATTGGGTATCCCAAGCACACATTGATCTCTACATATTTGCTTTAAGGTTCTCTCACCAATGTGTCCTAATCTCTTATGCCAAATTTCAACTTCTAA
The DNA here is from genome assembly GCA_020310875.1 of Ceratopteris richardii. Taxonomy (NCBI): domain Eukaryota; kingdom Viridiplantae; phylum Streptophyta; class Polypodiopsida; order Polypodiales; family Pteridaceae; genus Ceratopteris; species Ceratopteris richardii. The sequence goes on along the minus strand of CM035426.1, from coordinate 165,382,526 downwards.
CAATGTTTGATCTTTGTAGCTATATAGTGCAATAGTCCTTATGTCTTCAAGTTCAAAAGTGAACAATCTACTTGTTTTTTCTCCTTTGGCAATTCTCTTGAATCCATGTTGGGATCCTCCACAAATTCTCCATACTTTTTGAACCTGACCTACAAACCCTTTTCCACAATCTGTCCAACATCAAATTAATTGTAGGTACATATAGCACCCTGCTTAATAGATTTCTATTTCCATCACACGTTTTAACATTTCCTACCTTGATCACTGAGTGCTTGGTGTCATCACCTGTTTGTACCTAATTCTTACCTTTAGGTTCCTCAAGGTCAGAGAGAAGAGCTACATTGCCTGCGACCTGGTTGGAACATCCTGAGTCAATGTAGAAGAGATGGTCATCATTCATACCTTGCTTTGAAGTCATATTCATGATCAGAAGGGAATCTTTTTGTTCCTCTTTATAGTTGTTGTAGTCTTTCCTTGATTTGTACCTCCTTGGTAGTTATTATTGTAGTTGTTGTTGTACTTGTTATTGTAGCCTTGATGATGGTTGAATCTTCCTCTTGATTGTGTATATCCACCTCTTTGGAAACCTCTACCTCTCTAATTCTTGAAGTTCCTGTAACACTCATCTGTAGTATGATTTGATAAACCACAAATATTGCATGGGGAAGAGTTTAAAGGTCTCCCCCTACGTTGCTTACCTCCTTTGCCCCTTCCTCTTGAGTTTCTACCTCTCCTTGCATAGCTGGCTCAGGAGGTAGCTCCTTCATCCTCAATCTTCTTGCTTTGCCCTTTCTCTTTAGACTTGCTTTTATCTGTGTATAGGGCAGAAGAGCTATTACCTCTTGATGAATCTCCATTCTTGTTGAGCTTGGCTTCATGGGTAAAGAGTCATTCATGCTTCTCTCTTGTAGGTTGTCCCTTGCTTCTAAAAATGGGCATCTCCTCATCTCCTGAGATGTATCCATAGAGAATTCTTCCTTGCAAGTATGTCTTCATCCTTAAGGACCATGCTTGGTAGTTTTTCCTGTACAATTTATCAATGAAAGAAGGAAACCCATCTCCCAAGTTCACAATCTAATGGAAAGCTTCTATTTTAGTACACACACCTGCTGCTTGTTAAGCTCAGTGCTTCCACTACAGTAGGAATTATAAAAGTTCTTTTTGGAGATATTAAACTAGCTTAATGAGCTAATTATTCCAAGTGGAATCACTTAAAATGATTGACTATACACAGAGCAATCAATTTATCAAGTATAGCATTACCCCCAATTTTTTAGGAGCTCTGTAGAAATTGACTAGTAATCAGTTCGATGTGCTTTTCTCCTAATCCACTAAATGGAATGTCTTCAAATTTTTCTAGCACGTAGCGAACTTAGAGCTGATTATAATAAGATATAGAACATTGAAAATGGTGGAGTATTGACTGAGATATGAGCAATACAAAGTGACTGTTCTGAGTGACAATAATAGAGAGATCAACAGATATAGTGGATGATCTATTGGATTATGAAACAATGTTGTACATGATCATTGGCATGATAATCAATTCCCAATGATTGATAGAGGTGTAGGCTATGATGTGAGCCTTTCTCTCGTACAAAAATGATTAGCTAATGCTTCGGGATTGGAGTCTACTAACTCCGAGTTTTACAAGCCACTTTATAGATGCTTTACCTCCAAGTTTGAATTCAAATTCAAACTTGGCTTTACCTAAAAAATTCTCCTCCAAGTTAGGAGTCATTACACCAAAATGATTCATTGCTTTTAGCTCTCCAACTTACACGAATTTAGAGACTTTACATGATTCTTTTAAGTCAATTGACTTTTACAAATGGTAAAAAAGTAGAGAGACTCATAGCAATGGTTCCCATGGAACTCCAATTATTCTTCATAAGATCTTCGCATGCCTATCCAAGTGTGTAGGCTTGGCATTTGCACCAATAGGTGTATCCTATGAAAGCAAAGAATGAGGTATTTTCTTGCTTCAAAGCATTTTTAGCTATGCCTGAAAATTTTTCTTCACAAAAGGTTTTGACTCTTAGCACGGATCATGGTGGTGAATACATGTCACATGAGTTTAGTGCTTTTCTTCATGAAAAAGGTATTTCACACCAATGTACGGTGCCATATACACCTCAGCAAAATGGTATTGTCGAGCGTAAAAATCAAACTCTACTTGAAATGGCATGATGTATGGTTAAAGGAAAACACCTTCTTGATAAGTTTTGGATGGAAGCGGTCATGTGTGCAAACTATGTGTTGAATCGTTGCCCTACAAAAGCATTGAGAGTCATCACTCCTCATGAGGCTTGGAATGGACATAAGCCCATGGTTAGTCGTATGCGCATGTTTGGTTGTTTGGCATATGCTCTTGTGCCATCACAACAATGTCACAAATTTGATGAAAAGGCAAAGAAATGTATATTTGTTTGTTATAGTGCTGAAAGTAAGGGGATATTGCTTGTACCATCCATTGATGAACACAATTATTATGAGTTGAGATGTGGTATTTGTTGAAAATTTAGTTTTTCCTCTACTTGAATGCAAAAAAAAGCCAACAGTTAGCTCACAAGATGTGTTCGATACACTCATGCCTTTGTTCCAAAATGGTGTGCTTGTCTATGGCGATGTAGAACAGCCAACTAAGGCTCAAAGGGCTGAAAAATTCCAGCCAAATAGGGCTGAAAATGCAGAGAATTTCCAGCCAAACTTGGCTGAAACTTTTTAGCAAAAAATTATCAAAACTGCTGGAAATTTCCAACCACATATGGCTGAACATTTGCATCAAAATATGGCTGAAAATGAGCATGAAATTCAGCCTACACATGATGTACATGTTGATGATCTATTACATAATGAACACATGTCTATCAAGAGTGCACAAACTATGCCAAAGTGGTTGAAACAAGCTCCGCAGGACAATAAATTGAGTGCACCTTTACTTCGTAGAACAAGATCAAGCTCTCGCCATGAATCAAGTAATTTTGTGGATTATTCTCTTATTGCAACATCATGTAATGAAGAGCCGCTTTCTTTTGAAGATGCATGTGATGATCCACAATGGCTGAGTGCTATGCAATCAGAAATGGATTTTATACATAGGAATGGTACTTGGAAGTTATGTGAACTGTCAAAAGGAAAGAATGCCATTGGTACAAAGTGGGTTTACAAGATTAAGAGAAAGTCTGATGGTAACATTGATCGCTACAAAGCTAAATTGGTTGCCAAAGGATATGTGCAACAATATGGCATTGACTATGAGGAAATCTTTGCAGCTACTTCACGCATGACTACCATTCGTACTGTGGTTGCGTTGGCTACCCATCAAGGCTGGAAAGTGCATTAGTTGGACATAAAAACAACTTTCTTGAATGGTGATTTGCAAGAAGAGGTCTATGTGAAGCAACCTCATGGATTTGCTATGAAAGGGCAAGAGCATATGGTTTGTCACTTGCATAAAGCCTTGTATGGTCTCAAGCAAGCTCCATGTGCATGGTATGAAAAAATGCATAAGCACTTAGTTACTCTTGGCTTCACATGTAGTCCAATTGAAAGCACACTCTGTATGCAAAGATAGGGCTGATCTTACAGTGCTTCTTCTTTATATCGATGACATACTCTTCACTGGGTCATGTGATGCAAAACTTGACATTTTTATGGCTGATTTGCAGCATAATTTTGATGTCACTTATCTTGGTCTTTTGAGCTATTATCTTGCAATCGATTTTGTATCCGTTGAGGGGAGAATTCTTATGCATCAAGCAAAGTATGTTGAAAAACTACTTCAACATTTTGACTTTGAGGATTGCAAGCCAGTTTCCACACTAGTTGAGATAGGATTTAGATTCTCAGTTGAGGATTCTCATGATGCATTTGACACTTCTCTTTATTAGCAAGTTGTGGGATGTCTTATATATGCATGCAACACAAGGTTGGATATACAGTATGCAGTTTCCCAGTTGAGTCAATTCATGCATAGCCCTAGCACTACACATTGGCGAGCAGTAAAACGTGTTTAGATATCTCAGAGGTGCTTTGAGCTTAGGTCTCTTTCATGGTAGAGATATTCAACCATGCTTGCATGCTTTTACAGATAGTGATTGGGCTAGTTGTTATGATACTTGCATGTCCACTAGTGGTAATTGCTTTTTCCTTGGAGGCTCATGCATATCCTGGATGAGTACGAAGCAACCTACAGTGGGGACATCGAGTTGTGAAGCTGAGTACAGGGCAGTTTTCATAGCTATTGTGGAATGTATATGGCTGAGATGCCTATTGATGGATCATTGCATGGAGATTGATGTTGCTAAGCATATTCTCACTGATAGTCAAAGTGCTTTGGCTATTGCACGAAACCCATTGTTTCATGCATGGAACAAACATATTGAGGTGCATTATCACTATGTGAAAGAGTGCCTTCATGTAGGAGATATTGATTTGGTATATGTGCCTACACAAGATAATGTGGCACACATTTTCACCAAAGCTCTTCCATGGGAAAAGGTTGAAGCTATTCACAAAGATTTAGGCTTATTACCTTGTGGGGGATGATCTGTCACTGCCTGTATGCGTCCACATCATTCGCTCCAGGGGGTTTGTTACACTTATGTGTTCCTTACGTAGCTTTGATGTGAACCTTTTTCCTATACATGGGCACTTTTTACTCTAGTGTTGGCTAGAGGTTTTTTCCCCATGTTACCACATACTTGATACTCTCATATGTATTGGTACTTTGTACTTAGGGATATTATTTAGCTCTTACTTCCGTTCAGTTCATCATCAATAGAGAGAGCTATTCGAGCCATCCATCTTCTTCGTGTGTCTTGCTGTTTTTGTGGTCCTTGTGTGTGCTTCTCATGTGTCTCTCGCACTTCTACACACACCCAACATATATTTCTCTTGCAATATGATGATAATGAATGTACTTTGATGGAAATGATAGCTAATATGAGAGAATGATATATTGGAAATCATCCTTCATTGACCATAGAAAGAAAAAATGGGTTCAATCTCATTGCAAACTTTATTTTTTAACTTCTAGTTTAAAATTTCTCAATTCATATCACTAAATATTTTATGCTCCCCAAAAACTCTTTCATGATAAATTATCTTCTTATTCACAATGTCTGGATTATATATTTTCTTTAAGATCCTATTCTAATCAATTTTAAAAGTAATCTATAACTAACAAAAGTACTTGCATATAAGAATCGTGGATATTATGTTTCATTTTCCACATATACATAATAGTCATACCACATACATAAAAAATGGTTTTTTAATCAATTCATCACATACACACACACACACACACACACACACACATATATATATATATATATATATATATATATATATATATATATATATATATATATATATATATATATTAAAGGAAGTTTGCCGATAGTGGACTCTCCCAAACTTGAATTAATAGAAAGAACAAGAAACCCCTAAATCCCATAGAGTAGGGATTGCTTAAAACTTGCTAGATGACATTACAAAGAAGGTTGATAACCCTTTCGTCCCCCTCATGGGGGGGATTTGGCCTTAATATTGTTGTTCTCAAGGAAAAACACTCTATGATGCCTAAAAGGTAGGGGTTTCTTAAAATTGAAAATTCAATTGCCCAAAAGGAAAAGAGATTTTTCGATCGACCAATATTCTTTAGGATGGCCACCAAATTTGGCAGCATCCCTCTCTTACTAGATCTACTAGAGGGTCTCATCTCTTATAGCATTCCATAGTGCTAAGGAAAAATCGATCACTTCACCCAAAAAACTTGTTTCCAATTGATTTTCTCTTATATCAACATGATCCTCCCAAGGGCCGACCACGCGGACATAGAGTTAGGGCAATAAAAGGGAGGTATCCCAAGACTTCATTGTCATGATGGCATGGATTACACCAAGGACGGGCATTGCAAATTTTGTTAGCTTTAGGAATGCAAAAGGGATTGGAACTTAAACTCCCAGCTAAGACTCCACCAATCAAAGCACCATCACATCAATTAATGACTAAAACAACTGCGAAAGAAAAACCTCTGTCTCCATCGAACGACCTACATTTTTAACATTCATGAGCTTGAATTTAAAAACATTTATGACATTATTAAGAAATCATATTTCGATTTCTTCATATATCAACTTGCAATGATAAACGTTTATTATGTTATTGAGCATTTGAAAGCATTTATAACATGTTGTATAACAACTATTTGCACTTTATGAAATTATTAAGTAGTAAGCATGACATTTACATCATGTAAAGTTGGAAAGTGAAATGGGAACAACCCAACATAAAAAAGGACACATAAGATGCTTCAATTTCTTGTTATATCTTCACGATAGAGTTCAGTTGATCTAATTTACATATTCATATCTAGAGAGTTCTATTTATAACATATCATAATATAATGAAATTTAAATTTGGCCATAAAATAAACATTAGCCAACACTACAACAGATCGATGGTATACCGAGGTTTTTACCGAGGAAAATGAACGCGGCTTTATTTGCCACGACGCCGGTGTAAAAGTCGGTGTGCGCGTTGGTACCAAAGCCCCGATATAAGCGTCGGTATATAGTGTCGGTATAAGCGTCGGTATATGCGTCGGTATAAGCGTCGGTATAAGCGTCGGTATTTGCGTCGGTATTACCGACGCTCATACCGAGGCTTTTGCTGGAGGTACCGTCGCCTATATCGAGGCTTGCTGGGTGTACCGACGATTATTCCGATGACACTACTGGGAGTACCGTCGCGTATACCGACGACCATACCTGCAAAATTTTTTTTGGGCAGAATGTTTTGTCTTTTGCTACAGCAACATTACCATGATGTTGCTTAACAAAAGACAATACACTCTGCCCAAAAAAAACCGAGTACATGTGATGTGTACTCTAATGACAACCGAAATATGATTTCATGAAACAGAGTATTATTGGACACAAAAGAGATAATCAGAATGAACAATGAACCATGTACAAAAGAAGTTATATATTTCAATAATGAAGCATGTACAAGAGTGTGGCAAACCACTGTCATATATGACGCTTTTACAAAATGTGGCAAAGCAATGTATTGCCATATGGAAATCAAATACAAAATATTGGTCTTCCACTGCCATACACATGCAAAGAAGGTGTGTGTGTCTATGAATGTATGTGTGTGTGTATGTGTGTATGCACGTGTATATATATGTGTATGTGCATATGTATTATGTGTTCATATGTGTATATGTGTGTATGCATGTGTGTATATATGTAAAAGCCAAAAACCCTAACCTTAACCCAAAAACATGCATATGTGTGTATGTATATGTCACGTGTGTGTATGTATGCATGTGTGTGCATGTGACTCTCTCTCTCTCTATGTGTATGTGTGTGTGTATGTATGTATGTATGTATGTATGTATGTATGTATGTATGTGTGTCTGTATGTATGTATGCATGTGTGTGTATGTATGTATGTATGTGTATGTGTATGTGTGTGTATGTGTATGTGTATGTGTATGTGTATGTGTGTGTGTATGTGTATGTGTATGTGTGTATGCATGTGTATATGTGTGCATGTGTGTATGTATTATGTGTGTATATGTGTAAAAGTAAAAAACCATAATCCTAAAACCCTAACCCTAAAACATGTATATGTGTGTTTGTGTGGATGTATATGTGATGTGTGTGTATGTGTATGTGCATGTATGCATGCATGTGTACACATGTGTGCATGTATATGTGTCTGTGTATGTATGCATATGCATATGCATATGTGTATGTAATATGTATGCATCTGTGTGTATGTATCTCTATGTATCTCTCTTTCTCTCTATCTATATCTCTCTCTTTATCTCTCTCTCTCTTTCATCTCTCTCTCTCTCCCTCTTTCTCTCTCTCTCTCTTATTCTCTCTCTCTCTATCTCTATTTATAATAAAGAACAAAACAATCACTTACATCGATGTAATTCTTTTGAACGCCCTCGTCAAAGCCCAATTGACATCATCTCTTGTCAAATTCCAAAGAATCAATGCCAAAAATCTCCTACAAAACAAAAGAAAAGAGACATTGAAAAACCCTAATCCTAAAACCCTAACCCTAAAACATGTATATGTGTGTATATGTGTATGTATATGTGATGTTTGTGTATGTGTATGTGCATGTATGCATGTGTGGGTATAGATATGTGAGTGTGTATACATATGTGAGTGTCTATTAATATGTGTGTGTATGTAATATGCATGTGTGTATGTATGTATGTGTGTGTGTACATGCATATGTGTGTGTATGTATGTATGCATATGCATGTGTATGCACATATGTGTGTGTATACATATGTGAGTGTGTATTTATATGTGTGTGTGCATGTGTGTATGCATGTATGTATGTGTGTGTACATGCAAATAAGTGTGTATGTATCTCTCTCTTTCTTTCATCTCTCTCTCTCTCTCTCTATCTCACTCTATATCAATCGAAAACAAAACAATCACTTACATTGATCTAATTGTTTGGAGCATTGTCGTCAAAGTCCACTTAGTGTTTTCCTTCATCGAATTCCAAAAAACTGATGCCAAAATCTCCTGCAAAACAAAAGAAAAGAGAAATTCATAAACCCTAAGCCTAAAACCCTAACCCTAAAACATGTATATGTGTGTATGTGTGTATGTATATGTGATGTGTGTGTATGTGTATGTGCATGTATGCATGTGTGTGTATACATATGTGAGTGTGTATATATATGTGTGTGTGTATGTAATATGCATGTGTGTATGTATGTATGTGTGTGTACATGCATATGTGTGTGTATGTATGTATGCATATGCATGTGTATGCACATATGTGTGTGTATACATATGTGAGTGTGTATTTATATGTGTGTGTGTATGTAATATGCATGTGTGTATGCATGTATGTATGTGTGTGTACATGCAAATATATGTGTATGTATCTCTCCCTTTCTTTCATCTCTCTCTCTCTCTATCTCACTCTATATGAATCGAAAACAAAACAATCACTTACATTCATGTAATTGTTTGGAGCATTGTCGTCAAAGTCCACTTAGTGTTTTCCTTCATCGAATTCCAAAAAACTGATGCCAAAATCTCCTGCAAAAGAAAAGAAAGAGAAATTCATAAACCCTAAGCCTAAAACCCTAACCCTAAAACATGTATATGTGTGTATGTGTGTATGTATATGTGATGTGTGTGTATGTGTATGTGCATGTATGCATGTGTGTGTATACATATGTGAGTGTGTATATATATGTGTGTGTATGTAATATGCATGTGTGTATGTATGTATGTGTGTGTACATGCATATGTGTGTGTATGTATGTATGCATATGCATGTGTATGCACATATGTGTGTGTATACATATGTGAGTGTGTATTTATATGTGTGTGTGTATGTAATATGCATGTGTGTATGCATGTATGTATGTGTGTGTACATGCAAATATGTGTGTATGTATCTCTCTCTTTCTTTCATCTCTCTCTCTCTATCTCACTCTATATCAATCGAAAACAAAACAATCACTTACATTGATGTAATTGTTTGGAGCATTGTCGTCAAAGTCGACTTAGTGTTTTCCTTCGTCAAATTCCAAAGAACTGATGCCAAAAATCTCCTTCAAAAACCCTAATCCTAAAACCCTAACCCTAAAACATGTATATGTGTGTATGTGTGTATGTATATGTGATGTGTGTGTATGTGTATGTGCATGTATGCATGTGTGTATACATATGTGAGTGTGTATATATATGTGTGTGTGTATGTATGTATGTGTGTGTACATGCATATGTGTGTGTATGTATGTATGCATATGCATGTGTGTATGCACATATGTGTGTGTATACATATGTGAGTGTGTATGTAATATGCATGTGTGTATGTATGTATGTATGTGTGTGTGTACATGCAAATATGTGTGTATGTATGTATGCATATGCATGTGTGTATGTATACATGTGTGTGTGTACATGAGTGTATGTATATGTGTGTATACATGTATGTATGTATGTGAGTATGAGAATGAATATGTGTGTGTATGTATATGCATGTGTGTATCTAATATGCATGTGTGTATGTAATATGCATGTTTGTATGTAATATGCATGTATGTATGTATATGTGTGTATGCATGTGAGTATGTAATATGTATGTGTATGTATATGCATGTGTGTATGTAATATGTATGTGAGTGTGTATGTAATACGCATGTGTGTATGTAATATGTATGTGAGTATGTCTATGCATATGTGTGTGTATGTATGTATGAATCTCTCTCTCTATCTCATTCTCTTTCTATTTCATCTCTCTCTCTCTCTCTCTTTCACATTCTCTCTATCTTTCTCTTTCATCTCTCTCTCTTTCTTTCTCCTTCTCTCTCTCTCTCTTTATGTTTCTCTAGATCTCTCTCTTTCTTTCATCTCTCTCTCTATCTCACTCTATATCAATCAAAAACAAAACAATCACTTACATCGATGTAATTGTTTGGAGCATTGTCATCAAGGTCGAGTTAATGTTGCCCTTCGTCGAATTCCAAAGATTTGATGCCAAAAAGCTCATGCAAAAGGAAAGAGAAGAGAAATTAGAAAAGGGAAAACACAAAGAAAGAGAAAGGGTGCTACAGTATGTGCAATTCTTACCAAAATTTCAGATCTAGAGAAACAGAGATGTAGAGAAAGAGAGAGAGAGAGAGAGAGAGAGAGAGAGAGAAAGAGAGAGAAAGAGAGAAGAGAGAGATGTGTGTACACAATAGGTTCGGAATGTAGTTCGCGTGCGCAAACTCGATAGTAGCAAACTTTGGTTCAAAATGCAAGCAGATGTCGAATTTTTGCTCTCGGGCCCAGTTAAAAGTTGCCTCGGTGTGAGCGTCGGTATAAGCGTCGGTAACTTTCAGTAAAGTATCGACGCCTATACCGGTGCTCATACCGACGCCATCTATACCGACGATTAAATGACCGTCGGTATTGCATCCGTGGTTTTTCAAGCATTTTCAACGGTCATACCGACGCCGAGGGGTGACCGTTGGTATGGGTAACGTCGGTATGCCCCTAATATGTTGTAGTGCAAAATTACAACAATTTTGTTTTTGTGTGATGTTTCTTATATGATGAGTTAAATTTGTAGCTCTAAGTATATTATTCGGAAAGATCAATCATTTATTCAATTAAGAAATTGAACATGAAATATTTCTTTACTTTTTCTGTTTACATTTGCTCTTTTATTTTTTTAAGAAACAATTTTTTTGTGTGTAATAAGGTAAAGTTTTTATATCTTGATTGGCCTTTTTCAAAAACTTTTTAAGAAGCCTAGATCACCATATCATAGTTTCTTTTAAGCTTTTTAGCTTTTTGAAAAAAGCAACCGGGTTTAATGTTATGATTATGTATTGGTATAAACTAAAGTAAAGTAGTTATATTTTGTCTTTGTTGGTCTTTGGCAAAGCATAATGGGAAAACCATAATTGCAATTTCATAATTGGTTCTGCATAGTGAAACCTTTTCTGACATGATTTTAATGATTCCCTCATTAAGATCCAATCATAAAAGCACATCGGAGACATAATTATGTGTACAGATGGTGTTTATGAGGGTATATAATTCAAGGAATAAAAACTCAATCAATGGTCAAAACTAATACATGATATGTTTCAAAATTTATATTTTTTTAATGTGGCAAATGCATTTTGAGTAAATATATATTTTATCTAAGTCCTTCCACATTCAAATTAATACTGCATATCAGTTAACAAGAAATTAACAAATTCTTTAAATATAACATTTTTATATTTGAAAATTGCTTTTGTAGCTGTATTTACTTAATGGAAAATTTTATTGAATTTTAAGATAGAGATCCAAGAAAGAGAAATCTTAACATATATTTTGCATAAAAAATGGTCTTTTGATCTTCTTATCTTCTTTATTTTAACCACAAGACCATTTTCTCATATTTTGCTAGATGTTCATTGAGATAACAACTTAATAAAAAAAATCCAAGTATCAAAAAATGAACATTAAAAGAGTAGCTTCATTTGAAACGAACTTACAAAAATTTCAAAAATTCAAAGTATAGAAGTATAAAATTCAAAACATTAGTAACATATGTTATAAGAGATTATATCTTTGAAAATTTTGATTCACAACTTTCAAAAGACTATTCATGCATTTTTCGTGTACTTTTGAGAAGTTTTGTATACTTCTCTTGCAATATGATGATAAGCAATGTGCTTAGTGGAAATGATACCTAATATGAGATAACGATACCTAATATGAGAGAATGTGCTTAGTGGCCTTCATAGATCATAGAAAGAAAAAAGGAGTTACTTATACAATGCATAAGAGAAGCTAAGGTCTATCGAAAATAGGGTTCAATCTCATTGCAAAGTTTATTCTTTAACTTCTATTTTAAAAACTTTGTCACTTCTTATAAGTAAATATCTTATGCTCTCCAAAAACTTTTTCATGGTAAATTATCTTCTTATTCCCAATATCTAAATAGATCCTATTCTGATAATTTCTTACATAATATACATAATAGTCATACCACATACATAAAAAAGGCTTTATTAACCAATTGATAACAAATCTATGGTTTTATGTGAAATGAAATTTAATACATGAATTTGAATTTGTAATATAGAATGAAGAATAAAATTATTATAGAAATGATTTCATTCATGAGTAGAGATACCACTGATTGGTGGGTGGTTAGCTAGAATCACAATTTTGCCTTTTATACTTGAGTTCCATGTTTTCCCTCTTTTTTTTGTGAAGGTATAAGCTCCATCTAGTAGCCCCCCTAATTTTGTATCTCTCATTGTACTAATTTCTGTTGATTTCAAGCATCATTTGATTCTTCATATAGTTTCACAATGTTTTCCAAAGTTGTAAGTTTTTCTACTTAGTGAATTGCAACAAATTGTGAAGTTTGTGTACCTACATCTTTGCACATAGGTAGAGAGTGTTGTAGACAGATAGCTTGCATTGAACTAGATATTTCTTACAGATGAAACATTAATTTTCTTTTATTGAAACTCTGTTTCTTAGATCTAAATGTTAAATTCAATTGTGCAAAGTTTCATTCTGATTCTTTGCATGGTCATAGAGAAAATATAACTGTTTATGGGTCTAGTGGAGGGCAGCCATCTTCCATAGTGCATTGGGGTGTGTGAAAATTCCCCATCAATTGTATAAAAGAATTTTGGAGGCTTGGAGACATCACTGCACATCATGTTGAATTCTTGGAGGGATGAATACAACTTGAGGAAGAAAAAGGAGGAGTTATTAAGACAAGAGGACATCAAAAGGGGTTTACATCAATCAAGACTTCAATGAGTCAAAGATTAGCAAGGGAGATACTATAAAAGCGTAAGCTCAACACATTATTAAAAATATATAGACTTGAAGGAAAGCTAGAGGAGAGTATTAGAGCTTAGTATGGCTAAGTATAGTGTAGAAATAGAGACGTTTGAGAAAGGCAAGTATCAACCATGGAAATCAATAGTTAGAAGCTACCTTATGGGAAAAGGATTGTGGGTATTACTGAGTGGAAAGGAGCAAATGCCTTATGTAGATTATCAAGCACTTGCAAGAAAGTTCAAGGCACCTTATGAATGGATACAAAGGGATAGAAGATTCATATTCATTCTATCCCAACACATAAGCAATAGTATGATAGAGCATATACTATACTTGGACTCATCCAAGATGATTTGAGAAACCTTGGAGAAATTGTATTCTTCATCCACCAACAAAAGGGACATTCAGCTCAAGAATGAGCTAAATAATCTTGTAGAAGCACCAAGAACTAACATTGATGGATACATTTTAAAAATTGAGGAGCTTGCAGATGCCCTAGGCTTAATTGGGAGCCCAATCAAAGATGATGATCTTGTTGTTCATATTCTCAATGGCTTGAGGGATGATGAAAGGTTAAAAGCATTCAATACATCAATGTATATGAGAGATTACATACGGGAATTTGATCATTTAGTCAAATTTATTATGTGTAAAGAGATGAACTAAGTAGGTTCATAATCAAAGGGAGACCAATCCAAAGTTTTCTATGCAAGTAGAGGCAAAAGCAAAAGAGGTGGACAAAACTCCCAAAGTAGGTGTAGAGAAAGGCCAAACTTAAGGTCAAACAATCAAGAATGCTCCAACCAAAGCTATGTATCAAGAGGAAGAAGAAGTAATAGAGGAAGAGGAAGGAATAGAGGAAGAGGAGGAAGATTACAAGGAAGAGAAGCATCCAATGCAGAATGTTACAATTGTGGAAAACCAAACCATTATGCAATATATTATTAACTGAAAGGAGGAGTCAATAAAGGATACAAAAGGAATAATGATAATTATGCTAGCACTTCAAAAAATTCAAAAAAAAGGGAATTCTCTTATGATGCATGGTTCAAGTTAAAGAAACAATTCAAATTTTACATGATACCTAGACAAAAGTTGTAGCAATCATATAAATTTTAATAAAGACATTTTCTTTAATTTACACTTGCCCACCACTCAAGGACATGTAGATTAAGGAGATGAAACTAGGCACAATATTAGAAATGTGGGAGATGTTCCATTCAATCAATTTGAAGGATCGAAGGTGTTGAAGGATGTATTGCATGTGCCAAGATGAGTTTCAATGATCAAGGATGTTTTGTTGAAGACCCCAAGATGAACTAAAAGCTCATACCAAAAGGAAAGGAACAAGGGAGACTTTTCACCATGGAGGTAAAGCCATCAACCCTCACATCTTCTACTTGTTAATTGGAAATAAATAGATTATTGACTTGGGGCATAAACAAATTGGCCACATCAATTGAGAAATTATGAAGGACATGCAAATGGAGGACTTACTGAGTGGTCAAATTGGTTTTACGTCTCAACACATGCAACATTTGTGACATGCTTGTCAATTAGGGAAACAAACAATTTTTCCATTTAAGAAGGGAGCATGTGTGAGCAATGATGTGTTGAAACCCATACACACAAATATATGGGGTGTGAAGAGGTGATGGGATAAGAGTAGACATGAGACAGTTTGGCAAAAACCTGCTCAACATCAGCCAAGATGACTTTTGGGATACCTACTATACATCCTTAGCTTCCCAAATATGCATTAATAATCTTCAAGTCCTTTGGAACATCAGTCACAAATAGTTGTGGAAAAACAAATAAGTTTGCATATCACAAAGCTTGGGAAAACCTTCTATTTTTGGATGAGAAGCTCTTAGGAAAATGTTCAAAGCTCATAGCCTAGTACAAACTAACTAGATCGCCTCGGAAAACTTTCAATTAAAGTATTAAGCTAACCAAGGGAAGTTATTCCATAAATTTTCCCTCACTATACACATAGCAATAAGTTTAAGAAGTCTGGGCGTCACCCCAAGTTTTCAAGACGAAGGAGATGTGCAAACACATTCATACTCAAACATTCATATCTTAAAATCTACACATTGAATGTTGATGGAACTTTATATGTAAGCTCATAATAGTGATATATTGGATATTGGGTATCCACATACTCAGAAATGAACTAAAATGATTGTGTAACTCAAAGTATTGTAGCAGCGAACAAAGAATGAGTAATCAATGTAAATGAATCATAATTTGTATTGGCTTTGCACATATGATACAAACGAGTGGTGGAGGGATTCTCTCACTTCAAGTGCGTACAATCTATGCTCATAAGCTTAGCTCAAAACTCACTGTAATGTTGCATCTTTTCCATGACTAAAAGATCGTGTATATATACACTCTTTTGGGCTTGAGAGTGGTTCAATGGTGTACGTAAAAGGTAATCCTAAATTTTAGGATTAGTTCGAATTTGAATTCAAAAAGATTCATGGAGATTGACTTCCATTAGATCACATTTTTTTCTTCTAGTTTTGCTTTTACAGTTGATTGAGATAAGTTTAAGACTTTAGCTTTGAAACTTGTAAACATAAGTTTAAAGATGAATTATACTTAAGCATAATAAGTTGATTGAGATAAGTTTAAGACTTTAGCTTTGAAACTTGTAAACATAAGTTTAAAGATGAATTATTCTTAAGCATAATAAGTCTGATAGAAATTCAAGAGCATAGGCCAAGCTCTTAGGCTTGCTTCTTACACCAATAGCTCCCCTTAAGCCTAAGAAGCTTGAGTCTTCAATTCTTCAACACCTCTTGTAATCCAATCATTGCTTTGAACTTGTTCAACTTAACTCCATCCAATGCCTTGGTTCTCATGTGTGCACATTGTTGGCGAGTCTTCTCTTCGGCATAATGATAATGCACTTTTGTGTGTTTACTCTTGGCATGAAAGATTGGGTTAGTAGCAAGATGTTAATGAACTATTAAGACATGGATGCGATTAATTGTAATTATCTATAATTTTGGTGAATCATTGTATTGACCAACCATTGTAATCTTTTATCCATGAATGAATACAATGAAGAGACACGTGTGTGATTCTGGCACAATGAGTCCACAGGAGGATCATGGTACATGCAAGTTTCTTAAGCTATTTCATTCTGTTTTCTTGTATTAGTCATTTTCTGATTCATTGTGATTAATAGTGATTTAGAGTGTGATTAAAGTTAAATAATTGTGAAGATTAAGTGTGCACTTTGTTTGATGAAGTTGGAGTTATCTATGAAAGTTAAATCGAATATTAGTTGTCAGTGTTATTGTTCGGTAGTGAAGTGATATCATTTAATTGTTGGAAGTGAAGCGGTGATAAGGGTAGATGATAAGCTATACTGAATTGCATTTGTATTGGTGTAAAGAGGAATTTATAGAACTTATTTTCTGTATGTACACTATAAAAATCTAGCATGAGTTCGGTGACGATCAATGTTGAAGTAGGACCGTGTGAAGTAGAGTGGAAAAGTTATAGTTTGCAAAAATTGTTCTATAAGCTACCACCCAAGAACACCTAGTCTAGTCATTCTGGATAGCAAAGGGGCTAAAATTGGCAATCTTGCTGGGGAGTGGCAACCGAAAACTATAGACAAGTCAGGGTATTGTATGCCAATCCTACACTCTAGCATCAAATATCCTAGGTACCATTAGAATAGAGTACCCCCTTTTGGGGCAGATTTTGGTGAAGGTTCAGAGAAGAAGAAGAGATTGGAAAGTGATCGAAAAGATCAAGAGTTCATTGGAAGTAAACCGGAATTGAAGGATGAAGTATTAGTGTAGGGAGATAGTTATCTAGGGTTGAAGCACATGTTGGACATTAAGGATTTGTTAGCGTAATAAGGTCAGAACAAAGAGGAATTACTCGATCAAGTGGATTTTTTGGTGACAATCAAGACAAAGAGAGATGACTACATTTTAACCCAAACCTATATCGAAAAGACCATTCTTATGGTGATCAAATATAGTAACAGAAGAATGATATGCAAATATGGATATTACCCAATGGGAATTATGTACACAAAGTTTGGGGGATTTATGGGAGACAACCTAGAGGCATACATGAGGGCTTTTGAAGTAAATCTAGATGTAATGAAAACCATGGCTAATGTTAAGACAAATAAGGCTAGAATTTTCCAGATCCCTCTAGTTAACAAAGCTACAAAATGGCTTGCAGAGTACAACCTAAATCATTTCACTACCTACTATAGGATTACACCACAATTTTCAAGATGCACTTGAGGCAATTGCGTGAGGAAAATAAGTTGCCTGACAATGTGGTCACACAGTGGTTCATTAACGATTTGAACCCACATCTAAAGCAAGTTATGATCATTCAGTGTACAATCGGGTTATCCTTGTATATAGTCATTGATCAAGAACTATAGTTGGAAAATAAGGTGGGAGGCTTCACCGAAGACTTGGAATGGGTTGCAGCCACAAAGGATAAAGGTAACAATCCAACTAAGCAAATCTTTTGTGTAAAATTCAAAAATCCGTGCCACATTGCAACAAACTATAGTTTAAATCAACAACAATGTGCAATTTGCAACATGGATATCCATGATACTACATACTATGTGTACAACACAAAGGCCTAGAGCTAGATTACGTTCAATGTTGTTTATATCCCTTACCAGTCATGCTCTATGATGTTTTTCTATTTACGTAAAGAATACACTCCTTCCACCTAGCCTTGACACTTTAGATGAGGATCATGATTGAGATGCCTTTTTCTGCATTATCCACTTTATTTTTATGCTTGCCACTTAATCTTGGTCATTCTTATGATGCAAACAATAACCATGTTTACACTTAAGATTATGGATCCAATGATATTTTTAGCCTAAATAGAGTGGAGTGAGGCATGTTTCTCATTTGGCGTATATCACGATCCATGAATAATGGAGGGGTATGCTTGAGTCATGGAAACCCTATCACATGAAAGTTTGTATCCTATGGTTTTGCATGTTGCATGATGATGGTGATGAGAGTATGCACGAGGTGGTGAGGAATGGGTGTGAGGTAGCCTTACACATTGCTTATTGTTCTGGACATGTTATGGGCATTGTTTGCACTCAATACCATGGGTTGACCATGAACTTTGGTTTGCAAGCCTTGTTCATAAGGGTAGAGCATGATAATTTGTGAGCATATATATCTTGTTTGAATAGGTTGCTACTAGCATTGGCTATTCTCTTGGAGTTGGACCACTTTGTCCCAAAGGAGGTGCTACTTCTTCACCGTTATGGAGATTCACATGGAAGTTTCTATGGATTGAGCTCTTATTTGATGTGTTGGGCTTGATGTGAAGGATGTACATGATGCATTTGGTTTTGATGAGTGTGATGGAACCAGTGTCCTCAGGCATAAGAGATGTGGAGGCTTGTGGATTGAAGCATTCTTAGAGATTAGGTGTGTCAATTATGGTTGTATGTCATGTTCTATAAAGTTGTCTAGCCTCTAAATGGTTTCCATGTAATTTTCATTTAGTTGAGGGGTAGTCTCAATCAAGGGATAGTGGTACTTTGGGCCCATCATGCGTGTTGGTGTTAGCAAGAGCATATTTTGTCGTTGAAAATCACTTGAAGCACTTGATATTAAGGTTCATTTGAAAACCTATGAAGAGGTACTATGAGGAACATGAAACCCATACAAATGGGTGCTTCAACCTTGTATAAATGACTTTCTTTGACTAATAAAAGTATGTGCATTCTGGAATAGCTCTGTCAAGTATCTTTCTCGCTCTTTTGTTGATTTTTCTTATACATATTAAATTCTTCACGTAATCATGCAATGCAAATAATTGATTCCTATAATTAAGAGATCATATGAGAGTCTGTTGAGGATGGTGTTGCTAATCACGTAATCACCAATTAAGAAAAATAATAATTTCCCCAAAGATATGGGGAGTAGATGACTCAAGACCTAAATCAAAATGCAGGGTCTTGCTCCACATTGCTTCTTGAGTTGCATTGGTTAGTCCTCTATATTCAACTTTAGATGATAAGATTGCAATAGTGGGTTGCTTCTTGAGCATCATGAAATTAGCTTTGTACTTCCAAAGTTAAGATATCTAGATGTACTTCTCCTATCATCTTTAGAGCTTTCCCAATCTACATCAGAGAAACCTTGATGTCTGTATCAGATGTATAGGGATAGTACACTATTTTGAAGAAGCAAATAATCATACGGAATGGAATAAAGCCATGGAGGAGGAATTAAAGGCACTTCAAGAAAATGGCGTTTATTCATTGGTGCCAAGAACAAAGGACATGAAAGTAATTGGCAAACAATGGGTGTACAAGATAAAGAGACATGTAGATGGGAGCATCTGACATAGAATTTGAGGGAACATTAAGTATAGTAGTTAATATGGCTATCATAAGGTGCTTGATTTGAATTTCATCTTCCAAAGGTTGGAAGATGTATCACTTGGATGTGAAGAATGCTTTCCTAAATGGAGAGCTTGAAGAGATAGTCATGGAGCATCCCCAAGGCTTTCAAGATGAAGGGATTCCACATCATGTATATAGGATTACAAAGTCTCTTTATGAACTCAAACAAGCCCCAATTTCTTGGAACCAAATACTTATAGACTACTTGATAAAACGTGGATACAATCAAAGTAGCGTAGACCGATCACTCTTTGTGAAGAAGGTAGCAAAAGTGTTTCCATTTCTATATATGTTGATGATGTTACCATTACAAGGAATGATGAAGCCAGCATAAAAGAAATAAAGAGCAAGTTGGGATGTGAGTTTACGATCTATGAGTTAGGGATTTTAAAGTAATTCCTTTGGATTGAAGTACTATACAAAGAGAAGGTTTATATCTGATGCAAAGGAAACACATTAAAGTCTTTTCAAGAAGTTTGGCTTGTGTTATTTCAAGTGCATTTGAAATCCATTAGAGTTCATTGTTAAATTAGGGTCTTATGAGGGTGAAGAACTATAAGATATGATCATGTATAGGTCAGTTATTGGTTCACTCTTATATGCTACAAGGAGAAGACCATATGCACATGTAGTGGTGTGTTATTTGAATTTAAGAAGGCAACTAAATCTCCTCATATTATTTAAGCCAAAATGGTACTTAGGAGCCTCATAAGAAGTATGCATGAAAGACACTACTATCCACTTGATAATGGATTACATGTACAAACTTATTGTGATGCTAATTGGGCAGGTTCCAAGAATGATAGAAGAAGCACTAGTGGATATGTCATCATGCTAGGCAAGAAGACCATCTCATGGATGTAAAGGAAACAACCAACAATGTCTTTGTCTTCAACTACAGTTGAGTATAGAGTCTTAGCACAAGTCTCATGCAAGACCATGTGGTGGAAGAAATTATTCATTGATCTTGGTGTGCAAGTTAAAATAGTACCTTTTTTTTTTTTACAACATAAGTAGCATATGCTCCGCTCAAATCCTTGTGTTCCATGCAAGGTCCAAGCATATAGAATTGTATACCAAAGCATTTGATGGAATAAAGCTACAAAGCTTCAAGGCATGCATAGGAATGGACTTAGGAATCAAGATTTGAGGAGTGTTGAAAATCAAGTATCAAGCCTAATGAGGGACTTATTGTGTTTTTCAAGCTTAAAAAAAGAAATTGGATAAAAAGTTGTGTAATCATTTTAGGAGCACCACCAACATCAACCAAATTCAAATATTTTCAATTACCCACCAAAAAGTGCAATTAGACTCATTGATGGATGGTTAAATAGTTCATAAAAAGTAGAATTTCTACATATGAACCATTTTTCCTTTTATTATTGAGCTCCATGAGTTCCCTCTTAGTTTAATGAAGGAAAAAACTCTAGCTAGCAGCCCCCTATTTGCTTCAAGACATATAACATGTCTTGAACTAGATGGTTCTTGCAGCTAGAACATCCATTTTCATTGAATGAAAGCCTATTACTAAGGCCTCTATGTCTAATTTAATTTTTCAAAGTTAATTTTTGAGTTCCTGCATAGTTGTAGAGAAAATTTGTGAGTAGTGAGCATATATCATTGCATGTGGGCCTTGTGGAGGGCAATGATCTTCCATAGCTGCATTGGTTTGTGAGAAGGTTTCCCCATCAACCATAACATTGGGAAAGTAAATTTGAAAACTATATGAATTAAAATGACCATAATTCATCTTGAAACATAATCGCAGATGGTTTTCAAATCCAAAGATTTTTTGTATATATTTTTTACATGTTAAACTCTCTAAGAGTACCCATTAGTATTGATTTCTTTCATAAATTAAATCTCTCTAATTATGTTAAGCTATTTTTTTTGTCTAGTATTCTTCCTTAGCCATTTTGCGCAAATAGTACATTACACAATTTTTATTGAATATAACTCTAAAAGCTTCAAATTTCTAGCAATGAATTAATTTCTAACACGATTAATACATCCAACTTTCCAGGTATGAGTTAAATTTATCGTTTACTTTTGTAAAGGACTTTGTAAAAGCTAGAGATGTACAAAAGAAAATTTAAGGTAATCCATGACACACTTTGAGGTTTAAGAAGGATTTAAAACCTATGAAATTTTTAGAACATATCTTTTATATGGATTTACTAGCTTAGTTGTATCCCTTTTTGCATATATTTCTTGGTACCTTTTGATACATTGGCCCCTTTCCTTGTGCTCTCTCTTTTCGTGCCCAAACACCTATGTTGGAGAAGCTTTTCTCGGTTATGATTTTGGCTTTTGAGATTTTCTCACAAAATACATCTTATGTAAGAATACTTATAGTATGTGTGTCTGAAAAAAAATGTAATTATGAATATATTGCATGCATTTCTTTTGTTGATTAATTTTAGCGATATTTGAACTTTTTTGTCTATTGAAACTATAGTGATAGCATAGGAAATGGCCATAGTTAGAGAGTGTTTGTTGGAACCCTTAAGAGAGTATCATATTCTTGAGTTGATTACATTACTAGTTATTTGAGAACTTTCATCTATGCACCTAACCTGATAATCTCTTTGGATTAAAGATTTAATTATTGTTCTCCACCCACTATGCATCACCTCTTATGAGTGGTGGTGTGCATGTGCAATAGTGTCTCATGCTTGCAAAAGACACTAAAATTTACAATACCTTTCCATTTGTGATCTATTACACAACAAGATTATGGAGATAGAATATACTCTATGAAGGCTAATTGTGAGAAAAACTTCACCAAATCACTTCAAGAGGAGGAGCTTAATCAACATCTTTAAACAGATTGGCATAAAATAAAAAACTACTCCATTCATAATGTAGTAGACATTTAAGGTTGTGTTAGTGTATGGAAAATCTATAAGTGTGATCATCTTTATTGTATGCTGAACTTGGAAGGCCCCCATTATGACAAGAACCGAATTGTGCATTTACACATTAGTAGGACCCCGCCCTTCAAATGTTGTATTTAGGGTCACATTTGAGCTCTTAGATGCCTTAGGCTATCTTGGATAATTTAAAAATGGGATTTGAATTCAAGAGATGTCCACATCTTATCTATTAGGTCACATTTATGAGAAACACCTTGATGTAACATCTCTACTTAGTTTATACACTTGAATTCTACTTAATTCTAATATTTATATGAGGTGTACATGTTTTCACTTACCCTTATCCTCCTTGATGGGTTTTTCGTCTATCCTAGAGTTACGTTTTTTTTGGTGACTAGGCTTCACGCATTTGAGACACAATCTATCCTTCATTAATTTATTATACAATCCATGTTCCAAACCTTATACTTCTTTGAGGGATTTTTATAAAAAATCCTCTCTAAGACCGTTTAGGGTAGGTGCTGGCACTTTATGGTCATTCAAAATTTAATGAGTGGGCCCTTGTCCATTACTTGATCCTCTGGCTTAAGAGTATAATAATTAATATCATGATAGAAGATTTTTCCAAGATTTTCCCAAGATTATGAAGATAGTTCATGTTTAGAACAACATTTATGGGTGATCACATGCTTTTGTAGATGTCTCTAGGTAGCATATTCCCCATCCATGATTTGAGCATATGTTGATGTAAGATAAAATTCATTCTCTTACATTTCATCCTACTCTCTCACTAAGTCGCAAAGAACTTTTTCCATTAAGAGATTGTTATTCCTAATGTTTTGTAATACAATTTTTGGAAGAGCTCTATGTTAAAAATTTTTCACATTTTTGGAAATACAATCAATGTTCTACATTAGGGCACAATTAGAAGCCATGGCAAAAACAAATATACACTTCAAAACCTTATCTTTCAATTTTCTACATTATTTCTCAATTAGTTATGTATATTCCAGACAAATAGAGACACTTAGATGAGAAAAACATGACTTTGAAACGTGCTAATCTGTATAAGGAGTTCAAGAATTTAATGCATTGTCATAAACCTATTATGTACATATGCAACACACATTATGGCCTGAATCTAGAAATTATGGGGTAAAACTTGGATTTTGACTAAATAAAGACACTTAGATGAGAAAAACATGACTTTGAAACGTGCCAATCTTTATAAGGATAATATATGTTTAATACAATAAAGCCATACTTTCCTTATGTCACCATCAATAAAGGTCACATAATAGATGTTTCCTTATGTCATCATCAACAAAGGTCACATAATACATGTCATTAAATCTACATGATTTGTGTACCAAACCACATATATTCATTGCTATGTAGTCTCTCTTTTTGAATTGAGATCTTGCTTGATTTCGTGTGTGAAAAGATGAAAATACCTCATGTAATGAGAATTATGTAAATTAAGAAAGACCTCTTAAAACTTGATTCATATCCATATCCTTAGAATGTTTTATTCAACATGCTCTATCCTTTTGTTCCATAAATCTATATATGCAATTATCTTATCACTACATGATATGAACATAGTGTTGTTACTTGATTGTCTATTGTCAATTGTAAACATTGATCCCTCTCTTCTTGCTCTTGCTATGATATCCTAGCCTTTTTTTAGATCCTCAATAAAACATCTTTTCTAGTTGAGCTTCACTTCCTAGCCCTTTTCCAGCATCTCTCCTATAAAAATAAGGTTTTTAGTGATAGTAGGGACATGAAGTACCTTACACAAGTTTCTTACTTGAAACTTGATATCTGCAATGTGATTGGTCATATTATTTGAGTAATCACATATTTCAAAAATTCCTTTTTGATTTGGAACTTGCAAATTACAAAAAAAGAAAAATCTTCTATGCATGACATATGGTTGTTGAAACCACTAGCTATATACCGTTTGTCATCTACAACTTGCTTGTCTTCATAATAATGTCTCATTGCAAGTAATTTTTCATTCTCTTATTTATTTTGTGAATTATCATATTTCTCATCAACTCTATATGGATGGATCCATAGCTTGATCCTCCATTGTATCATTCAATGGCAAATGTCCATTTTTGCCACAAACGTAACATCCATCGCTTTGATTCCTATTTGAGTAGTAAGTATATTGCACCTTCCTCTTGATCTTCCTCTTCCTTTAACATTTAATTCTTGATTAGAGACTTTTTTGTTGTCTCTTTAGTTTCCTTGTTGCTGTTTGCTCCTTTATATTACTCTATGTTAACCTCTTCCAACTCTGTGTTTGCCTGGTCCTCCAAAGGAAGTTGATTTTTTCCATCCTTGGCGTTGCTCCCACCAAGAAAATAACACACTACAAGAAAATTACAGCTTGTTCATAGTGATGTATGTGGTCCCTTCAAGACTCCATCTTTTGGGAATCATGTATATTTTGTTACCTTCATTGATGATGCTACTCTCCATACATGGGTGTATCCTATGAAAGCAAAGAATGAGGTATTTTCTTGCTTCAAAGCATTTTTAGCTATGGCTAAAAATTTTTCTTCACAAAAGCTTTTGACTGAACGCACAGATCGTGATGGAGAGTACATGTCACATGAGTTTAATGCTTTTCTTTGTGAGAGAGGTATTTCACACCAATGTACGGTGGCATATACACCTCAACAAAATGGTGTTGCCGAGCGTAAAAATAGAACTCTACGTGAAATGGCACGATGTATGGTTAAAGGAAAGCATCTTCCTAATAAGTTTTGGATGGAAGCGGTCATGTGTGCAAATTACGTGTTGAATCGCTGCCCTACAAAAGCATTGAGAGTCATCACTCCTTATGAGGCTTGGAATGGTCATAAGCCTATGGTTACTCATATGCGTGTGTTTGGTTGTTTGGCATATGCTCTTGTGCCATCACAACAACGTCACAAACTTGATGACAAGGCAAAGAAATGTATATTTGTTGGTTATAGTGCTGAAAGTAAGGGATATCGGTTGTACCATCCATTGACGAACACAATTATTGTGAGTCAAGATGTGGTATTTGCTGAAAATTCAGTTTTTCCTCTACTTGAATGCAAAAAACTGCCAATAGTTAGCTCACAAGATGTGTTCCATACACTCATGCCTTTGTTCCAAAACGGTGTTCTTGACTATGGCCATGTAGACCAGCCAACTGAGGTTCAAAGGGCTGAAAAGTTCCAGCCAAATAGGGTTGAAAATGCAGAGAATTTCCAGCCAAACATGGCTGAAAATTTTCAGTCAAAAAATGTCAAAACTACTGGAAATTTCTAGCCACATATGGTTGAGCATTTGCGTCAAAATATGGTTGAAACTGAGCATGAAATTCAGCCCACGCATGGTGTACATATTGAAGATGTTTTAGATAATGAAGGCATGTCTATCAAGAGTGCACAATCTATTCCAAAGTGGTTGAAACAAACTTTGCAAGACAGCAAATTGAGTGCACCTTTACTTGGTAGAACAAGATCAAGCTCTCACCATGCATCAAGTATTTTTGTGGATTATTCTCTTATTGCTACAGTATGTAATGAAGAGCCACTTTCTTTTGAAGATGCATGTGACGATCCACAATGGATGAGTGCTATGCAATCAGAAATGGATTCCATACATAGGAATGGTACTTGGGAGTTATGTGAATTACCAAAAGGAAAGAATGCCATTGGTACAAAGTGGGTTTACAAGATTAAGAGAAAATCTGATGGTAGCATTGATCGCTACAAAGCTAGATTGGTTGCCAAAGGATATGCGCAACAATATGGCATTGACTATGAGGAAACGTTTGCACCTACTTCACGCATGACTACCATTCGTACCGTGGTTGCATTGGCTGCCCATCGAGGTTGGAAAGTGCATCAGTTGGAGATAAAAACAACCTTCTTGAATGGTGATTTGCAAGAAGAGGTCTATGTGAAGCAACCTCCTAGATTTTCTATGAAAGGGAAAGAGCATATGGTCTGTCGCTTGCATAAAGCCTTGTATGGTCTCAAGCAAGCTCCACGTGCATGGTATGACAAAATACATAAGCACTTGATTGCTCTTGGCTTCACATGTAGTTCGATTGAAAGCACACTCTATGTATGCAAAAATGGGGCTGATATTATAGTGCTTGTTCTTTATGTCAATGACATACTCTTGACTGGGTCATGTGATGCAAAACTTGACATTCTTATGGCTGATTTGCAGCATACTTTTTATGTCACTTATCTTGGTCTTTTGAGCTACTATCTTGGCATCGAGTTTGTATCCGTTGAGGGGGGAATTGTTATGCATCAAGCAAAGTATGTTGAAAAACTACTTCAGCGTTTTGATTTTGAGGATTGTAAGCCAGTTTCCACACCAGTTGAGACAGGATTCAGGTTCTCAGTTGAGGATTCCAGTGATGCATTTGACACTTCTCTTTATCAGCAAGCTGTGGGATGTCTTATATATGCATGCAACACAAGGCCGGATATACAATATGCAGTTTCCCAGTTGAGTTGATTCATGCATAGCCCTAGCACTAAGCATTGGCAAGCAGTGAAACATGTGTTTAGATATCTCCGAGGCACTTTGAGCTTAGGTCTCTTTTATGGCAGAGATGTTCAGCCATGCTTGCATGCTTTTACAGATAGTGATTGGGCTGGTTGTTATGATACTTGCGCGTCCACTAGTGGTAATTTCTTTTTCCTTGGAGACTCATGCATATCTTGGTTAAGTAAGAAGCAACCTACAGTGGCAACATCAAGTTGTGAAGCTGAGTATAGGGCAGTTTTCACAGCTACAGTGGAGTGTATATGGCTGAGACGCCTATTGATGGATCTTTGCATGGAGATTGATGCTGCTACGCATATTCTTAGAGATAGTGAAAGTGCTTTGGCTGTTTCACAAAACCCAGTGTTTCATGCACGAACCAAACATATTGAGGTGCATTATCACTATGTGAGAGAGCGCCTTCATGCAGGAGATATTGATTTGGTATATGTGCCTACACAAGATAATGTGGCAGACATATTCACCATAGCTCTTCCACGAGAAAAGTTTGAAGCTTTTCGCAAAGCTTTAGGCTTGTTACCTTGTGGTGGCTAATCTGTCACTCCCTATATGTGTTCACATCATTTGCTCCAAGGGGGTTTGTTACACTTATGCGTTCCTCGAGTAGCTTTGATGTGAACCTTTTCCCTATACATGGGCACTTTTTACTCTAGTGCTCGCTAGAGGTTTTTTCCCCATGTTACCACATACTTGATACTCTCATATGTGGTGGTACTTTGTACTTCGGGATATTATTCAGCTCTTACTTCAGTTCAGTTTATCGATCAATAGAGAGAGCTATTCCAGCCATCGTCTTCTCCGTGTGTCTTGTTGCGTTTGTGCTCCTTGTGTGTGCTTCTTGTGTGTCTCTCGCACTTCTACACACACCCAACAACCATAAAGGTTGAATGCATGGTTTTCAAAGGATGCTTTGGTGAGTTCATAAATTCTGAAATCTATCTCTCACTTTTTACTCCCTCACATTAGGAATAGTAAAACCTCTAACGAGACATGGAATGCTTCTAATTCATTCTTATCCTCAAGTATCAAAGCTAGGAATAATCAACTATGGATGGAGTTTACAACACTCAAAAATATGCCCAAGCAAACTGTGAATCACTTTGTCACAAAGAAGGATATTGGAGACCAACTTAGGAGCACTGGAGAGATCACTAATGATCATCAACGGGATTAAAGCTGATGGCAAATGGGAAGCCTTCATAATAGCTATGGAGCTCTACGTGGATATGCAAGTACTTGATTTCAACACACTCATGGGGCAACATTTTACACATGAAGCAAAGTTTATGAAGAATGGTGAGAATCTGAAAGGGAACCATTCTTTTGCCCTCTATATAGATAAAAATAAAGGCAAGAACAACAAAGGGAAAGGTAAGAAATTTGATGATGAAGGAAGTACCTCTCAAGCCAATTTCGTAGGTAGAGTTAGAGACTCAGAAAGAAAATAATAGAGAATTGTTTCATGAACCCAAATAATCAAAGAGGAAGAGGATATAACACAGGAGGCTACAGAAACTCAAGAGGTAGATTCAACAACTTGTATGGATATAATAACATGTCATACAAGAACAATTATCAAGGTGGACACAAAGGAAGGAGAGACTACAACTATAGAGATGATCAAGCTCAAGAGGATTCACTTCTACTCATGAATATGAAAATGAAGGATGGTAAGTCTAATGAGCATGTGTTTTACATAGAATCTAGATGTAAAATCATGTGGAAGGAAATGTGGCTCTACTCATAGACTGGGAAGATCAAAAGAACCAACATGAAGTCCAAACATGAGATGACACAAGACATCCAGTTAAGAACATACATAATGTGAAGACATCTAATGGTAAAATGAATTTGCTAAGCATAGTCCTTTATGTGCCTACCATCATAAAGAACCTTATCAATGTAGGTCATATCCTTGAGAAAGGTTTGCAGGTGAGATTTACCAAGCATGGATCATATGTTGAAGACCCGTATTATGGATTCAAGAAGTTGGGAAATGGAGAAAAGATAGCTTGGTTGTTCACTTTGGAACTCTAAGTCACCAAAAATACTACCTTGTTCAAGTATGGCATTGAAACCTTATCACAATTAGAGGTTAGGCACAATAGGTTATCTCATATTAGAGAAAGAGACCTCACAAAAATTAGTAAAGAATAGAGTGTACTTGGACTACCTAACTTATCAAAACAACAGATGATATACATGTGTAGTGAATGTTAGTTTGGTAAGTCACACATGCAACCATTAACCAAGAAAGGCTACATACATGGAAATATTTTAGAGCTTCTCCACATAGATGATTGGGGACCAAGAAAGGAACCTTCAATTTCTAGATGAAGGTACTATGTGTCATTCATAGTTGATTGTAGCAAATGGACTATCATATGTTTCATGAATCATAAGGATGAAGTATTTTTATGCTTTAAAAAGTACTTGACTCTTGTAGAGAACCAAATAGGTAAAATGCTAAAAAGACTAAGGTCTGATGGAGGGGGAGAATACTTCTCCCGTGACTTTGATTCTTATCTCCAAGAGAGAGGAACCAAAAGTGAAATCACCACGAAATACACTCTTGAGCAAAATGGAGTGCTAGAGCGAAGGAATAGAACAATTGTGGAGGATCCAAGGTCCATGCTCAATGAGAAGAGAATTCCTAACTACTTCTAGGCAGAGGCACTATCTACTCCCACCAATTTGGTTAATAGACTACATTAAAGGATTTGGATGACATGGCTCCATATGAGGAATGGAATAGAAGAAAACCTAGCTTGGACTGCTTAACTGCATGCCAATGCTTGACACCTGTGGAATGCATAAACGTGCTCATATGAGAGACATCAAATTGAATATATAGGCTAAGTTATGCATAATTAAATCAACCGTCCAATATCCTGTTGATAAATAATAGCATCAAATGCATCTCCAACATCATGAAGATTCAACCATAAACATTTTTCCATAGGAGTGGCAATAGGTTTGCAATCTCCAAGGCCAAAAAGCTACAATGATGTGTCAAGATATTTTATTTGACACAAAGCTATTCCCCCACCACCTTGAATAAATTGAATGCCCAAATAATGATGCAAATGCCCCAAATATGACATCTCAAAAGAGGCATGCAAATCAGCCTTAAATTCAGCAATATGCTTCTCTTTAGGACCATTGAGCAGCATGTCATCAACATACACAACAATGATCAGAAGTACATCATTGACATGCTTAACATATAAGCTACTCTCACTTGGAGTATTCTCAAAACCATGTGCAATCAAATAGGCAGTGCACCTTTTCATACCAAGGACGTGGTGCTTACTTCAAACCATATAATGCCTTTTTCAGCCTACACACTTTTTTTTCATGCCCATTCAACACAAAACCACAGGCCTCAAATACATACTCTTCTTCATGTAAATCACCATTCAAAAATGCAATTTAATGTCCAACTGATGTACATTCCAACCATGATGCGTTGCAAGTGCACAAATTCTAGGAACAGTGGCCATTCAGCAAGTGTGTGGAAAGGTCTTATCAGTATCAATGCCTATCTCTTGGGCATAAGATCTCACAAGAGACCTAGCATGATACCTCTCAACTATTCCATCATGCTTATGTTGAGCTTGTATACCCATTTAGTGCCAATGACCTTTTTGTGTAGAGGTAAATCACATAAAGACAAGGTACCACTCTTCATAATAGCATCACAAAGACTAGAGGGAGCCATAGCATAAATATTTGATCCAAAAAATCACTATGAGATCCTCAAGGAGTATGATACGGTAGATGTGCATCTAATTTGCTATCTCTCAAAGTCTACACCAGCCATTTAGGCATAGTTTTTGCCTCCTCTATATCAGCCCTCTCATCAACAAGTGCATCATCTAAATGTGCATCCGAGATGGAATGTTATGCATCATCATGTGAAACTTGTAAAGGCTTAGAAATTGCCTTATTAGGACGAGCACTCGAATAGCAAAGTATCATACATATCTTTACAGCTAACTAATGTCTCCTTAGTACATGAAAGTAATGGATGAGTTGCATCTTCCACAAAAACAACATGAAGACTAACTAAAATGCATTTAATTTATGGATGATACAAATGATAGCCTTTTCTTTGTGAACTATACTCAGCAAAAATGCATTTCACTGCTTTATCATCCAATTTCTTGCATTGTTGTTCAGGCACTAATGCATATGCCAATCAACCAAAGACATGCAGGTGAGCAACAAATGGCTAACCATGCCAAGCCTCATATGGAGTGATAGATTGTAGTTCTTTTGTGGGACACATGTTAAGAACATATGTGTTGGAACATCAAGCTTACACTATGCTTGAGGTGGATTTGATCTACATAAAAAACTATCGCTTGGATTACATCAAAGGAATATCCGTTGGAGAGTTCTTTTACTTATGATCACTTATTGTATTTTTTTTTTAAGTCTTTTCATGGAGCTTTTATGATTGTAAACGCCTAGAGCTTTACACACGTAAACATAGAAAGAGAGAGCTAAATTTCCATGACTTTGTGGTGGTTGAGTTGCAATCAAATCAATCAATCAATCACCTAAAAGTAGATCAAACTAGATCTTCACTTTTCCTAGATTGTAGGAAAGTGAATTGATTCCCTCCAACAACCATTCCCACCTTCATTTGAATTCAAAATTTGCTTATAGAAGTCATGGATCACTTCTTGAGTCTATGTAAAGACTTCAAATCACTTGTAAAATACATGGAAGCAATATACATACACTTGTGACCATCATTGTCTTGCTTCTTCATTTTTTTGCATCATCTTCTTTGACAACAGTAAACTTGCAAAGGCTGTTGCTCTCTCTAAAAAGCTCCAAAGTGAATTAAAGGTGGCTCATTGGAAGGGTATTAGTGTCTAGTTTAGGATTCTAAATTTTCATAGCATTTAATTTCGTAGATTGGGAGAAATCTAAGTTTTATTGTCTTGGGGTTAATATCTATGTATTCCTGAAAAATAGGAGGTACCACCATTGAGTGTCTAGTTCATTCTAATAGCATATTTTGCTTATTCCTTATACTCTTGTGCATTATATACACTCTATCCTATGTGTATCACTCCCATAAAAGGATTGTTTCTATTTGTAATTATGTCAATCGCTATGAGCATTTGAAGTTCATTGTTTCATCCATAGATAGTAAGTTTTTTGAGCTAGTCGATGCGCGAACCTATTTATTTTGTATCGAATCTTTCTCCTTGATGCTCCAAAGTACTTAGTCCATTTTATTGCACTTATGGCATGCCCATAAGGTCTATTTGATTCTCCATAAGCTCAAGGGCTGGTCTTCTGTGGGTTGGCTGAATCAAATGTCGTTGTTTCACAACTCACTTTTCTACCTCCTACAAGCTTCTCCAAGTTCTTTCAGTGGTATCAGATCTCGATCAAGATGGGTGATGGCTTTCCCTCAATGATCGAGAAGCTTGATCAACACAACTATGCGGCTTGGCAAATTAGAATGGAGGCTTATTTGCAAGGTAGAAATCTTTATGGAATTGTAGTAGGTGATGAAGCTATGCCTATTCCAAGATCCAAAGGAGGACCTACACAAAAGGAGACCAATAAGCTCACACTTTGGTGTGCAAGAGATGGTCAAGCAAGGTCGTACATACTAAAATATATCTCTAACTTTCTATTACCACATATTAGAGGATGCAAGACATCTCAAGAGACTTGGGATGCCCTTGAGACTTTCTTTTCTACTAGTACTAAGGCAAGAAAGAATCATCTTTGAAATGAGTTCAACCAAATGAAGAAGACGCCTAAACAAATCATCACAGAGTTTGTTACCAAGCTGAAAGAGGTTGTGGATCACTTAGCATCCATTGGAGAGCTAATTGAAGAAGAGGCTATCATGAGGCAAATTGTCAATGGGATTCGAAGTGATAAGCAATGACAATCTTTCACCATGGCTTACGATCTCATCATGGATGTGCAAACTCTAGACTTCAACATCTTGCTTTAACAACTCTTTAGCCAAGAGTCCAACAATAGCATAAAGGAAGGTAACTCCTATCATGGTAATTCAAATAGTGAACTATATGCAAAGAAGAAGGATAAGAAGCTGAAAGGGAAAAAGAAGGAAGAAGATGAAGAGGAGACTTCCCAAGCCAACTTCGCAAGCAATAGCAAGCGGAAAGGGAAGAAGAAAGGACCAGGGACTTCAACAATAATTCAAAAGATCAACCACATGAAGACTCATTGCTTCTTATGAATCTAAGCCACAAAGAAGGTAAAGAAGATGATCATTTGTTCTACATAGATTCAGGATGTTCAAATCATGTTGTAGGCAACATTGCTCTTCTATCTGATTTGGAAAGTCCAAAGCGTAGACATGAAGTACAAACAAGGGATGATATAAAGCACAATGTGGAGAAGATTGGTAATGTCAAAGCTTCCAATGGCATGAAAAACATTCTAAGTAAGGTTCTCTATGTACCCACTATCACTAAAAACCTAATAAGTGTAGGTCAAATAGTTGAAAAAGGCTTGCAAGTTGGGTTCACCCAACATGGAGCTTTTGTGGAAGATCCATGTCAAGGCGTTAAGAAGATAGTCAGAGGTAAGAAGAATGGTAGGATCTTTACTTTTGAAGTAGGAGAAACTAGGAACATAGCCCTATTCACTTTTGGGTCTCAAATCCTAAGTGAGCTTGAAGTGTGGCATAAGAGACTTGCTCATGTAAATGAAAGAACCTTGAAGGATATATGCAGGAATCAAAGTGTTCTAGGACTGCTGAACATATGAAAGCAATACATGATCAACAGGTGTGATGCATGTCAGATTGTGAAGGCACAAAGACAACCATTCAACCACAAAGGCTACATCCACAACAACTTATCGGACTTAGTACATATAGATGTATGGGGACCAACTCAAGAACCTTCATTGGTAGGTTTATGGTATTATGTCTCATCTATTGATGACCATAGTATATGGACTATTCTACACTTCATCAAAAGTAAGAATGAAGTGTTTGATTTCTTCAAAACATATCTAGCACATTCAAGAAACTCAGTTCTGATGGAGGGGGAGAATACTTCTCCAAAGAGTTTGATGAGTTCTTGCAGGAAAAAGGTATCAAAAGGGAAGCAACCACTAGGTATTCTCCTCAACTAAATGGAATTGCAGAGAGGAGAAATAAAACATTGGTTGGATCAGACTGAACAATGCTTGAAGAGAAGAAGTTTCCATATGGGCAGAAGCTATTTCAACTGTTGTGTACCTTGTCAATAGACTACCATCCAAATCACTTCAAGGTATGACTCCTTATGAAGCATGGCATGGAAGAAAACCTAGTCTTGAACATTGCAAGGTGTTTGGTTCTTTAACTTATGTTCATGTACCATCGCAAATGAGAGGTAAACTAGATGAGTGGACAACAAAGGCAATGTTTCTTGGATATGATTCAACTCAGATGGGTTACAGGTTCTATAATCCTTCAACGAAGCAATTCACTTGAAGTAGAGATGTTGTGTTTGAAGAACACATGTCTTGATATGATGAAGTCAAACAAAAGGTAATTGTTCCATATGATCTTGATTCTGATTCTCATCAATTAGGAAGCAAGCATGATACACAATTCCAGGATCCAAGAAGTGATACAGATGATGACCAAGATGAAAAGGAAAGGGATTACAAGCTAGGGAAGTCACGAGGCAAAGCAAAGATCTAGGGTGTGGAGAATGCTCTAAGCAAGCACTTCGAAGATCAACAAGAGAGAAGAAGCAACCAAAAAGGTATGGATATGGTTCCACATTTGTTACGAAGCATTCAATCTACTTGGCAAAAGATTCAATTTCAGAAGAAGCATCAACATATGAAGATGCAAAGGGAAACCCTAATTGGGAAAATGCCATGAAAGAAGAAATAGATGTATTAAAGGAGATGGTCACTTGGGATTTGCTTCCAATGTCGCCAAATCAAAAGGTAATTGGTTGTAGATGGGTATATAAAGTTAAAAGAAACTCAGATGGATCAGTTTGCATGTATAAGGTAATATTAGTTGCAAAAGGATGCTCACAAAATCATGGTATAGACTATCAGGAAACATTCTTTCTAGTTGCAAAGATGACTACAATCATAACATTGATAAGTGTAGCTGCTGCAAGAAATTGGAGACTCCTCCAGCGTGATGTGAAAAATGCATTTCTAAATGGTTGGATAAGTTAAGAGGTATACATGTCACAACCAACAAGTTTTAAAACCCCTAATCATCCATCTTATGTTTGCAGACTTAAGAAAGCATTGTATGGATTGAAACAAGCTCCTAGAGCTCAAAAATTATAGGTTGCTTACATACCTTCAAGATCAAGGGCTAAACCTAGCAACTCAGATCCTTCTCTATTCATCAAAAGGCATCAGAATGAGGTTATCTATCTATGTGTATATGTAGATGATATTATTGTGACAGGTGATGATCTGAATGACATTCCAAGGATCAAGAGACACATGCAACATGAGTTCAAAATCAGTGACTTATGTGCGCTCACATATTTCCTAGGTATGCAGGTGATATACATAGATGAAGGAATGTATTTGACTCAAAGAAGATACATTCAAGATCTTCTTCTCAAGTTCAA
Organism: Ceratopteris richardii; assembly: GCA_020310875.1. NCBI lineage: Eukaryota > Viridiplantae > Streptophyta > Polypodiopsida > Polypodiales > Pteridaceae > Ceratopteris > Ceratopteris richardii. The sequence continues at coordinate 165,346,672 of CM035426.1, read as the reverse complement.
AATGGAGAATACTAAACATACAAGTACACCTCTAGAGATGAATCATAAACTTAGTGTTTATGAAGGTGAGAAAATTGAAGACATTAAAGAATATCAAATCTTGATAGGTAGCTTGATACATGCTACTCATACAAGGGCACACATCTCATATAGTGCGGGAGTGCTTAGTTAATTCATGCACTCAAAAAGCAAGGAGCAAATATCATGAAAAAGGCGCTAGATTTAATAAAGCTTTGTAGATTCAAAGCTATGGCAGGTATTCAACCTATTAGAGAATGAAGACACAAGCATACTTTACCTTGAGGGGGAGCTATTGGAACATCAAGTTTACACTATTCTTGAGGTGGATTTGATCTAATAAAAAACTATCACTTGGATTACATGGAAGGAATATCCATTGGAGAGTTCTTTTACTTACGCTCACTTATTGTATTTTTTTAAAAGATCTTTCATGGATCTTTTACCACTGTAAAAGCCTAGAGATTTACACATGTAAAAGTAGAAAGAGAGAGATAAACTTCCACAAATTTGTGGTGGTTGAATTGCAATCAAATCGATCAATCAATCACCTAAAAGTAGATCGAACTACATCTTCACTTTTCCTAAATTGTAGGAAAGTGAATTGATTCCCTCCAACAACCATTCATACCTTCATTTGAATTCAAAATACACTTTTAGAAGTTGTGGATCACTTCTCAAGTCTATATAAAGACTTCAAATCACTTGTAAAATACATGGAAGCAATGCACATACACTTGTGACCATCATTGTCTTGCTCCTTCATTTTTCTGCATCATCATCTTCGACAATAGTAAGCTTGTAGAGGCTGTTGCTCTCTCTACAAAGCTCCAAATTGAATGCAAGATGTCTCATTGGAAAGGTATTAGTGTCTAGTTTATGTCTCTAAATTTTCATAGCATTTAATCACTAGATTGGGAAAAAGCTCGGTTTTTTTTGTCTTAGGGTCAATCTCTATGTTTTCCTGAAAAATAGGAGGTACCATTGTTGAGTGTCTGGTTCATTCCAATAGCATATTTTGCTCTAAGTGTAATCACGTTGATCGCTATGAGCATTTGAAGTTCATTGTCTCATCCATAGATAGTAAGTTTTTTGAGCTAGTCGATGCACAAACCTATCTGTATTGTATCAATTCTTTCTCCTTGATGCTCCAAAGTACGTAGTGCATTTTATTGCTCTTATCACATGACTATAAACTCTATTTGAGTCTCCATAATCTCAAGGGCTGGTCTTGTGCTGATTGGCAAGACCAAATTTTTTCGCTTCGCAACTTACTTTTCTACTTCCTACAAACTTCTCCAAGTTCTTTCAATATGCTGCACACATAACAACCTCAAGTTAGAAGCTATGTGGTAAAGCTTGAATTTCGACCATACACCTCACCAAATCCATGAGAGAACTATTCTTTGTTTCAACACCTCCATTTTTTTTAGGTTTATATGGCACTATACATTAATGTTTTATCCCACGCTCAACCAAAAATGCATTAAAATCCTTCCCCAATTAGAATGAAGGGTGCTCACTTTACATGCTGATTTTCAGCCATAACCAAAATTCTTTGAAGCACAAAAACACCTTAGAATTTTCTTTTCAAAAATAATCCCATGCATGCTTGGAAAGATCATCAATAAAATTCACAAAGTAAATCTAGTTCAAAAGAAGGTTTTTGCATAGGAGCATAGACATCATGATCAATAAGCTAAAATTTATGAGTAGCTCAAACTAAAACATCTTTTAGGAAGGATGGATGCTCAAGCATATCAAACTAGGATAACTCAAATGAACAAAGCGTGCATGTCAAAGCTTTGCATCTGAGATAGCTTGAGAATCTTGTACTGCACATGCTAAATCATTCCCATACTTTGCATAGTTTATGAGCTTATACAACCCATAACATAAAATTCTGAAAGCAATAATGATATCATGATTTGAGAGATCATGAACTGTACACCTATCATCAAAATATTTGAGACCCAAGACAATCTTGGCTAATGTTGAAACTAACAATAGATTTTTCTTGATCCCTAGAACAAACAAAGTATCAAACAATGTGAAGAACTACCATCAGTAGTAGTCAAAATTATCTTACCAACTACCAGTATAGGATAAGAGGATTTATCACATGTGATAGTATTCCCTATATGGGCAAGCTCAAGTGAAGTGAAGAAACTATGTTATGAGGTAATATATTTGGTTGCCCCACTATCAAAGTGCCAAACATCTAAGTCTACTACCTTCATATAGTGCTCATGAGAAGATGGCTCATAGCTTCAAATAGTAGTAAGCACCCATTCTTCATTGTGCACAATATTAGTAGACTTTGTTTTAGGTGTAGAGGCCCCTCCAACAACCATTCCAACCTCTTTCTTCTTTGCATCTTTTGCACACGGTTTTGGACAACTCTTTATGACATGATCATTTCCTTTACAAAATTTGCAAATTGATTCTACTTTTGTATTTACTTTTCCTCTTTGCCTTCCTTCTTTGATTGTGAAACATTATCAGATTTTTGTTTACTAATAGATGAGCCCCATTTATGCTTTCCCTTCTGACTAGCTAAGAAAGCTTGATCTACAACATGCATAATGGACCTATTTTCCCTAGACCGATCTTCTTGCAACAAAACAAAGACTAACTCCTCAAATGTTAAGGCATTTTAATTGCCTTTCATCGTCAATCAAAGAGTAGAAGAAAAACTTAGATATGAACCTAGAAGATCATTAAGAATACTTTGCACAAGTGAACTATGTGGAAAGACTTCATTAGTAGAAATCAATTACTCCTTGAAATCTTTGATCCTTGTCAAAAATTTATCAATATAATCTACTTCATTCATATGCTCACTCTCTAACTGTTTTTAGAGGTAAGCAACATGAGGCTCATTTGTTGCCTTGTATAAAGTAGTAAGTGTATCCCAATCATCCTTTGTTGTTTTGCAAGAGTGAATGTGAGGGATAATGGCACATTTGATAGACCAAGCTATCAATAAATATGTTACAGCATCTCTACCATCTCAACAAGGCTACTCTATAGTAGGTGCAGTAGGAACCACAACACAAATAGGAATTTGAGGATCATAATCATCAATGGTCATTCCACTCAAAATTTTTCAAAAGGCATGAAGAGTTTTAGCTATGATCTCATACATGTGGATGAACCTACGGTAATATCCACAATGGCCCATAAAGGCTTGTACCTCTTTAACATTCCTTGGCCTTGGCAATTCCGCTATGGGTCTTACTTTATCCTCATCGCTAGTTATTCCATTCTTAGAAACAATATGACCTAAGATATTACCTTGTCGTACCATGAACACACACTTTTTTGGGTTCAAACACACTCGATATTCTTTGCACTTGTTGAAGATTTGTCTGAGCTCAGGGATATGGTATCTTCTTTCTTGGGAATGAGCACATAAATCATCCACATATACGTCTAAGCTCTTTTGCAAAAACTCTTTGAAGACATGACACATGAGCCTTTGGAATGTTGCAGGTGCATTGGTGAGCCCAAATGGCATCACACGGAATGCAAACATTCCCCACTTTGTGGCAAAAGTTGTTTTTTGTTGATCTTCTAGGGCAATGGCTACTTGGTTGTAACCTGAAAATCCATCAAGGAAGCTATAAACTTCCTTGCCTGCAACACACTCCAATAGATGTTCAGTGAGTGGAAGCAGATAGCTATCTCTTATCATAGCGGCATTAACATTTTTAAGGTTAATACATACTCACAACTTTCCATTCTACTTGGGAACCACCACAATGGGGGACACCCATTCAATATGCTTAATCTCATAAATAAATCCAGCTTCAATCAACCTGTCGATTTCTTCTTTTATTTTAGTTGCATAAGTGTCATTATATGTGTAGGGATTCTGTTTGGTGGGCTTGGCATCAACACTCATGGGGATCATACATTAGGGGAAAAAATGAACCCTGCATGGAACTTTTAGATTAAGGAGTGATTAGGCATGGACCAATGAGAAGAGGTTGGTGGCCATAGTCTAGTCCCTTAATCTCATAGGCTAAGTATAGGCTTCCCTTGTTTTTGTGTAATGAAAGAGCCAAAAACCATCTAGAATTTTTAGAGGATGATTTTGAAAACCTCAAAATTTAGAGCCATTGGATTCATCAAAGATCTAAGGGTGAAGATTGAATGCCAAAAGTCAAGGCATCTGCAAATCCAAACCCTTGAATTAGCTTCATATTGAATGGATGCAATCAATGCAATGATTACAAACGGTGCCTTTTGGACATAGCCATTGGATTTACTCTTTGATCGAGCGGTTCAGTTTGAATCCCAAGCTATTTGAGCGCTCTGATTCTTGACCATTGGATCAAGACAAGATTTGATGGCTTGGATTTAGCCCCTCCATGAAGAAGGCACCTTTTAAAGGCAACCATTAGATGAGGCAGCGATTGGATGACATAAATTGATTTGGAAAAAGAGCTCAGCCCGATTTGCACGCAGCTGTTAGATCTTCAATGATCTAATGGCCTTAATTTTTCCAGAGACCGAGCACATTCATGTCCCCATGCCCACAAAGTTTTTTGCATTCTCTCTCTAACTTCAAGTGTAGTTTAATATAAACCATTGATTTGTACAATCTAAAGGCTCAGAGATGCTCATGTATGAGAAAAAAATCGCATATTTTGGCTACATTATTTTATTTCCCAATACCACTAGTGGTTTCTTGTGGCTCCTTAAATTCATGGATTAAGATTTTTAATCCCTAAAAATTAGGGATCCTTACAAGGCCCATGCAAGGCTCACTTTTTCCCCTAATGATGAGAGCAAATTTTCGGATCTACTCCCTTCAAGTCTCTATAGTGCCATGCAAACACATCCCTGTATTCCCTTAATAAAGCTATAAGCTCTACTTCTTCTTCTGTACTTAGGTCATCTCCTATGTATGTACATCTTTCTTCGTTCTCCTCAATGGTTACAACAATTTTTTTGGTTTTCTTTTTATTATCATATGCTTCTCCTATAATGGCCTCTGTCTTAGGTATTCGTACCAAAATTTTTTGATCTTCAACTTCATATTTCTTGAATTTTTTTGGTACCTCAAACAATGATTCCTCCTCTTCTTGTTTCACTACTTTTCTCTTCTTTTTCTTTTGACCTCCTTCACTTCCATCCTTTGAATTTATAGTTTTAATGCTTGTGAGAGGTAGAGGTTCTTCTTTTTGAGTAAATACTCTAACATCTTCTAGATAGTGCTTCTCTACGTTAAAGCAATTATCCATCACAATGAAGTCTAGATCATCATCCTTCTCTTCTTCCTCTTATCACAATGGAGTGTCCACTATTCTTCATTGACAGTGATGTCTATGGTGGCCAAGATTTTTGCCCAACCATGAGGCTCAAATTCCTCATCATGAAAGATCATCGATGTATAGGTCTATCTCCAGAAGGAGTTCCTTCTTCTCTCGCTTTTAGGCGTTTTTCTTCTTCCTCTGTGACCTTGCACATCCACAAGTGAGTATCTTCATGCATCCATGATATCATCTTGTGCTTTGTGGATGGGATTTCACTGTAGGGGTGGTACATCTTTGAAGGTATAGTCTTTCAAATTGACCTTGGTTGTGACCGCTAAGTGTTGCAAGTACAAGGAGTTGGTTCCCCAATCCTCTACTATTTGCAATTGTTGTAGGAAGGGTCTTCCTAAGATCATCTCATAGACATTATTTTTGCCAAAGTCACATATAGCAAAGGTGTGTTCAAAATCTACACCACATGTGGTTAGAGTTATCCCTTCTAGCATTCCTAGAGGTCTTTTAACATGGCCATCAACCATTTGCAGCTTCATTCTAGTTGGTCTTAATGCGGGTTTGCCCCATTGCTTCCACAAGGAGGTGGTTGCAATCGCAACGTTAGCACCTAAATCTAAGATAGCTTTGGTTGTGTAACATTGGTAGTTGATTGGAAGATAAGTACTACCTTCTTCACCTTCACTCATGTCCCCTATTTTATTGAGAGGTATCTCTGGAAGTTTTGCTTAGAGCCTGCTTTTGGCATATTGGAATCAAGTTATGGAACTTGATCCTTCACATGATTCCATAGCTCAGGTTTTACTTTGAGCAGCTCTTCTATAGTGAGATAACACTGAACCTTAGTGTTCTTCATGACATCAGTGTTTCTTGGAACCACCAAGTCTTCATTTCTTACCAATATTATGAGAGCTCTAATCTGAAGAGATTCAAATTCCCATGGGCCTCTGAATTGTGGCAACTCTTGTAAAGAATTAGATTCAAAATTTAATCTTTCATCTTCTTGTTGCTCTAATTGGTCTCCATAGATAGATGGAATGTCTTGGGGAAATTGATCATGAAGGTCATCAATTTCACGAATAGGAGGGGGATTATCCTTCTCCTTGGCCCATTTCTCCTCTTGTATTTCCCGCAAGAACTCTTGAGAGTACTACTGAATTGAAGAGGTGTTCCATCATCCACGGAATCAGGAACATAAGCTTTCATTGATGGTAAGCTTTCTCTTTCAACCATTGGTTGAGCCTGTGGAGGTAAAGAAAGCTGTGGCTTCTTTACCAACTGCTCTAATCTCTCTAGTAAGCCCTAGAAATGAAAATCCAGTTTGATAGAGTTTGTCTGATTGAAATTTCGACTAATCTCAAGCATAGCTTGAGCTAGTTCTACCATTTTCATGAACATTTTTGTCTATTCAATCTCTAAATTTGCTCTAGGGTGATTCTTGTCTAGGTTTGCAGCTATTGGCCCTTCTTGAAGTCGAGCGTGGTAGGCCTTGAAGATCATGTCCAAGCCTTCTAGGGTTGGATCTACAAGAATAGACCCTAGTTGTGGTTTATTTATAGTGGGTGGTAGGGTGGGATGAGGTGGTGTAGATGGAGCTTCGACATGTGAGGGGCTTTGAGATGCAATGTCTTCTATTTTTATTTTTGCATCTTTCAGGCTTTCCTCTAGTTGAGATAACTTTTTATTCCACTTACGATTGGCCTTCTCTCTGGTATCCTTCCAAGTTCTTGTTTTCCTCTTACTAGGATCTCTTGATTCGCTTGGCTAGTTTGCTTGTTGTACGACTTGTGCCCTAGTAACTGCCTGTATAGGAGCCACATTATTGATACTTGAACTTGAATCCACCACCAAGCCTACCACATTAATGGGTGTAACCTTGGATGCAGTAGAGAGGTTCCTAGGACAATCTCTCGGGAGATGTTCTTTGCCACACTCAAGACAAAAGCCTTGTATTGTGATGTTTTTTCCTTGTCCCAGAGTCAATGGGTGGGGACATTCACAAATGAAATGATTGCCCTGACATCTAAAACATGGTCCTCTAGGGGCTTGAGATCTTACCTGTCTCGATTGGGGCCTTGGGTTGGGATTCGTGTACATGACATTGGAGTATTCTGGCTCCTAATTTTGTTCCATAGGAGGTGTCTCATATTGATAAGAATAAGTCTCACTATGCTTAGGTGACTCTGTGTAATAACCATGTGGACTATCTTCATGGGAGTAGTTTGAACTATGAGCATGAGAGTCATTTTCTAAGACCAAAGGGGTCATTAGCACCAATGCTCTATTAAGGTTCTCCCTCGTCACTACATATTTAACTGGAATCCCATTGGAAGGAGCTAGTGGTTGGTTTCCTAGGACTGGTTGTGACCTATATGGTGCCTGATATTGCTATTGTGGCCTATAATATGGTTGTTGGTATTGATTCTGATACCTACCCTGTGGATAAGGTTGTTGATAATTTTGTCTGGTAGCTTGCCTATTGTATGGAAAATCTTGAGCCATGTGTTTTGTGTATTTTCTCTCAATAGTGCAATACAGAGCATTAGAGTTTCCTTGGAAGTGAGCCATCATCGGACAAACAATAGCCATGTGGTCTCCTCCACAATTGTAACATTGCTTCAATGAGGTGACCCTTGATGTTTGTCTGTTTTGAACTCCTAGCTTCTTGGCAACCTGCTCTGTTGGAATCAATGTCCAACAATGGTCCAAAAGCTCAAAATCTCATTCTCTATTCAATTCCCAGACAGGAGCAACAACATAAGTAGCAATCTTTTCACAAGATATGAACACAAGAAAGCCGTTTGGTGACATGGATAGATCAAAGTGGTCTCATGCTGATGACCCGGGTTCAAATATCCTTGGATGCAAAAGCGGCACATTTTTTCTTTGAACATTGTTTTTTCCTCACAATAGTGCTGATTGGCGAGAGCTTTTCGTGATAAAGCTATTGATGATTGATCACGTAGCAGCTTTATGTTTTTGCTTTATTTGAGGAAGTTTCACTATTGCTTTTCATTGGAGTACACAAACTATATAAAGAGAGCCTTGGCTCATTATGTGATCATCACTCATCAAGCAATCCTCTCAAGGAGATCAAGGAGGAGTCTCACACACTTGGAGGAGGTGATCACTCAAAATTTTCAAGCTAGAGTTTGAAGATTCTGAAGCTTTGGATGTGAAGATTTGGTGAAGGGGAGGCTACTCTTTTGGAGCAAGAAGTCTTCTACAAGGTGGTGGTAACTATCTTTTGTGACTTAACCTTATATTTTGTTTTTAGGGTTTCTCTACCCTAATCTGAAAATTAGGGTTGGTTGATTTACAATTTTGTTACACTATTTTGTGAGAATAAGGTTAACTTCATTGCTCATCCACTTTACACACTTAGATTATTTCAACATAATCTAATTTTTGTATCATCATCTTCTTGGATATTCTTCCATTAGTGAGTGCACCACTTTATATGGTTGAGTAGTACTCCCATGTTGTAATTTGGACATCTATCTTTTAGTGAGTAAGCTTTGGCTTACGTTCCCTAATCTTGTCTCAAGATCTCTTTCTTTCTATCTCTCACTTATCATCTTAATTAATTAAGTTGTGTCTGCTCAAAAGGTTTTAGTATTAGAACGATCTTGGGGCCCCAAATTCCATCTCTTGGTATAAGACAATAATTGACATACACATTCAGTTAAGATGAGTGAGATTAGAATTGAGATTGAAGACAAGTTGGATGGATCTTCTAATTATCCCATGTGGAGTTTCATGATGATGAATATTTTAGTGACAAAGGATTTATGGAGTGACATCAATGGTTCCTTAGCAAGACCCAGACAAGAAGGCGAAGAAGGAGCTATAGCAGCTTCAAGAGGTATTGGAATTACTATTACAGAACCAATGGAAGAAGAGGTAACCACTTCGACATCCTGAGTCACAGGTAGGTCTTTACCTACAGTTCCTCCTATTGAAGATCAGGCAAGATGGGATGCTAGAGATGCTTTAGCACTTTAATTCATAGCAATGAGTTTCAAAAATCATATTCTACCATAGATCAGATCTTGCAGAAGTTCTAGACAAGCTTGGCTGAAGCTTGAGAATCTTTTTCGGAGCAGAAATCCTATTAGGAAAGATCACTTAAGGAGACAACTAGCAAATACAAGGATGAAGGCTGGTGAGTCAATTCAAAACCACATTACGAGACTCGTTGACTTGAGAGATCAACTTCTAAATGTAGAAGTCGAAGTATCAGATGAAGAAATGGTAAATATGCTGATTAATTCACTTCCTATTTCATATCGGTCTTTTATAACCACTCTTACCCTTACAACAAGAGATAGAGAGGTTACATTTGAAGAGTTAGAGTTCTTGTTGCTTCAAGATGAAGATTAGTTGAAAGGAATGGAAGAGAATGAAGAAGCACTTTCATCTTCATCAAAGGGTAAAAAGAAGAAGAAGGATAAGAAGGAGAAGCAATCCAAGAAGGAAAGTAGGTCCCTCTCACCTTCTACTTCAGATTTTGTTTCTACTACATCTAAAGAGAAGTCTTCTAAGAAGAAGCAAGTAATATGTTTTTACTGCAAGAAATTTGGACATTTTAAGTCAACATGTTATAAAAGGATTGTAGTAGAAAAGAAAAAGGCATCAAGTAATGTTGCAAAAGATGATAAAAAAGGGAAATCTCATGGTGATTCTTATGACTGTATCACCATTGAGGAAGTAGCTTTTGATCAGGCAGCTTTACAAGTTCTTTCAGCAAGTCCTTGGATATTTGACAAAGCATATGACAAGTTGCAGAGATGTATTTTCTTCTCTTCCCTATTCTTCAAGTAGAAGAGTTACTATTGCAGATGGCAATGATTTGGATGTTTTAGGAATAGGTAGAGTAACCCTAAAGTCAAGAGAAGGTGGTAATTTTTAGATTTCAGATATTTTATACATACTAGAAATGAAGAAGAATCTGCTATCTATATCTACGTTTTTAGGTGATGGTTTTAAAGTTGCATTTGAGACAGATCTTTGTAAGATCTTATGACACAAAGAAGACAAGTGTATATTGCAAAGTGAGCATAGAGGAGGGATCTTTGTTTTGTCAAAAATTAGTCAAGCATATGCGGTCAAATCTTTGTCACCGGTGAAAGATATGAAGCTATGGCATGAAAGATTTGGACATATTAGTTTTGGAGCTTTTAAAAGTATCAAAGATAGAGGTATGGTTGAGAGTTTACCTTCATTCGAGCTACCAGATGATTCAGATATATGTGAAGGTTGTTTTGAAGGTAAGATGCATAAACTACCTTTCAAGAAACATGGTCATATTACAACTACCAAGAAACTGCAGATTATTCATTCAGATGTGAATGGACCTATGAGAGCAGACTCTATTCAAGGCTTCACGTATTTTGTTCTATTTGTTGATGATTTTACGAGATATTCATGGATCTATGGTCTTAAGTTGAAGTCGGAAGTCTTTCCTATGTTCAACAAGTTTGTAGCTATGGTTGAAAATGAAAGTCAGGAAACTATCCAGATTCTCAAAAATGATAGAGGTGGAGAATACTTGTCCAATAAGTTCCAAAAATTTCTTGATGAGAAAGGTATTACTCGACACCTTAGTATTGCTTATACTCCTCAACAGAATGGTGTTGCAAAAAGAAAGAATAGAGTACTTGTTGAAATGATGCAGAGCATGATGGCATCCAAGAGGCTTTCACCAAAATTCTAGTTTCATACAGTACATACAGCTAACCACATTTTGAACAGGTCATCTACAAAAGATTTAAAGGTAATCACACTTTATGAAGCTTATTCTGGTAGAAAACCTAATGTGAGTTACTTTAGAGTGTTTGGATCACTTTCTTATGTACATATTGAGAAAAAGGACCGAGGCAAACTAGACGTAAAGACAAAGAAAACTGTTTTTATTGGATATCCTATTGAGAGTAAAGGATACAGGTTTTATGTTCCAGAGATAGGTGAAGTTATTCTTTCATGTAATGCTTATATTGTTGAAAACAAGGTTTATGATAAAGAAGCAAAAATTCCAGAGTTCATTAGTGAAAATTACTATGGATTTTTTATAAAGATTTTGGATGTTAATGTTCAGCCATATCAGGAGGGAGTTAAAATTCCTAGGATTCAAGAAAGAGTTGAAGAAAGAGGAATTTCAAAACCTTCTACAGAGTTAGTTCCACAAGAGAATTTGATTCCAGAAATGGAAGAACTTAGAATTCCAGAAGGTCCTAGTACCTCGGCAGGACAAGTTCCAGAACCTGTGGAAGTTGAAAGTTCAGAAAGAGTTTCACCACTATTTGAGGATACACCTACTTGGTTATATAAGACTTGGAAAGATAGTGGTATAAAGACTTTTACTAGAAGAATAAGGAGTCACACTAAACAACAACAACAAGATCATGTAAGAACAAGAAGTCAGACTAGACAACAACAACAAAAAGTTATGTGAGTTTTGCTGAAGACTTTGAGATTCATGCTATTTTGGCACTTACGACTGTTGAAGATGAACCTGCATGTGTTGAAGATGCACTTAACATTTCTATTTGGAGAAAAGTTATGCAAGAAGAGATTGATTCTATTCATAAGAATCAAACTTGGTAGCTATGTGAGTTACCAGAGGGAAAGAAGGCTATAGGTGTAAAATGGATTTTCAAAATCAAAAGGAAAGCATATGGTACTATTGATAGATACAAGGCCAGGTTAGTTGTCAAAGGATATGCACAACAAAAAGGTATTGATTATGATGAAACATTTGCTCCTATGTCTAGGATGACTGTTATTAGGTCAATACTGGCTCAAGTAGCACATTTTGGTTGGCATATATATCAACTTGACATTAAGACTGCTTTTCTAAATGGTGATTTACATGAGGATGTATATTTAGCAGCCAGAAGGTTTTGAAGAGACAGGTAACGAACACTTAGTGTCTAAGCTTATAAAAGCTTTATATGCATTGAAACAGGCACCTTGAGCATGGTATGAAAAGATACATACATATCTTTTGTCCACTGATTTCCACAAATCAGATGTAGCTCCGACTCTTTATGTCAAAGCTGAAATAGGTCTGATGATTATAGAAATCATTTATGTGGATGATATTATGGTCAGAGGTCCCAGAGATGAAGATTTACAAATGTTCAAAGAACAATTGAAGCAAACATTTGATGTGAATGATTTAGGCATTTTGCATTATTATCTTGGGATTCAGTTTCTGTTTCGAGATGAGTGTATCTATATGACATAGCAAAAGTACATTGAGAAATTTTGGAGAGGTTTCAGATGAGTGATTCTAAACCTATGCAAACACCTATGGATCAAAACATGTCTTTACAAATGGTAGCAGATGGAGAGCCATTTGATGCTACTCTATATAGTCAAGCAGTTGGTTGCTTGATATATCTTGGTAATACACGTCCAGATATACAGTTTGCGGTTTCTCAAGTATCAAGGTTCATACAAAATCCAGTAGTGTTACATTCCAAAGTAGTAAAGTGGATCTTTTGATATTTGGAGGGAACTTCAAATTTTGCTATGGTATTTTTGAAATATACACATTTGTCATTAAAAGGATTTTCCGATTCTGATTGGGCAGGTGATAGAGACACAAGAAGAAGTACTAGTGGATTTTGTTTTTATCTTGGAGATTGTCTTATCTCATGGTTTTCGAAGAGACAACCCACTATTGCCACTTCATCGTGTGAAGCTGAATATCGTGCAACATTTATAGCTACTCTAGAGTCATTTTGGTTGTAGAAGATTTTCAATTATCTTGATGTGAGAGTAAATGAACCCATTCAATTATTTCTAGATAGCCAGAGTGCTATAGCTATAGCTAAGAATCCAGTGCATCATGCAAGGGCAAAGCATATAGAGGTACACTACCACTATATTCGAGAGTAGATGTTTCTTAGCTATCTACTCTCGAATATAGTGCAGATGTTTTAACCAAAGCAATGACTAGAGATAGTCATGAGAAGATTTGCAGGTTACTGAAGCTTGTACCATTGTGACATTGAAGGAGGGATTGTTGGAATCAATGTCCAATAATGGTCCAAAATCTCAAAAGCTCATTCTCTGTTCAATTCCCAGACGGGCGCAAGTTTGAAGATTTTGAAGCTTTGGAGGTGAAGATTTGGTGAAGGAGAGGCTACTCTCTTGGAGCAAGAAGTATTCTGCAAGGTGGCCGTAACTATCTTTTGTGACTTAACCTTATATTTCATTTTTAGGGTTTCTCTATGCTAATATCAAAATTAGGGCTGGTTGATTTACAATTTTGTTACACTATTTTGTGAGAATAAGGTTAGCTTCATTGCTCATTCACTTCACACACTTAGATTATTTAAACATAATCTAAATTTCGTATCATCCTCTTCTTGGATATTCTTCCATTAGTGAGAGCAACACTTTATATGGTTGAGTAGTACTCCCATGTTGTAATTTGGACATCTATCTTTTAGTGAGTAAGCTTTGGCTTACGTTCCCTAATCTTGTCTTAAGATCTCTTTCTTTCTATCTCTCACTTATCATCTTAATTAATTAAGTTGTGTATGCTCAAAAGGTTTTAGTATTGGAACAATCCTGGGCCCCCGAATTCCAACATGCTTAGCTATCTCATCTATCTCAGTGGAGGTTCTGGAGGTATGACTAGTCAAACTGTTTGAATCCTTATAGATTTTTGACAATTCTAACTCCTCACCCAAATTTTCTTCTATGTCTATGCACATGTGCACACACTCTTCTATGTATATAGGCTCTTTCAAGTACACATATGATTTTAAATTGGTGCTCAGTAAGCCATCTAAAAACAAAGCCACTTGTTTGGCTGGTGTTGTTAACTCGGGAATAGGGCATCTTTCTAAGTACTCTTTGAACCGTCTTCCTGCAAGTCACACTATTTCTTGAGGTGTCTACTTGAAGCTATGGATCAAGGATGTTATGCTTGATGTCACTCTTGGAAAATTCTACAATGAATTCCTCTAGCAGTTGACCTATGTTCTGATAATTGTGACTACTCAGGGGTTGGAACCAAGCTAAGGTAGTGCCCTTGAGATTCAAACAAAATGCCTTGAACTGAGTGAACAAGTCCTCGACCTGTTTAGCTCTTAGTACCTGTTCAACACGATCTCAGCTTCATAAGCCTTGCCTTCTGGTCCCAAGGTTCTCTTATATTGCTCAAAATCCTTTGGGACTCCTTGGTTTCCTAGTTCCACCTGAGGTACTTTTGTAGCACTCCCCACAAGCTTTCCAATGAACTCAAAATCACAACAAATAGATTTCGTATGAGAAAGTTATGTCAGTTCAAGGTTCTAGGGGTTAAAACAGGGAAACATGATCTCTTTGGGAGTACCTCAGAACAGGCGATACGATACCTCTTTTTTCACGATACATGATACCACAACATATGATACTACCTCAGGCAATATGATACTGACACGACGATACCAACTTCCATGATACGATACTACTATCAAGATGATACGATACTGGAAGTCACGATACAATACCTCTTGGTTCACAATACAATACCAACCTACCTCGTGATATGATACTACTGGCAAGATGATACAATACCAAGAGATCCAAGGCATGATACGATACCAAGTTCTATGCGATATGATATGATGATACGATACCACCCGACCTCGTGATACAATACCACTAGGTGGATGATACCTCACTTCTCACGATACGATACCACTCCAACTGCGATACGATACTGCTTGTGCTATGCGATACGATACCTTCTGTTGTGCTATAGGATACCACAAGGTGCATGCTACGATACCAGAATAAGAGAAGATATGATACTAAGATGGCGATATGATACCAATCATGCACGCGATACGATATCTCTTGGTCAACGATACAATACCGTGACCGACACGATATGATACCTTGATGGTATTGCAATACCTTAGGGAGGCAATACAATACTCGACAAGTATCGCGATACACGGGAGTTATGGTATCGCAATACCAAAACTCAACCGGACACGATACTTGGAGTTTTTGACACCCAAATTCAAAGATTTTTTTGCAAATATGTGTACCTTATGTTCTCCTTGTCACTTCTATGTGCCTATAGATGCAAGGTCACTCTCCAAATCCACGATACTCCACTCGTGATACCAGACACAGGTCTTGTCACTCTGCAATACTTTCACTCAGACTCTTGATGTTTTAGTGGCACGAACCTCTGTATTTCATCCATGATTTAGCTCTAAGCTCTCTCTGAACTCCTCGCACATCCAAGAATGCAAAAAAAGAGGTGAAACTAGGGAATGTGTAGTCAAAAAAGTGAAAAACATATGAGAAGGTGAAGATGGGAGGAGATGGTAGTAATGATGATGATGAAGGTGAAGAAAAACCCAGAAAATGAATTGAAAATGGTGATTTTTTTACCTTCCAATGTTTCTACTCTACGTCTTACCATCACACACTAGTCCTCCAAGCTCTCTCCCCGGCAAGGGTGCCAAATTTGTTGTCACTCTAGCACAATGGCAAGTACCAATGTGAGGAGATTCACCTCATAAATGTCAATCCATGGAGATGTGAGGACTGGTATGAAGACCATAAGCAAGTGATGGCACAAGTGTGTGAGTGAAAGCACACAAGCATGGACTCCCATCATGATGATTGACCATTGGCTTGTCTTTCATTGTTCATGAATGTCTTTGTTGATGGTTCACTAATGAGATTCTTTGAGCACATGGTCCTCTTCCATTTTTTTCTCAAGGAACAATGCCACAAGACAAGAGGAAAGATGTTAGTATCAAAAAAAAAAGTTTACATATGTCAAATGTGTCTCATGTGTGTGAAGAGATGGATTTGTAGTTGATGAAGATGAAGTGGTGCTGCAAAAACTTTGCGCTATACCAGCCAATGAAGTCCAGAGATGTGTTGTGGGCTCTTTTAGCTTGCCAAGGGATGTATAAGACACCCTATATAGCTTGGAAGATCACTCTCAAAAGGTTGAATCAAGCAAATAAGTTGAAGTAGATTCAAGAGACAAAAACTTGCTATTTATGTTCATACACCTGTCCAATGTTTTGAACAATTCTCTGGCCACAGCAGCAATTAACTTAATTCATTTTGGGAAACTCTTATAAACTTAGTAAGCTAACAATCATGAGTGATTTGATAAAAAAATATGAACTACACAAAGAGAAACAAACTTAGTAAGTCATAGGATGACCCCGATTTTCCTGGGCTGCACCAATACTTAGACTCGTGATTAGTAAAATGCAAATATCTCAAGATTTAAGAATCAAATGATTATGAAATTTGTAGGCATATACTACAAGTATGCTGAATCTAAGAAGCTTTAAATAAAACAAAATGGTGAAGTACACACTGAGAAACAGCTCTGACAAAATGACTGTTCCAAGAGAATGCTGCCATAGAAGAAGAAAACCAACTGACACAGTTGACTTCAAATGATCACACATGAAGACTGAAACATACAATTGTAATGCGAATTGGTGAGCATATATTAGACTTAGAGAGCCAACTTTACCAAGTTAAATAACTCAAAATGATTCACCAAGCTCAGAGAAATCATCTCTGCAATTTGACTGAGAAAACTAAGAGATATGGGAGTGAATAGTATACTTCATAAGAAGATGAAAGTATGAACTCAAATGATCATGAAACTGAAAGTATATTGATTGTAAAATACAATGGACTTACTTATACATATGTGTGCCTTGAAACCACACCTTGATATGGCATAAAGCTCAGCTCTTCGGGGTCTTCTTTTTAACCACGACTAAACCTGCCATGTATATATAGTTGATCTTGGGAGCCTAACTTCCCACAATCACTCTTCAATCTATTAGTGATTGATTTGATTATCCAACTACCATCAATCACAAATTCGTGGCTTCTCTTTCCTCTTTTGATCAAGTGGGCTCAACCACTTAAGATTCCTTTACCTTTTACATCAAATAAAGACTTCAAAAAGTTACAAGCGGTAGTTCACAAGTGAACTTTAGATTGTCTTCATTTTAAAGCTTCTTCTATGACTTTGTGGGACTCAAGCCAATACTTAGGCTTGTCATAGACTTGCTCCAACAGCTCCTCCTCAAGCCAAGTATGCTTGACGTCTTCAATCTTCCAAGATTACCTACAAACCGATCATGGCTTTGAATTTGCAAAGCTTTGTACTATCCAATGCTTTGGTAAGAATATTTGCACATTGTTGATGAGTGGACACATATGATATTTGAATCTCCTTGCTCACAATATTCTCTCTTACATAGTGATAATGAAATTCAATATGTTTAGTCCTTGCATGAAAAATTGGATTAGCAGCTAAGTGAATAGAGCTCATATTGTCACCAAAAATATTTGGAGTTCCAATCTGCAAACCAAGATTTGTGAATAGTGTCTTCATCCACATAGCTTCTTCAGTAGCTATGCCAAGACCTCTGTATTCAGATTCATTATAAGAGAGAGCAATTGTGGGTTGCTTCTTGCATGACCATGAAACAAGTTTTGAACCTGCAAAGGTAAGATAACATGAGGTGCTCCTTCTGTCTTCCTTGGAGCCAGCCCAATCTGCATCAAAGAACAATTTCAAACTTAAATCAGATACATAAGGGTAATATAACCCCTCATTCATGGTTGAGATATTTGAGTATCCTCTTAGCAGCCTCCATGTGAGGTTTCCTGGGTGTGTGCATAAATTGACTTAGCACACTCACATTATAACATATATCAACCCTTGTCAATGTGGCATAGTTCAAACTACCCACAAGGCTTTGATAACCTATCACATCTTTCACCTTCATGTGAGCTCAATTTATGATTAACCTCCATTGGAGTACGTGCAATCTTGCATCTTGAATTTTGCCAACATGTCTTTAATGTACTTTCTTTGAGTAAGAAAAAACCATGATCTTTGTAGACAACTTCCAATCCTAGGAAGTAGGTAAGTGAACCCAAATCACTTATCTTGAATTCTTCTCTCATCTGTTCTTTGATTCTCTTCATGCCATTTGTATCATTTCCTATAAGTATAATATCATCTACATACACACACAAATAGATGACTTCAGAATTACCCGTGTTTATGAATAGTGATGGATCTACCTTGCTAGGTTGAAATCCTTGGCTGTGGATACAACCTCAACCCATAAGTAATTAGGTAAGTACTTTTCATTTAGCATACACCTTGCAACTTCAACAATTGTCCTATTCCTTCTTCTGCCACTCCATTTTGCTCAGGACTGTACCTTGTAGTGATCTCTCTTTTGATTCCTCTTTCTTTAAGAAAGGAGTCAAATTCATGGGAGAAGTATTCTCCCCCTCCATCTGACCTTAGCCTTTGTTGGGAAAGATGGATGGATGCTCCAAGAGATTGAGTAGGTACTACCAAACCTGCTTTGTACCAGCCCCCTAATGCTTCAGAATTGATAAGTAGACCTCTTTATCTTTCCAATGATACCATAAAATGGCATATGTACTTTGGAAGTGATGTGTGTAATGATTGAATCAAAACATATAACTTTGAAACTCACAATCTCAAGAAAACCTTCTATTTATGTCTTGACACCTGCTGGATCTTTTGCTTAGTATGACCAGCACAATAGGAATTGGAAAAGTTCCTTTTAGGGGTATCTAACTAGCTTAGCAAGCTAACTATTCCAAGTGGAATGATGTAAAAAGATAACCTATGCTAAGAGAAATCAATTTAGCAAGTAAAGCTATACCCCCGATTTTTTAGGACTGTAGCAGACATTGACCAGTGATCACCTCGACACGAATTTCTCTGAATTGGCTGAATATAATCTCCTCAAATTTTGATAGCATGTAGATAACTTCAAGCTGAATCCAACAAGCTTTAGATCATTGTATTTGGCGAAGAATTGACCGAGATATGCACTTCACAAATTGACAGACTTTCAAGGAGTATAACAGAGAACTCAGAAATGAACAATGAGAATGTATGTATTAATGAACACTTGTATACAAATCCATTGGCATGAATTTCATTGCCTAATGGTGTAGATAGGTGTGGGCTAGAGTGTAGGCCTCACACACACTCAGAATCAGTAATGAGAAGCTCGAGAGTGATGAGTTCTAACCGTGACTTTTTCATGACCTTTTTTATAGAGAGTGAGTAAAAATTTGAATTCAAATTCAAACTTTTGGCTCCCTATGATCAAGCTCCTATATCCTAGGAGATATTCCTTCAATCAAAGAGCTAAATTTTTCCATGAATCCTTTTGGTAGGTGTTTACAAAGATTCCAAGTCAATTTGACTTTTACAAAGAGATAAAGTGGTAATAAATTACTAGCAATAGTTCCTATGCTTCTCTATATGTGAATGGACTTCAATGCATCCATCAAGCCAAATGTGTAGGCTTGTGAATTACACCAACAGCCTTTTTAGTGTTTTACCTATTTGATTCTCCACAAGAGCCAAATATCTTTTGAAGCATGAAAAGACTTTATCTTTGTGTTTCATAAAGTATAATATAGTCCACCTATTCCAATCATCAATGAAGGAGACATAATACCTTGATCCAGTTATGGAAGCATCCTTGCTAGGTCCCCATACATTTGTATGAACCAACTCCAAGAGATCTCGTGTTGTGAACCAACAAACTACTACCTAGCAAAACCACCAAGGTGAAGAGAGAGCACGACTCCACCAATCCAACCCCACCCATATATATACCTCAAGGCTAAGGGATGAAATATGAGGAGAGCTTGCCAAGTGTCCTCTCCACATGGATTCTAATCCAAGGCCTTCTAACCTTGGAAATCACATGGAATCTCATGGCCTTCACATGGATTCTTAAAAGAACTTCTCCCAAGCTTGTACGTACAAGTCTCAAGGCTTGAGAGGCCTCCCTAAGGGTTAAATACCATACCCTTAGGAAATATCAATCCTAAGGGTAAAAACCCTTCAATTGGGAATAAATAAATCCAAATAATTCAAGGATTCAAACCACACTCTTGGAGACACTTTCCCAAGGGTTTCCCAATAGAATCCAAGGGTTCTCCAAGTGATTTTGGACCCTCAAAACCCATGTCTTTGGCTAGTTTGATCCATAGTTATACAACATTCTTCCCCCCTTTAACATTTTCGTCCTCGAAAATGTGTGTAGGTATAATATGTGAAGTATTCCCCCATGCACCATGATCTATTCTTTGAGCATGGTCATCTCTCTCTTTAGATTCGTTTCCAGTAATCAGATAAAGGCTAATCCCTACCTTAATTTGAAAGGAAAGGAATCAAAATTCCTGCCCAGATCACTTTCTCTTAGTCCACGTGAATGTACATGCATGCCTTGTACCTATGGACTAGTGAAATGGGTGGACTTCTTTGGTGGTCTTTTTCCTTTTGGCACTTTCACAAACCTAGAGCTCCATAAAATAATAAATTTCAATACACTTTGTACTTGCGTAGAATTTATAATTTTAGGAGTCTATGATAGAGATCCTATCTCTATCTTGAAAGGGCCAGAAACTAGATTCATCTTTCACTTTCAACAGAAAGAAGAGGAATCTTCATATGTTCTGATCTTAACTTATTCTTTTATAGTCCTTTTTAAATACAAATATACTTTATTTGTATTGGCCAGGACTTTAGCTAAAGATATGAACTTAGCAAAGTGGGTCTAGTGAGTCCCTGCCAAAACATGCTCAATAAAATGAGGAGAAATACTATCTTCTCATTCATTGGCAACTTAGGCAAACTTATTTCAATCATCCAGGTTTTCTTGAAACATAAAGTTCAAGTATTCCAAATGAAAATATACCCATTTTGAAAGTTCATGTCTACAAGTGGATCCCTATCTTGATCATCTTTGATTTTCTCTAGATTAATTCTCAAACTAGAGTTTAATCCTTTTTGGAAGATTCGATATTCAAGACTTAGATCCAAATATGACTTTAGGAATTGGAATTATTAGGTAGAACATTTTCTTGGGTCTCTACCTTGTTCTTTGTAAGCTAGTTCTTTCCAATGAGAATCAATATTAACTATCTTGAACCGACTCTGGTTCATACTCGAGATAGTTATGTATACTAACCTTGAAGATAACCAAGGTTAAAGAGAAAGAGAGCTTACTAAACCGATTCCTTCAAATCCTCAAAATAATTGAGGGATCAAGCCATCAAGATACCCTCTAGATTTTCTATTGGATGGAGTTTAGATGATTCAAGTTTCAAGGTCTTGCAAGAAAGATACCTGTTTCTAGGCATCATATCCCAAATCTTGCTAGGAACATTCTTGAATCACTTGTTCTCACCAAAGATTCAAAAGAAGATCTTTTAGAGATCATTCTTTCATTCAAGGTTTTTATACTTGAATAGGCTTGACTTTATTTCTGGAGTTTAACTTAGTAAACTCCCAAAATTCTTTACCCTCTTACTTATCCAAATTTATTCTTCCCTATAAAATTTGGCTATGCATTTTATTAAGAAAAATGCATCTGCTTACGAGGATAAGGGATAGCCTTTTCTAGGGTAAATGTCATGTTCATTCTATTTACCCTTTTTTTTGTCAAGGAGGTACATTTCTATACCTCCTAATGAACTTAAGACCTTAATCTAAATGGTCTTATCTTTAAGGCTTATCGTGATGTTTCCTATCGGACCTTGAGCCTATTTTCTCTCTGGCCATCAGAGAAAAATCTCAATGGGAGTTAGTTCTCACTGTCCCATACCAGTGAGTCCTTTCTTCAATCCGTAGAACCACATCCTCAATGTTTCCACCTTTTTTGCCCTTATCTTTTCAATGCTCTTTGATCATTTACCATGATCATGAATTCCATCTTGGAACTCCTTGGTAACATTTTCATGATAGCAAAGACTAAGGTTTCTAATGTCAATTAATTCAAAAGTCTATTTAGGTTGACCTTTGAACTTTACTTGGTATCGAACTATAAAAGGGTTTGATCTTTTTTGACCAATGTATGCCTCTTGGATTATCCAACCATAAAGGGTTGGATATATTTGACCAAGTTAGGTCACTTGGCTTTCTCTAAATTCCTCTAGCTAATTTAACATGAGATAAGATCAAGTCTTTTCTCCTTTAGATCCCTTCTTCAATAATATTTACCCATGGGATTTTCTTGTGATCTTCAACTCATACCTTCATGAGTTGATATCCTTGCTTAAGTTTTCAACATCATGTTGATGTTCTTCAAACCATTAACTATTCTCCTTTTACGGATCAACGATTATATGTCATCCTTTTTTTACTTAAGCAAGTTATCATGCTTACTGATCCAAACTTTGGACACATCTTTATCCATTTTCAAATATCCTGCTCTGAATATGCTTTAAGTCTTTGGCTAGCTTCCCTTAATTCACTTGCCAAAATGGAATTCTTTAATGAATTCCCTTCTTACATATCTGGTTCTTACTGTTTTTGAGAATTTACTCAAAACACACTTGGATACTTGGACATCCAATGTACTCCTTAACTTTCATGAAAGAGTTAAGGAATATCTTTTGCGTAGAGGTATCATATTGATGATACCATTCTTCCCCCCTTTAAGGTGTTTTCGTCCTCGAAAACTGTAGGAAATTGATGTTGATTTAATTTCCTATCCAAATGGGAGGCTCATTTATGATAGATCTTTGCTTAAAAAAGCTCTCCAATATTCTTGGCTTAAGCTTCCATTATCTTTAGGTTCAATGTCCCATACCACTGAACCCTCTTAAGTGACATTGTAAACCTAGACGTCCCATACCATCCGATTTACAATCTCACCTTAGTGTAGACAACTTTAGCTCTTACTCAAGGATTTAACTCCATTCGTTTTAGTCTTATAAAAAATCTTTGTAAGTTACATTCTTACAGAGTCTTGATTTGTTCTTTGGAAAGATGTTGAGCTTTCATTGAACTATTTCCTTGCTTAGATGCATTCAAAGTTATCTTTGTTTATGTCATTTGATAATAGAGCTAGTATTCTCATACTAGATATCATCTATTGACATAAGTAGGCATCTGTATCAAAGGATATAGTCAATCATAAGCTTTGCTAAATGGTTACCTTG
Organism: Ceratopteris richardii; assembly: GCA_020310875.1. Lineage (NCBI taxonomy): Eukaryota > Viridiplantae > Streptophyta > Polypodiopsida > Polypodiales > Pteridaceae > Ceratopteris > Ceratopteris richardii. The sequence continues at coordinate 165,323,354 of CM035426.1, read as the reverse complement.
TTAACCATCTTGATAATTGTTTCCTACTCATAGATCATATTTTTGAGTAGAGGTATTAAGAGTTTCTTTCAACCCTTTAATCTTCCTCTTCTCTAGATATGCTTAATGAGTTACAATTCTTCACTCTTGAAGCAATTTTCTCAAAGCTCCAAATGGATCCTACCTCTTGTCATTGAACGAAGAAGCTTATTGGGGAAGAAATGAATGCTAAAAAGGGTAAAAATGGTTCTACCATTTTTTTCCCTAATATGTCATTTGAGGACATTCTCTTCCCCTTTTTTGTGTGATCATTGTCCTCAATGATCAGATGTTGAACTTCTTAACATCATTTACAATGCAAAAATTATCCCATGTGTGTAGGGTCTCATATAAGCTTCTAGTTTCTCCTTTGGATTTTTCAATCCAAGTTCTTATTACTACCATTTATGGTTTAATAAGAAGAAAAACTTGTTGGATTTGAAGCTTTAAGTGCTTGGCCTTGCTGATTAGGCATGCTATGGGTATTATGGAACTTGGGGGTCCATAAGTAGGACTCAAAGTTTAAAGTTCCTCTTCCTAAGTTGAATTTTGTTGGCTTTTGAATTAAGCTAACATATAAAAAGCATAAAGGATAATGGTTATTGAGTCACATATCCTCAATATTCCATTAAACTTTTATGCTTTTGACTTCAGAGTTAGAAATCATTTCCTATCTTAAACTTAGAGAACTTAATTTCTCTCTCCTGTCTCATCAACCCATGCATATGAGATTCAATTCATGCATACATGGTGTAAACCAAGAACATGTACATCTTTCCTTGAGGATGCTTTAGCATGCATAAGGTCCAAAAGTTGAACCTCTCCTTAAAGCATGCATGGAATTCACATTTAGAACTCCATATAATGCATGAATACATGCTTGTGCTTTCCATTCATGTTCATGCCATGCTATGATGGACATTTCATTTCCATTCTTTGACAACCTTCATTTGGTGAGTCCATTATGTGATAAATGAAAAAGCCTTTACTATTTTTCTATGCCTTAACTTCTTTAATGATCTTTCACCAATATGTGCCAACCTTTTGTGCCATACTTCCAATTCTATGAGTGTATGACTACCATAATTAAAGAGAGCAATGTTTCTAGTGTCTTGTAATTCAAATGTGAACAATCTACTTGTCTTTTCACCTTTTGCAATTCTTTTGAATCCTTGACTTAGATCTTCAACAAATGCTCCTGCTTTTGTGAACCTTACTTGCAACCCTTTCTCTACTATCTTCCCAACACTTATAAAATTCTTTGTAATGGTAGGGACATAGAGTACCTTACTGAGTAAGTTGATGTTTCCATCAAGTGCTTTGATATTTCCTATTTTCTCCACAAGGTTTCTTGTATCATCTCCTGTTTGTACCTCATGCTTGTTCCTTGGATCTTCTAAATCTGATAGAAGGGCCACATTTCCTACCACATGATTTGAGCAACCTGAATCTATGTAGAAAACATGCTCATTACATTTACCTTTGGCATGGCCATATTCATGATTAGCAATGAGTCCTCTTGATTTGAGTCTTTTGTGTAGTTTTTGAAGTCTCTTCTTCCCCAATTGCCTCCTTGATAGTTTGAATGGTTGTAATTTTTGTAGTTGCCATGGTAATTGTTGAACCTTCCTCTTGAGTAGCCATAACTTCCTCTATTGTAGCCTCTGCCTCTTTGATTCCTGGAATTCCTAAAGCAATTTTCAGTTGTATGATTAGTTAATCCACAAATAGAGCATGAATTAGAGTCTTGGGATCTTCCCCTGCCTTGTCTTCCTCCTCTACCTCTACCATGTCTTCCTCTACCTGCATAGTTAGCTTGATGTGTACCTGCTTCATCATCCACTTTCTTTCCTCTTCCTTTGTTTTCTTTGGACTTGCTTTTATCAGTATACTAAGCTGAAGATTTATTACCTTTGGAGCTTTCTCCATTCTTGATAAGATTGGCCTCTTAAGTCAGTAGTTGTCCTATGAGTGTGTTGAAATTTGGTACATGCATATCCATGTATAGATCCACAGCTGTGATAAAATGCTTCCCACTTGTCATCTACCTTCAAGCCATTGATCACCTGCCTTACAATTTGTTCTTCATCTATTACCTCTCCAATGCTTCCCAACTGATCTGCTATGTCCTTGAGATTTGTGAAAAAATCAGTCACATTCTGTTTGGGAGCTTTCTTGAGAGTTGTGAAGTCTAGCCATAAATCTGAGATAGAGTTGAGGAGATAAGACCTTGCAAGTGCATCCTTGGAGCACCATGTGCTCAATCTTTCTTGCTCTTCTTGTGTTCGTTGACTTTTGTTCCTGAAACTTGGCATAACTTCATCTCCACCTATATAACCATATAAATTCCTTCATTGAAGATAAGCTTCCATACGTAATGACCAGGCTGAGTAGTTACCTCTATCCAATTTGTCAATTGATGAAGGAAATCCATCTTCCATGTTGTCCAACCTTGCTCTGATACCATTGTCAAGAGATGGATTTGTAGTTGATGAAGATGAAGTGGTGCTGCAAAAACTTTGCACTACACTAGCCAAATGAAGTCCAAAGATGTGTTGTGGGCCCTTTTAGCTTGCGAAGGCATGTATTAGACACCCTATGTACCTTGGAAGATCACTCTCAAAAATTTGAATAAAAAAAATAAGTTGGAGTAGATTTTAGAGCCAAAAACTTGCTATTTATGTTCATACACCTGTCCAAAGTTTTGACCAATTCTCTAGCCACAGTATAAATTAACTTAATTCCTTTTGGGGAACTCTTATAAACTTAGTAAGCTAAAAATCATGAGTGATTTGATAAAAAAAGATGAACTACACAAAGATAAACAAACTTAGTAATTCATAGGATGACCCCGATTTTCTCGGGCTGCAGCAGTACTCAGATTCATGATCAGTAAAATGCAAATATCTCAAGCTTTAAGAATGAAATGATTATGAACTTTTGTATGCATATACTAGACAGCAGGATAAATCTAACAAGCTTTAAAACAAAGAAAATGGAGAAGTAAACATTGCGAAATAGCTCTGACAAAATGACTATTCTAAGAAAGTGCTGCCAGAGAAGAAGAAAACCAAGTGACACAGTTGACTTCAAATGATCATAGCTGAAAATTGAAAAATCCAATTTTAATGAAAATTGGTGAGCATATAGGAGACTTGGAGAGCTAACTTTACCAAGGTAAATCACTGAAAATGATTCACCAAGCTCAGAGAAATCATCTCTGCAATCTGACTTAGAAAACTGAGAGATATGGCAGTGAACAGTACACTTCACAAGAACATGAAAGTATGAACTCAAATGATCATGAAACTAAAAGTATATGGATTGTAAAATTCAATGGACTTACTGATACATATGTGTGCCTTGAAACCACACCTTCATATGGCATAAAGCTCAGCTCTTGGAGGTCTTCTTTTTGACCACGACTAAACCTGCCATGTATAATATATAGTTGATCTTGGGAGCCTAACTTCCCAAAATCACTCTTCAATCTATTAGTGATTGATTTGATTCTCCAACTACCATCAATAAAGAATTCGTGGCTTCTCTTTCCTCTTTTGATCAAGTGGGCTCAACCACTTAAGATTCCTTTAACTTTTACATCAAGTAAAGACTTCAAAAAGTTACAAGAGGTAGTTCACAAGTGAAGTTTACATTGTCTTCATTTTAAAGCTTCTTCTATGACTTTGTGGGACTCAAGCCAATACTTAGGCTTGTCACAGACTTGCTCCAACAATGTGCCTAGGATTCTCAACTCTCTATATACATGGCCTTGTAATGTGGCCCTATATTAAAGCATATGTTGGAAATCCATGACCTAAATGGTGCAAAAGAGAGGGTTATGCCAAGAGCACATGGTTTTCACACTTTGAGGCTTCCGATGTTACTTGCATATGTGGATGCAATCGTTTTTTGGAGGGATCCATTCGATCTCAAAATGATGCAATCAATGGATGGTTGAATGAAAATTAATCATTCCTCCTTATAGGGATCCATTTTAGAACCATGTTTGGCTGCATAGAGATCACCTTTGGCCTCTTCATCTTTGGATGGTCTCTTAACTTTTGAACCCATCATGGTTGGCTCTATGGTTCTGTGGGGCTACTTATGCTTTTGGATTTTAAACCCATACCCTTGTTGATTGCCTTCTTACTATTGTTGAAGACGTGAGTTGATCTTCTTTATATCTTTGTGCTTGGTTCACACCCTTGCCTCTTTTTGGCTTCTTTGTTAAGACTTTTCGCGTGAGGGATAGCATAGGGTTTGGTGTACATAAAAGTTCCTTGGGTACCCCATGTGTAATCACCCTTGTTGAGATGCAGATAATTCCTTAGGAACCCAAATTCATCAGATACCTTGTGGTTGAGCTTGTCGTAGTTGCTTCATTCTTCTTTTGACATGGTTGGCTTGCCCAGATGGGAGTTGTTGGGGCAAAACTTGTGGTTCCTTGCCTTTCATCACCCATATTTTCTTAGTCCTAAAATTTGGTTCATGTTTTTTCCTTATGTGCGAGGAGTGAGGTTGTGTAGTAGCTTTTGTCATCGCAACAGAGAGAAAAATATTTCCAACAGAGCCTACACACCAAGAGAGATATCAATCACACAACTTCACTAAAATGAATGTTGCTCCCAGATTACTCAGAGAATGATCAAGAGACTTTGTGAGCATAAAATAGACTCTAATAGCTATCCAATGAGACAAGATTTACATCAAATGGATACAATATGAGGGAGAACCAATGCTAACAACTCAGGGGTAGAGAGTTGCAACACTGCCTGCGCACACACATAGATATGCCTACTAAAAGAAAACAAACAAGCAAGCAAGGGGCTTAGCTTAAGCAAGGGGCTTGCTTATCACAACTCCAGCACTTAGTGATCACCTTACATGAGCTAAAACTCCAAGAAGATGGGCCAAAAGAAGTCGGGATACATGCTCCTTTTATAGTGAGAAGTGTGCCCCTAAAATCTAGGAACTACCTTTCCAAATCAGCCTCCTAACTAGGAGGACTTAGTTGAGATGACTTGGGGAGTGGTTGAGTGACTTTTCTTGATGGAATCTCGTGGCTTTTGGCTTCTTTTGATTGCTCCACATGTCCATAAAAGATTCCCCACGAATTTGTAGCTTGAAGCTTGACTTTTAACACTCCCCTGCAAGCTTCAATTCTTCGTCCTCATCCAAGCTCCTTCATGTTGATGCATTGCTTGAATTTTGAAATCTTCATCCCATCCAAAGCCTTTGTAAACATGTCCGCAACTTGGTCCTTGGTACCAATATGATGTACTGAAACTTCCTTAGATATCACCTTTTCCCTTATGAAGTGATAGTGCACTTCAATATGCTTGGTTCTAGCATGATAGACAGGATTTGATGCTAGATGAATGCTACTCATGTTGTCACAAAAAATTGGATATGTGTCAACCTGCAAATTAAGCTCCATAAATAACTTCTTAATCCACATTAGCTCACATGTGACTTGAGCCAAAGCTCTATACTCAGCCTCCGTGGAAGATAATGCCACCGTGGGTTGCTTCTTTGAAATCCATGAGATGATCTTGCTACCTAGCATGACTAGGTAACCACTTGTACTTCTTCTATCCTCCTTCGAACCTGCCCAATCGGCATCAGAATAAGCTTTGACCTGCATATCATCATCAAATGAATAGAACAATCCTTCATTTATAGTGGCCTTGAGATATCATAACATTCTTCTTGCAGCTTGCAAGTGTGTAGTCCTTGGACTATGCATAAATTGTGATAACACTCCAACTCCATATGCTATGTCGGGCCTAGCTATTGTGGCATAATTGAAAGATCCTACAATAGATCGATACAAGGTTACATCCTCTAATGGCTCTCCATCAATGGAGCTTAGCTTTACATTAACTTCCATGGGATTTGAAATAGGCTTGCAATGTAGCATCCCAAACCTCTCAAGTAGGTCTAGAATATACTTCCTTTGTATGAGCATAATACCTTCTTCTTTGTATACAACTTCAATGCCAAGAAAATACCTAAGATCTCCAAGATCAGAGATCCTAAACTCCTTTCCAAGCTTTGCCTTGATCTCCTCAATGCCCTTTGTATCATTACCTGTAATGATAAGATCATCTACATACACGCACATGTAGACTACAAGTTCTCCTCTTTGTTTGATGAAGAGAGATGGATCCGCCTTGCATTGATTGTAACCACATTTGATCAAATAGTCCACCAATCTTTGGTTCCAAGCCCTTGGAGCTTGCTTTAGGCCATAAAGTGCCTTCTTCAACCTACAAACATGATGTGGAAACTCTTTATGAACAAAACCTAGTGGTTGCTCCATGTATACCTCTTCTAAGTCTCCATTGAGAAAGGCATTCTTGATATCCATTTGGAAAAGCTTCCATCCTTTGCTAGCAGCCATTGCAATGAGTGTCCTAATGGTGCTCATCTTTGCCACGGGGCTGAATGTCTCTTCAAAGTCCACTCCATAGGTTTGTGCAAAACCCTTGGCCACCAATCTTGCTTTGAACCTAGAAATAGATCCATCTGAATTCCTCTTTACTTTATACACCCACTTATTACCTATTACCTTCATGTTATCCTTCTTGGGCACTAGAGTCCATGTTTGATTCTCCTCAAGTGCGTTGATCTCTTCTTGCATTGCCTCTTTCCATTCGGTGTACTTGCTGCATCTTCATAGCAATCGGGCTCATGATCTTCTACTACTTTGTTCATATATGCATAATGAGTTGCCATGTATGAATCATAAGTAAACCTTTGAGTTGGATACTTAACTCTAGAAGACTTCCTTTCTTCACCTTTTGGAGGAATAAACCTCCTTTGCCTTGGGAACTTGATCTCTTTCTTTGACATGGCTTCTTTCTCCATCATGTGTCCTTCATCATCTTCAACTTCATTACCTTCTTCATCCAACTCCACCAATGTTGCTTTGCCTTTGTTGATTGATTGTGCTTCATAGCTTGATGAAGATCTCCCCCTCCATGGTGAGTTCATGCTTGAACTATCTTCATTGATGGAACACCTTGGGCCGCTTAGCTCTAGGTCGATTTGTTCTTCATCATGTCCATGCTTTTCTTCTTCATAGTCCTGCATACAATCATACTTCTTATACCAAGGGAGTAGCTCATCAAATGCTCCATCCCTTGATATCCTCAAGTCCTTTGTGTTTGGGTTGAAGCACCTGTAACCTTTATGATCATTTGAATATCCTAGAAACACACACTTTTCTGCCTTTGGTTGTAGCTTGTGCCTCAATTCACTTGGCACATGTACATAACAAGTACATCCAAATATCTTCAAGTGGGAAAGATCAGGTTTCTTACCATAATAGGCTTGATATGGTGTCAAGCCATGGATCCCTGAGGTAGGAGCCCTATTCATAAGATACACAGCGGTATTTGCTGCATCACTCCAAAACATGTTAGGTACATTCATCTCATTAAGCATTGCTCTAGCGATCTCGGCAATGTATCTATTCTTTCTCTCTGCTACTCCATTTTGTTGGGGTGTGTACCTGCATGTTACTTGCCTCTTGATGCCTTGATCCATTAAAAAATCAGAAAACTCATTTGAGAAATATTCTCCCCCTCCATCGGGGACCTTAGCTTCTTGATATATGTACCTGTTTCCTTCTCTACCATTGCCTTGAATGCTTTGAAACATGTAAACACATCTGATTTGTTTTTTATGAAATAAACCCAAACCATCCTTGTGCAATCATCTATAAAAGTGACAAAGTACTTGTTACCTCCAATGGATTGCTCTTTGGTTGGCCCCCACACATCTGTATGTATCAACTCCAATGGATGTTGGCTTATGTAGCCACTCTTCTTGAATGGAAGTCTCGCTTGCTTCCCTAGTTGACAAGATTCACATAAATGCTTCATACCTTGTCCTTGGAAGTTGGGAAGACCTTCAACCAGCCTCTTGAATTGCATTTCCTTCATTCTTTGTATGTTGATGTGACCTATCCTCTTGTGCCACAAGTCCAACTCTGAAATCCTCTTGTTTCCATATGTGAAGTAGACATGTTGAGTGGAATGAGAATTTACCTCCAAAGTGAAGAGTCTCCCTTGCTTCTTTCCTCTTGCTATGACCTTGTAACCTTGCTTAGGGTTCTCCACAAAACATCCACCTTTGTTGAACCTTACTTGATAGCCTCTTTCAACCATTTGCCCAACGGACACCAAGTTCTTTGTGATAGTAGGTACATGCAAGACATCCTTGAGACATCTTCCTTCCTCCTTGTCATCCAAAGCTACATCTCCAACATGGGAGATCTCATGGGCTATATCATCACCTGTTTCTACATGTCCTTTACCTTTGGGAACATGTAGATTAGTAAACCAAGAAGCATTGCAACTCATATGGTTGCTATATCCACTATCAATATACCAAGTGTTATCTACTTTGCTTGAATTCCCATTCATGTGCATCATCAAGAGATTGTCATTTTCTGAACTTGTAGAAGCATAATTACCTTGGCCTTTGTATGAAGAACCTTGATTATAGCTCCTTTGGTTTCCTCCTTGGTAGCAATCTCTAGCATAGTGGCCAAACTTGCCACATATGTAACATCCTTCACCATCTTGATTCATGTTTTGTTGATGTCGTCCTCCTCTTCCTCTTGTTCTTCCTCTCCCTCTTTGTGATGAGGTGCCTTGGTCATGTCCTTGATTGCTTGAGTGGCCTTGCCTTCCTCCAAACCTTCCTTTGCCCCTTCCTTGTCCTCGTCTTCCTTTGCCCCTTTGATTACCTGCATAGAAAACTTGTGCATCCTTGCTTTTAGTTGAACTTCCACCTATGTTCATTTCATTTGATGTAATTCTTGTCTCATTGGATAGCTATTAGAGTCTATTTTATGCTCACAAAGTCTCTGGATCATTCTCTGAGTAATCTGGGAGCAACATTCATTTTAGTGAAGTTGTGTGATTGATATCTCTCTTGGTGTGTAGGCTCTGTTGGAAATATTTTGCTCTCTGTTGTAAGGGCTGGTTCTCCTTCTCTGTGTACCCATTTGCTATGACTTTGGTGTCATTGGGTAGCTATTAGAGTCCTCTAAAGTTGACCCAAGTTTGAGATTCATTCTTTGTATAATCTCTGAGAAAAGCTTGCTGGAGTGAAGTGAGGTATGTGCTTGACTAGCAGTTGTGAGCATTCAACTAGCTCATGTTGTAGACATTGTTTCTCCTTGTGTAAGCATCCATTTGAAGTGAAATGCTAACAACTCAGGGGTAGAGAGTTGCAACACTGCCTGCGCACACACATAGATATGCCTACTAAAAGAAAACAAACAAGCAAGCAAGGGGCTTAGCTTAAGCAAGGGGCTTGCTTATCACAACTCCAGCACTTAGTGATCACTTTACATGAGCTAAAACTCCAAGAAGATGGGCCAAAAGAAGTCGGGATACATGCTCCTTTTATAGTGAGAAGTGTGCCCCTAAAATCTAGGAACTACCTTTCCAAATCAGCCTCCTAACTTGGAGGACTTAGTTGAGATGACTTGGGGAGTGGTTGAGTGACTTTTCTTGATGGAATCTCGTGGCTTTTGGCTTCCTTTGATTGCTCCACATGTCCATAAAAGATTCCCCACGAATTTGTAGCTTGAAGCTTGACTTTTAACACAAAAGAACTAACTGAAGGTGAAACTTAGGTTTGGATGTCGATTCAAGTTGGGTTTAAATCTATTCAAGTTGGAATCTAACAAGCTCGAACTTAATTTTGAAAATTAGAGAGGATTAAACTTCAGTTTGAGAAACCCAAACTTAAGTTTGTAAATCAGACAGGATTGAGATTCAAACTATGAACTTCAGTTTGAATTTCATTCCAACTTGGATCGAGAGAGTTTGAGCCTACCTTCAATTTGGAGCCCGTGAGTCATATCTTGTGTCTTATGTGCAAAAGAACAAAGAGGCTCGAACTTAAGTTCGAGCCTACTGAGCTTTTCCAACCATATCAAGTTTAGCATTGTTGGATCACATGATATAAGCCTCAGCTTTTCCAGCCATGTCAAGTTTAGGATTGTTGTGTGTTAGGTGCAAAAGAACAAAGAGGCTCAAATTTAAGTTCGAGCCTCTGAGCTTTTCCAACCATATCAAGTTTAGAATTGTTGGATCACATGATATGAGCAAAAGAACAAAGAGGCTCAAACTTAAGTTCGAGCCTCTTAGCTTTTCCAACCATATCAAGTTCAGGATTTGTTGGATCACATGATATGAGCCTCAGCTCTTCCAGCCTCTAAGCTTTTCCAACCATATCAAGTTCACGATTTGTTGGATCACATGATATGAGCCTCAGCTTTTCTAGCCATATCAAGTTTAGGATTGTTGTGTCTTATGTGCAAAAGAACAAAGAGTCTCGAACTTAAGTTCGAGCCTCTGAGCTTTTCCAACCATATCAAGTTTAGGATTGTTGGATCACATGATATAAGCTTGAGCTTTTCCTGCCATGTCAAGTTTAGGATTGTTGTGTGTTAGGTGCAAAAGAACAAAGAGGCTCGAATTTAAGTTTGAGCCTCTGAGCTTTTCCAACCATATCAAGTTTAGAATTGTTGGATATGAGCAAAAGAACAAAGAGGCTCAAACTTAAGTTCGAGCCTCTCAGCTTTTCCAACCATATCAAGTTTAGGATTGTTGTGTCTTATGTACAAAAGAACAAAGAGGCTCGAACTTAAGTTCGAGCCTCTGAGCTTTTCCAACCATATCAAGTTCAGGATTTGTTGGGTCACATGATATGAGCCTCAGCTTTTCCAGCCATATCAAGTTTAGGATTGTTGTGTCTTATGTGCAAAAGAACAAAGAGGCTCGAAGTTAAGTTCGAGCCTCTGAGCTTTTCCAACCATATCAAGTTTAGGATTGTTGGATCACATAATAGCCTCAACTTTTCCAGCCATATCAAGTTTAGGATTGTTATGTCTTATGTGCAAAAGAACAAAGAGGCTCAAACTTAAGTTCGAGCCTCTAAGCTTTTCCAACCATATCAAGTTTAGGATTGTTGGATCATATGATATGAGCCTCTGAGCTTTTCCAACCATATCAAGTTTAGGATTGTTGGATCACATCATATGAGCAAATGAACAAAGAGGCTCGAACTTAAGTTCGAGCCTCTGAGCTTTTCCAACCATATCAAGTTTAGGATTGTTTGGTCACATGATATGAGCAAAAGATCAAAGAGGTGTTAGAGCCTCTCAGCTTTTCCAACCATATCAAGTTTAGGATTGTTGTGTGTTATAGGATTGTTGGGTCACATGATATGAGCAAAAGAACAAAGAGGAGTTCAAGCCTCTCAGCTTTTTCCAACCATATCAAGTTCAGGATTGTTGGATCACATGATATGAGCCTTAGCTTTTCCAGCCATATCAAGTTTAGGATTGTTGGATCACATGATATGAGCAAAAGAACAAAGAGGCTCGAACTTAAGTTCAAGCCTCTCAGCTTTTCCAACCATATCAACTTTAGGATTGTTGTGTCTTATGTGCAAAAGAACAAAGAGGCTCGAACTTAAGTTTGAGCCTCTAAGCTTTTCCAACCATATCAAGTTCAGGATTTGTTGGATCACATGATGTGAGCCTCAGCTTTTCCAGCCATATCAAGTTTAGGATTGTTGTGTCTTATGTGCAAAAGAACAAAGAGGCTCGAACTTAAGTTCGAGCCTCTGCGCTTTTCCAACCATATCAAGTTTAGGATTGTTGGATCACATGATATGAGCCTCAGCTTTTCCAGCCATATCAAGTTTAGGATTGTTGTGTCTTATGTGCAAAAGAACAAAGAGGCTCGAACTTAAGTTCGAGCCTCTGAGCTTTTCAAACCATATCAAGTTTAGGATTGTTGAATCATATGATATGAGCCTCTGAGCTTTTCCAACCATATCAAGTTTAGGATTGTTGGATCACATGATATGAGCAAAAGAACAAAGAGGCTCGAACTTAAGTTCGAGCCTCTGAGCTTTTCCAACCATATCAAGTTTAGGATTGTTTGGTCACATGATATGAGCAAAAGAACAAAGAGGAGTTAGAGCCTCTGAGCTTTTCCAACCATATCAAGTTTAGGATTGTTGTGTGTTATCTGCAAAAGAGCAAAGAGGCTCGAACTTCAATTCGAGCCTCTGAGCATTTCCAACCATATCAAGTTTAGGATTGTTGGGTCACATGATTGAACAGTGTGTTATGTGCAAAAGAACAAACAGGCTCGAACTTAAGTTTGAGCCTCAAGATCAATTGAATTTCGATGGCTCGAACTTAAGTGGCCTAGGATTGTTGAAAAGAACAAACAGACTCGAACGTAAGTTCGAGCCGTCGGATCAATTCGGCCTCAAAATCAATTGAATAACCTCTTAGCTTTTCAAGCCATATCAAGCTTAAGATTATTGGTTCACTTGGTATGTTGCTTGAAGTTAAGTTCGAGCCTCTTCAGTTTCAGCCTAAGTTTGGGATTGTTTATTCATATGATATGAGAGTTCGAGCCTCTGAAATTTGATATTAGCTCAATCCTTTCAAGGTCGAACCTAAAAATTATATCAAGTTCCTTAATACCAAGTTCGAAATTCAGTTCGAGCCTTTGAATCATATCAACTGTCACATGATTGAACAACGTTTTATGTGCAAAAGAATGAACAGGCTCGAACTTAAGTTCGAGCCTTTGGGTCACATGATTGAACAGCGTTTTATGTGCGAAAGAATGAACAGGCTCGAACTTAAGTTCGAGTCTTAGGATCAATTCAATTATGGGGTCTCAAACCTTAGTTCGACCCTCTCAACTTTTCCAACCATATCAAATTTAGGATTGTTGGCTCACATGATATGAGCCTCTCAGCTTTTCCACCCATATTAAATTTAGGATTGTTGTGTCTTATGTGCAAAAGAACAAAGAGGCTCGAACTTAAGTTCGAGCCTTAGAATCAATTCAATTTTAGGAGTTTCGAACCTCTTATATGATATGAGTCTCTCAGCTTTTTCAACCATATCAAGAACAGGGGGGCTCGAACTTAAGTTCGAGCCTCTTAGCTTTTCAAGCCATATCAAGCTTAGGATTGTTGGTTCCAATTCCAGCCTTTGTCAGTTTTCTTAGTTCCACCATATCAAGTTTGGGATTGTTGGCTCACATGATATGAGGCCTCTCAGCTTTTCCACCCATATTAAATTTAGGATTGTTGTGTCTTATGTGCAAAAGAACAAAGAGGCTCGAACTTAAGTTCGAGCCATAGAATCAATTCAATTTTAGGAGCTTCGAACCTCTTATAGAGTCTCTCAGCTTTTTCAACCATATCAAGAACAGGGAGGCTCGAACTTCTTAGCTTTTCAAGCCATATCAAGCTTAGGATTGTTGGTTCCAATTCGAGCCTTTGTCAGTTTTCTAAGTTCCACCATATCAAGTTTGGAATTGTTGGCTCAGATGATATGAGGCTCCAACTTAAGTTCGAGCCTCTCAAGTTTTTTGGCAAAAACACGCTTCAACTTAAGTTCGAGCCTCTCAAGTTTTCTGGTAAAAACACTAATATTTTTAACTCAAATCTTCTTGCTTCTACAAAAGCTAAGCCTCCGAATCTTATGAGTTGAGTTATGAAGCTCAGACTTTTTTAGCTTTTCCAAAAGTTGCTAGAACTTAAGTTCGAGCCTCTTAACTCATTAATCCAAAAGAGCTAAGAGGCTCGAAATTAAGTTCACACCTTTAGAATCATATCAAGTTTGAGTCTTCACATGATATGAGACTCGAACTTAAGTTCGAGCACATGAATTTTATGTTTTGTCACATAATATTAGGCTCCAACTGCTTTGAATCATGTCAACTCTCGGTTTGTTTAGTTACAAATGAGGTTCGAACTTAAGTTCGAGCCTCTAAGCTTTTCCAGCAAACATGATAGTATTTTTAACTTGAATCTATTTTGAAATTTTAATAAAAGATGCTCGAAGTAAATCTATTCAAGTTGGAATCTAACAAGCTTGAACTTCATTTTGAGAATTAGAGAGGATTAAACTTCAGTTTGAGAAACCCAAACTTAAGTTTGTAAATCAGACAGGATTGAAATTCAAACTATGAACTTCAGTTTGAATTTCATTCCAACTTGGATCGAGAGAGTTTGAGCCTATCTTCAATTTGGAGCCCGTGAGTCATATCAAGTTTGGAATTGTTGGCTCACATGATATGAGGCTCCAACTTAAGTTCGAGCCTCTCAAGGTTTTTTGCAAAAACAGGCTTCAACTTAAGTTCGAGCCTCTCAAGTTTTCTGGTAAAAACACTAATATTTTTAACTCAAATCTTCTTGCATCTACAAAAGCTAAGCCTCTGAATCTTGTGAGTTGAGTTATGAAGCTCAGACTTTTTTAGCTTTTCCAAAAGTTGCTAGAACTTAAGTTCGAGCATCTTAACTCATGAATCCAAAAGAGCTAAGAGGCTCGAACTTAAGTCCACACCTTTAGAATCATATCAAGTTTGAGTCTTCACATGATATGAGACTCGAACTTAAGTTCGAGCCCATGAATTTTATGTTGTGTCACATAATATGAGGCTCCGACTGCTTTGAATCATGTCAACTCTCAGTTTGTTTAGTTACAAATGAGCCTCGAACTTAAGTTCGAGCCTCTAAGTTTTTCTAGCAAACATGATAGTATTTTTAACTTAAATCTATTTTGAAATCTTAATAAAAGATGCTCGAACTTAAGTTTGAGCCTATTACATTGAATACTCTCTTACATCCAAAAGAACTAACTGAAGGTGAAACTTAGGTTTGGATGTTGATTCAAGGTGGAGTTTAAAATTGAATGTCTGTTGAACGTAGAGTCGCAGAGGTTTGAACTTAAGTTTGAACCTCTATTCATTGTGGAGTTTGAAGGGCTCCAACTAAACCTATGCAAGAATCTAATAAGCTCGAACTTAATTTTGAGAATAAGAGAGGATGAAACTTCAGTTTGAGAAACCCAAACTTAAGTTTGTAAATCAGACATGATTGAGATTCAAACTATGAACTTCAATTTGAATTTCATTTCAACTTGGATCGAGAGAGTTTGAGCCTATATTCAATTTGGAGCCCGTGAGTCATATCAAGTTTGGAATTGTTGGCTCACATGATATGAGGCTCCAACTTAAGTTCGAGCCTCTCAAGTTTTTTGGCAAAAATAGGTTTCAACTTAAGTTCGAGCTTCTCAAGTTTTCTGGTAAAAACACTAATATTTTTAACTCAAATCTTCTTTTATCTACAAGAGCTAAGCCTCTGAATCTTATGAGTTGGGTTATGAAGCTCAGACTTTTTCAGCTTTTCCAAAAGTTGCTAGAACTTAAGTTCAAGCCTCTTAACTCATGAATCCAAAAGAGCTAAGAGGCTCGAACTTAAGTTCACACCTTTAGAATCATATCAAGTTTGAGTCTTCACATGATATGAGACTCGAACTTAAGTTCGAGCCCATGAATTTTATGTGTCACATAATATCAGGCTCTGACTGCTTTGAATCATGTCAACTCTCAGTTTGTTTAGTTACAAATGAGGCTCGAACTTAAGTTCGAGCCTCTAAGCTTTTCCAGCAAACATGATAGTATTTTAAACTTGAATCTATTTTGAAATTTTATTAAAAGATGGTCGAACTTAAGTTTGAGCCTATTACGTTGGATAGTCTCTTACATCCAAAAGAACTAATTGAAGGTGAAACTTAGGTTTGGATGTCGATTCAAGTTGGAGTTTAAAATTGAATGTCTGTTGAATGTAGAGTCGGCCCATGAATTTTATGTTGTGTCACATAATATAAGGCTCGGACTGCTTTGAATCATGTCAAGTTTCAGTTTATTTAGTTACAAGCGAGGCTCAAACTTAAGTTCAAGCCTCTAAGATTTTCCAGCAAACATGATAGTATTTTTAACTTAAATCTATTTTAAAATTTCATTCCAACTTGGATCGAGAGAGTTTGAGTCTATATTCAATTTGGAGCCTTTGAATCATATCAAGTTCGAGATTGTTTGGTCACATAATATGAGGCTCAAACTTAAGTTCGAGCCTCTCAGGTTCTTCAAGAAATATATTGATATTTTTAACTCAAACCTACAAGAGCTAAGCCTCTGAATCATATCGATTTGAGCCATTTAGGTTCAAGAGGACTAATATCTTCTTGCATCCACAAGGGCATGAGGCTCGAACTTAAGTTTGAGCCTCTATTCAATTTGGAATTTGAGGAGCTCAAAATTAAGTTTGAGAGTTAGAAAGGATTCAACTTGAGTTTGAGTTTCAATTCAACTTGGAGATAGAGAGAGATTGAGCCTATATTCAATTTGAGTCGGACTTACCTCTATTCAACTTTGAGTAATGTAAGTTTCGAACATAAAGTGGAACCTCTATTCAGCTGAAGTCAGTATTGTACACACTAAAATACACACATACAAAGACATACATAACATCATTTCAGGGATGGGTAAAGTTAAGTCTAATTAGTGAATGTCTGTATATGCAAATATGGATTATTTTTTGTGGAAATGATGTTTGTGTTCTAGTTTTAATTCAATTGATTATTTTTACAATAATTATTGAAAGAATGATCAATTGAATAGCATTGTTAATTTCTCATTTATTCTTTTTACAGGCAAAATCAATATGGCAACAAAGCAAACTATATCTGGTCAACTTGAAGAAAGAGAAAAGTGGAAAGGAAAGAGAGTCATCTTGTTGGATCATGAAAAGCGTGAAAGATATGCAACTGCTATTGTTTTATTGGTAAATCCATGGGATGCTATAAATTGCAAAGAGTTGCCATGAAGTAAAGGCTACAGCTACACCATGTAGTCAAGAAGGTGCGTAGCAAGCGATGTTGGTCTTGTCTTGCTACAGCTACACCATGTTGGTTTTGCTACAGCGAGAAAGTTGCCTAGGTGTTATTATGGATGAAACTGTGGATCCATCAACTTTGGATTCAACTTTGAAATTGGTGAGTTGGCCTATACTCCAAATCATTACAGAAGATGGTGATCTTATGATATAAAAATTAGGCTTTAACTCATTGTATGACATTGAAGATGATCATTGCAATGGTATTGAGGATGTGGATCTTGAAGCTGGAGAGAATCCAAATTTTTGCTTTACGTCATCGTACAACAATGATGATAATTGCAATGGTATTGAGGATGTAGATGTTGATAAGAATTATTCTCATGCTATTGATATTCAACATTGTTTTGATGATATACAAGTTGTTTCTCCTCTTTGAATGGAATGAGATCAACAAGAGGATTTTCATATGGAAAATACTAACTGTGGATATTTTGAAGTGAACAAAAAAAAAAGAAGTTACATCCACAAGGTTAGAAAAAGTAATACATTGGCTCCTAATAAGAGATGCTCATTTGAGAGAATTCAGATGGTTTCAATGCATGATTGTTGTGAACAGAGATGTTGTCAAGTAGCTAGTAGGGCTAAAATAATGGATGCAAGATTAAACTTTTGGGGACAATGCTATTCAGATAGATGCAAATATGTATTGGATTGCATGAATATGGTCTACAAAGGTAACTGTGTGAACTCAAGTTAGCGCTTGAGTTTTAATTTCACGTTTGATGCAAAAGAAGTATGTATCAAGGCATGGTATTTAATTCATGGTATTGGAAAGAGCTCATTTTATAGGCTACGAGAAAAGTTTCTACTTGGTCAAAAGGTATCCATTCATGGGAATAATGGAATACTTAGAAAAAGTATCAAACATGTACAAATAGCAAAAGCTTTGATACATGATTTCATTGATAATAATGCAGATCAAATGCCACACAAGTTGAGAACATGTACTGATGGTTCTCCTGAAACACAAAGAGTGCTTCCATCACATTATAAACAAGTGGATATTCTTCGAGAGGTGAATATGACATTAGAGAGTTTGGGATATAATAAATTATCTCAACCAACATTTTCAAGAATGTGGAATACAGAATTTAGAATAGTTTCTTTATCAAAGTCAAGTACCTTCTCCAAATGTGACTTTTGTACACGAATAAAAGCAAAATTACAATCTACTAAAAACCACGAAGAACGTGCAAGATATTTAGCACAAAGAAGATCTCATATGCTACGTCAAATGAGTTGTAGAAATCTATATTATGCTTGGAGAGTTTCCTCAGAATTATTTCCAGATAAATATTTATGCATTATTCATGATAAAATGGATCAAAGTAAAACATCTATATCACAGATTAGACCAGTTCCAAAATCTCTTAATGGCATTGAGAGATTACCAATATCTTTAACAGGAATGCTTACTCATGGACATGGACAATGTGCTTATGGTCATTTTGCTTTAGGATTATGGCCCGGTGATCCAAATTTCACAATTGCATCTATTTCAATGTGTTTAAGAAACTTAGAAAAAAAAGATAGTCAGTTGTACGGAGATTTGGGATTGAAGAGTTCTGGTGTGAATTACAGAAAGAGTCTATTTGATTCTTTGTTATGGCCTGATGCACTTTATCATCATATGGATGTATTAAAGGAGCAAATTTTATATGAGAATGTAACACAATGTAATATTACATGTGAAAATCAAAGTAATTCATTCAAGGAATTACCTAGAACATTATTTTTGCAACTTGATAATTGTGGTTCAGAAAATAAGAATCGCTATGTCTTTGCATATTTGTCTTTGTTGGTTGCTAATGGGATATTTGATATGGTGCAACTTGGATTCCTTATGGTTGGACATACACATGAGGATATTGATGCTTTATTTAGTTACTTTTCAGAAAAGCTCAAAAAACAATTTATTTTTAGTTTTCCACATCTTATGAGAACTTTTAATGAATGTTGCAACATGCATTCGACACCTTTTCTTTTAAAAAAAGTACCAGATTTCAAAAATTTTGTCAAAGGGTACTTAAATGATGGAGCAGATACTCTTATTGGGCATTCGAAACCATTGCAGTTCAAATTCTACATGAGTCAAGGGGTGCCCTTGATGCAATATAAAATGCATCCAAAAAATATTGATTGGTTACCTGCAAATGGTATAGAGCTATGGAAGAAAAATGAAGATGGCATATCGAAGCTTCCTGAAGGCACTCCAAAATTATTGCCACCTAGTGAGTATGTGAAGGATAATGAAAGGGTCATGGAAGGACTTTTGAGATATGCCAATTGGTGGAAAATGCATCTGAAAGAGAAGGGGGATAACTCAGATTATGGAAAATGGATTAATCTGGTACTTACTTATTGGAAAAACCTTATGGAGGTTTTGAAATCTCAAATAATATGGAAGGATACATTTTATCATGATTTTCGGCCAAAAAGTGGATGCAAAACATTTGGATCTTCAAATCTTGTGCAAGATAATACATTTGATAATGAAGATGCAGGTGAAAATGATGTACACTTTTGTGGTCCATTGCGTAACAAACCAGCAAAGGAATTCGATCCATGCCTTGATGTGAGAAAAGGAGACTTCGTTCTCATAGAACCATGTGATGCAATGTACCCTGTGTGGCTTGGCATGGCGGAAACTGAAGTTAATCAAAGTAGAGAATCAGAAACATATCTTAAGGTTCAGATACAATATTGGATACCTATTTCAAAAAGGAAAAACATCAATGATGAAGAACTATATAGGGATTGTTGGAAAAAATATTGGAGAGAAAATATTGCTGATCCTCAACGTTGGGAGAATACTTCTTCCATTCTTTGGGCTTGGACACCAAAAGGTGGGCACAAACCAAATAAAACCAAAATTCCAACAACAGTGATATCGAAGGTAAAACAAAGCCAAGGGAAAGAAGATGAAGGATTCGAACATTTGAGCTACTTCTCTAATGAAAATGATTGTAATCTGTAATTCAATTATAATACCTCTAATGAAGATGATTGTAATTTTTTAATTCAATTATAATAGCTTATGTGTTTTCTTTTGTAAACCATCCCAAGCTTGTGTTTTCTTTTGCTTTGCTAACTTTTTATGTTGCAGGAATTAATGTCAACTAGATGGCTTTGCTAACTTTTTGTGAAGGAAATAATGTTGACTAGATGGCTCTCCATTAGCACCAATGTTGTTCACTACAAAGGGATAGTATTGACAACATTCAATTAGAGGGATTATTATTATGTATTTAATTTATTTCGGTGTTTCTAAACACCATACAATGTCGAGATCATTCAATTAGGTGGATATTTAGCCCTATATTAAATTTAATTAGGTTTTTCTAAACACCATATGTTTTTGAGATAATTTGCTTTAAATGGATAATTATAGATTCAATTATATTTTCTCATCATTTAATAATATTCTATGTTATTCATGAATTTTGAGTTTTCTTGAAGTCATTTTCTTTTTATATTTTGAAGATATTGATTCAAATGATTGGATGTACACACACAACACACACACACACACATATATATATATATATGTGTGTGTGTGTGTGTGTGTTTGAACTTTCTTTATGTATAAATTATATATATAAGCTGAAATTTCTTTATGTATGAATATATCTTTATAATTTGAAAATATTTAATTAAATAATTGATATGGTTATGTACATATATATACACATTGCTCACACATGCACACACACATACACAATGCACACACACACACACACACACACACACATATATATATATATATATATATATATGTATATATATATATATATATATATATATATATATATATATATATATATATATATATATATATATATATATATACATATATATATATATGTGTGTGTGTGTGTGTGTATATATATATATGTGTGTGTGTGTATATATATATAATATCAATATTTAATATAATTTTTAAAGTACTTGTTACTTTTAAAAGATTTCATTTGTTTTATCTTCTAATCTAATTTTCAATATGTTTATAAAACTAAGATAATCAATTTTGATTTTTGTAATATTAAGGTCAATCAATATGTTTATAAAATTAAGATAATCAATTTTGATTTTTGTAATTAAGGTCAATCTTCTTTTTCTTGGAATTTCCATTCATGAACTAGTGTAAAGTCATAGTAAATTGCTCAATGTTGAGTTTTGTCAGCTGTCTCATTAATATGCTCAATCTTCAGTCTTCGAATTAATATTTTGCTTCTTATATAGAAGTTCAATCTTAGTGTGACTAATATGGTTTATAATTAATTTGAGATTTCAAAGAGCCTCTTACATATACTCAAAGCTTTATTTTTTTAAAGGACTAGAATAATGAGACTATATGAGGTTGAAACTCTAATATTGATCCCTTAAACAATTATTGAGAATATGAATATTTTTATCCACTTAGGAAGAGGCTCATTGAGTTGAAACCTAGTTACAAAATTAGGAGCATCTTAAGCCCAACCCAAGTCCCTTCCAATTTGCAATATTAGGCCCGAGCTAAGATTTGAAGATTTTTTTATCAAAAAGAGAAGAAACTACCTGGAGAAGCTTGAATATCAATGTTGAGCTATTCTTAAGATATTTAAATAATATGAATCATTCAAAAAACATAGAATTGGAAAACATAGATTTGTCCCAAAATCATGAATAAGATCAATCTTCTTTTTCTTGGAATTTCCATTGATGAACTAGTGTTTAAAGTCATAATAAATTGCTCAATGTTGAGTTTTGTTAGCTGTCTCATTAATATGCTCAATCTTGAGTCTTTGAATTAATATTTTGCTTCTTATATAGAAGTTCAATCTTAGTGTGACTAATATGCAAGTTTATAATTAATTTGAGAGTTCAAAGAGCCTCTTGCATATACTCAGAGCTTTATTCTTTTTAAGGATAGAATGATGAGACTACATGAGGTTGAAACTCTAATATTGATCCCTTAAACAATTATAAACTTTAATATGTATATTGACAATATGAATATTTTTATCCACTTAGGAAGAGGTTCATTGAGTTCAAACCTTAGTGTTGTAAATTAGTCCCTTCCAATTTGCAATATTAGGCCCTAGCTAAGATTTGAAGATTTTGTTATCAACAAGAGAAGAAACTACCTAGAGAATCTTGAATATCAATGTCAAGCTATTTTTTAAGATATTTAAATAACATGAATCATTCAAAAAACATAGAGTTGGAAAACATAGAATTGTCCCAAAATCATGAATAAGTCCCATTTTTCGTGAATAGGCCTTATGTTGTTTGGCCTTACTGAGTTGCCTACAAAATGGTGCCCAATGCCAACTCATTTCAGATGGTGTTTGGATAGAATGTTGTGTTACCATTAGACTTCGTGATCCTGACTTTAAAAGTAGCACAAGAGCATGAGTGGAATGGACATGAGTTTTCCTCCATGATATTTAATCTAAAACGCTTAGGTGAGACTAGACTATGAGCGGCAATAGACATCTATGCTGCAAAGAATTCAATTGGCCACTCTCGAAGGTGACATCTTGCCAAGCTATATTAGTGGATGTTGAGTCAAGCTATATCAAAAACCTCTTAGAGAGGATATGCTAATGAGACTCAACACTACTAAGAAGCAAAAAGAAGAAGAATTAAAGGTTAGAGAAGAAGCACAAGTAGAGCCTAGAGAGCACATTCGGTGAAATAAGTTAAGGCAACAAGGCCTAGATGTCAATCTCAATGCCCCAAGATATCACATGGCTATGTGCACCAAAAGGAGTACCATAGTTGGTTTGGAACTCGTTCCAAACAACTTTTATGGTTCGGCGCTTTTGGTTCCGCACCAACGTTCCAAAAAACGTATGGAACCTCGACTTACAAAAACAATACCCCGTGGTTTTCCAATGGCGACTTGCCTTAGGAGCTGGTGAGCTCTCTCTCACAGGCCCACTCCAAAGACCATTAGTACATACACACTCATATAGATGTCACACAAAACCTATGGTGCTATGTTGCACACGTACTAAGTACTAAAATGTCACATAAGAGTGAGAACTTAGAGCATACATGCATGCATATATTCATATGTACACACATACATACATGCATACACATATATAGTGCATGCCTGACACAATGCGCATTGAATGTATACACTTTACATGCCTGTATGCACACACACACACACACACACATATATATATATACACACACACACACACACACACACACACACACACACATATATATATATATATATATATATATATATATATATATATATATATATATATATATATAGTTTTTGAACTAATTAATAAGGTAACATTCCATACCGTTCCATATCCTGACGTTTGGTATAGCACCGCGTTCCGTACGCGTACCGCACAGGCCGTACCAAACGTTCCATACCACCTTGAGGAGTACTGATCCTAGCATCATAGATGGACGTCCATTCATCACAATTGAGCTAGGCAAGGCACTAAAAATAAGACGATCAAAGCTCTAATCAATTTTGGATTCACCACTAGTGCAGTTAGGTACTCATGCTATAAAGTATTGGGCATGGAAGTTAAGCCATTAGAAGCTTATTTAGTGGGCTTAGGAGGCATGGAAATCCCTTGTACCAGCAAGGTGGGCATTCCTATCCTCTTAAAGGATGTCCCTTTGATAAAAAATTTGCTAGTTTGCCATGATGAGGACATCACATAACATATGATACTAGGGCAAGATTGGTTGTATGATCATGCAATTGATTTAAACCTGTGGTAGCGATCACTTCAGGTCTGGGATAACAAGCAATGGCTAATAGTTGAATGGGAAGGTAGGTGCCCTTTTGATTCTAGTACCGTGCACTTTTTGAGCACTATAGAGTCCATTGTGAAACATTTCACACCTATTGGTGGGGAGGTTATGCAAGTACTAGAACCCCCTTCTCTTCAAAAAGTATCAACATCACAATTGGAAAAATCAATTTCACAGAGTAGAGGAGGAAAACTTCAACCAAATGGCAAGAAGGAGGCCACCTCGGTGACAAAAGCTACTACACAACCTCGCTCCTTGCACATAAGGAAAAAACATGAACCAAATTTTAGGAATAAACAAATATGGGTGATGAAAGGCAAGGAACCATAGGATTTGCCCCAACAACTCCCATTCGGGAAGCCAACCATGCCCAACGAAGAATGAAGAAACTAGAGAAGGGGGTTCTAGTACTTGCATAACCTACCCATCAATAGGTGAGAAATGGTGCACAATGGACGCTGTATTGCTTGAAAAGTGCACGGTACTAGAATCAAAAGGGCACCTACCTTCGATTCAACTATTAGGCATTGCTTGTTAGCCCAAACCTGAAGTGATTGGTAGCACATGTTTAAATCAATTGCATGATCATACAACCAATCTTGCCCTAGTATCATATGTTATGTGATGTCCTCATCATGGCAAAGTAACAACTTTTCTATCAAAGGGACATCCTTTAAGAGGATAGGAATGCCCACCTCATTGGTACAAGGGATTTCCATGCACTAAATAAGCTTCTAATGGCTTAAGTTCCATGCCCAGTACTTTATACCATGAGTACCTAACTGCACTAGTGGCAAATCCAAAATTGATTAGAGCTTTGATCATCTTCTTTGCAGTGCCTTGCCTAGCTCAATAGTGACGAATGTACATCCATCTATGATGCTAGAAAGTGTACTCTTTTTGGTGCACATAGCCATGTGATATCTTGGGGCATTGGGATTGACATCTAGGCCTTGTTGCCTTAACTTATTTCACCAAATGCTCTTTAGCCTATGCTTGTGCTTCTTCTCTAACCTTTAACTCTTCTTCTTTTTGCTTCTTAGTAATGTTGAGTCTCATTAGCATATCCTCTATAAGAGTATAGGTTGACTCAACATCCACTAATATAGCTTGGCAAAATGTCACCTTCTAAGTGGCCAATTGAAAAATACTGCTAGTAGAAATTCTATTAATCACCATATGTCCATATCCTCATTTTCCAATTTACGAGCATGCTGCTTTAGTGTATAAACCAAGACTAGGTCTCTCTTTTTCAATCCTTTATCCTTGATGTGTGCATCAAAGTATGCCTTTTGTCTTTTGTTTGCAGCATAGTTGACTACTGGTGCTTGTAGCCTAGTCTCGCCTAAGCTTTTTAGATTAAATATCATGGAGGAGAACTTCTAACCATTCCACTCGTGGTCTTGTGCTAATTTTAAAGTCAGGATCACAAATTCTAATGGTAACACAACATTCTATCCAAACAGCATCTGGAATCGGGTGGCATTGGGTACCATTTTGTAGGCAACTCAGTAAGCCTAAACAACATGATGAAGATGTTTATCCCAATCAGAGCATTTATCATATACAAGTTTTGTCAAAACATCACATAGGATCTTATTTGTGCTCTCAACTTGTCCATTTGCTTGTGAATGATAGGGGGGAAAACTTCTTATGTATCACCAAGAATTCATGGAGAAGGTTTTCAATGACTTCGTTCAAGAAGTGTGTACCTCTATCACTTACTAACTCTATTTGTAACATGTATCCAGTGAACACATTCTCGAATATGAACTTATGCATTGTTTGAGCATCGTTCTTTGTTGTGGTTTTTACTTCCACTTTGTCAAGTAGTTTGTGGCTACAATAACGTACTATGTATGGGTGTTTCTAGCTTGGGGGGTTAATGGGACCTCCAAAGTCTTCACCCCACTTCCAGAATGTGCATCTTCCCATCGTTGGCCTCAAAGGCATCTAGTCTTTTCTAATTAGATATTGTGCAGGTCAGCACGTGTCACATCTCTTCACATAGGTATGTGCATCCACATGAAGAGTGGGCCACCAAAGTCTTGAGAATATAATGGTCTTAATTACTTTGTCTACCCAAAATGTCCACCTGCAAGACCACTATGTGCAATTTCTAAGATTGTCAAATAGTCTGATTCGTGAATGCACGGTCTTAAGTAACCATCTTTCCTCTCCGATATAGGTTGTCTCCTAATAAGGCGTAATCTCAATCCTTACTCGATAGTGTTCCTCATCTCATAAATTGTGCCAATGGAGCATTCCATTATGGAATTAACAACACGTGATAAAGGGTATCATACTCCACTGGGGTCTCTTTTGGCACACTAGACAATTCTTAATCCTCTCATGTATTTCTCTCTACATACTAAGCCAATACACACCTAAACATTTCAGATTCTACAATGTTCGTTTTTTAGAATAGTGATTTCCTAGCGCTCCTTCATGGGCTTGTTGTGACCAACTACATGTTAATCCTCCTTGACACAACAAGCTAGTACATCCTTTGTATCTTGTTTGTACATATTTCTTGCCAATATTTGATATTCTTTTGATTTTATAATTTCATCTTTGTTCGAAATTTCACATTTTTATTTGCAAGTGTGAAGGTTAGGATAGATACCAACTTATTTGCACATTTCAGAACAACTTCTAAATTGAACAGATAAGCCTCAGGTAGTTCATCATACACTCCTTATGGTGACTCTCATGAAGTGATGCAAGAAAGGTGATCTACCCTAAGGTGGGTCCTACCTTTCCTAACAACCACTTCAAAGTTGTATTCCATTAGTAAGAGAAACCATCTTACTAAGTGTCATATATTGCAAGGTTTATTTACCAAATAGAATAAAGCTTGATGATTAGTGAAAAACTTGAAATTTTTGGCCAATGGATAGTGTCTAAAACTCTTCATGGCATATACCATGCCTAAGCCCTCTCTTTCAGTTGTTGTATAGTTTTGTTTAGTTGTGTTTTGCTATCTTCTAGCATATGCTATAGGAAAATCATTTCCTTCACTTGTGGGTTGTGCTAGCACACATCCTATTGCATAATTGGATGCATCTACATGGATATGAAATGGTTTATTCCAATCAAGAGTGTTCAATATTGGTGTTGTGCACAAACGTCTTTTCTGCTCATTGAAGGAATTTTTGAATTCGTCGTTTCATTCAAAATTTGTCAACAGTGTAAAGAGGTTTAGCAATGATCGCATACATGTGGATAAATCTATGGTAATATCCACAATGGCCCCTAAAGGCTTGCCTCTTTAATATTCCTTGGCTTCAACAACTCCTCTATGGCGCTTAGTTTGTCCTCATCTATGGATATTCCATTCTTAGAAACAATACGACCTAAGATCTTACCTTGACATACCATGAACACACATTTTTTTGGGCTCAAAAAAACATGATATTTTCTACACTTGTCGAAGATATGTTTGTGCTCTCAGATGTGGTGCCTTCCTTGGGAATGAAAACATAAATTATTCACATATACTTCCAAGCTCTTTTGTAAGAACTCTTTAAAGACATGACACATGAGCCTTTGGAATGTTGTAGGTGCATTGATGAGCCCAAATGGCATCCAAAATGCAAAGATCTCCCACTCTGTGGTGAAGGCCATTTTGTGTTGATCTTCTAGGGCAATTTCTACTTGGTTGTAACTAGAAAATCCATCAAGGAAGCTATAAAATTCCTTGCCTACAACACGCTCCAATAAATGTTTGGTGATTGGAAGCAGATAGTTATATCTCGTTGTAGTGGAATTAACTTTTTTATGTTTAATACACACCTACAACTCTTCATTGTTCTAGGCCACCACTATGATGGGGGACAACCATTCAGTATGCTCAATCTCATAGATAAATCTAGCCTTGATCAATTTGTCGATTTCTTCTTTTATTTTGGCTTGATAAGTGTGAGTATATGTGTAAGTCTTTTGTTTGGTGGGCTTGGCATCAACCATCATGGGAGTTGTATGAGAGCATATTTTCATATCTACTCCATTTAGGTCTCCATAGGTCCACACAAACACATCCCTATATTCCCTTAATAAAGCGACAAGCTCTACTTCTTCTTCTTCACTTAGGTCTTCCCCTATGTACCCACATCGCTCTTTGTTCTCTTCAATGGTTACTACAAATTTTTTGGTTTTTTATTTATTATCATACACTTATCTTGTGATGGCCTATCTCTTAGGCATTCCTACCAAAAAATTTTGGTCTTCAACTTCATATCTCTTGAAATTCCTTGGTACTTCGAACAATGATTCCTCCTTTGCTTGTTTCATTGATTATCTTTTCTTTTTCTTTATACTACCTTCAATTTCCTCCCTTAAATTTATAGTTTTAATGCTTGTGAGAGGTTCTTCTTCTTCTTTTTGGGTAAATACTCCTATATTTTTGACATAGTGCTCCTATGAGTCAAAGCAATTATCCATCGCAATGGACTCTAGATCATCATTGTCCTTTTCTTATTCTATGACCTCATTAGAGTCACACTCTTCTATTAAGGGTTCACATATGAACAAAGAGGTATCATAACCCTCATCATCACAATGAGGCTCAATTTCCTCATCTCAAAAGATCATCAGTGTGTAGCCTCTGTCTCTAATTGGTCTAGCCTCTTGAGAAGTTCCTTCTTTTCTCACTTTTAGGCATCTTTCCTCTTCCTTTGTGAGCTTGCACATCCACAAGTGAGTATCTTCATGCATCCAGGATGGATCAGAGGAACCTAGAGAATGCATATAGATTGAATCCTCTTGCACCTTCTGGATAGGATTCCACTATATGGGTGGTACATCCCTAAAGGTATAATCCTTCAGATTGACCTTGGCTTTGACCCCTAAGTGCTACAAGTACAAGGCATTGGTTCCCCAATCTTGTACTATTTGCAATTGCTATAGGAAGGGTCTTCTTAGGATCATTTCATAGACTTTATTTTTACCAAAGTCGCATATAGCAAAGGTGTATTCAAACAATACACCACAAGTGGTTAGAGTTATCCCCATTGCTTCCACAAAGAGGTGGTCACAATCACAACATCAGCACTTTAATCTAAGATAGCTCTAGTTGTATAACCTTGGTTGGTGATTGAAAGATCAGTATAACCTTCTTCACCTTCACTCATGTCTCATATTTTTTCTAGAGGTATCTTTGGGACTTTCAACTTAGAGCCTGCTTTTGACATATTGGAACCAAGTTCTGGAACCTAATTCACTACATGTTCCCACAACTTAGGTTTTACTTTGAGCAGCTTTTCTAAGGTGAGATGACACTACACCATAGCGTTCTTCATGACTTTAGTGTTTCTTGGAACCATCAAGTCTTCATTTGTTATCAATATTGTGGAAGCTCTCATATGAAGAGATTCAAACTTCCATGGGCTTGTGAATTGTGGCAACTCTTGTAAAGAATTAGATTCAAAATATAATCTTTCACTTCTTGTTGCTCTACTTGGTTTCCATAAATAGATGGAATGTCTAGGGGAAATTGATTATGAAGATCATCAATTTTAGGAATAGGAGAGGGATTAACCTTCTCCTTGACCCATTTCTATTCTTGTGTTTCCTGCAATAACTTTTGAGAGTAATGTTCAACTAAAAGAGGTGTTCCAACATCCATGGAATCGGGAACATAATCTTTCATTGGTGGTGAGCTTTCTCTTTCAACAACTTGTTGAGTCTATGGAGGCAAAGAAACCTACGGCTTGTTTACCACCTACTCTAGTCTTTCTAGTAAGCCCTAGTAATGCAAACCCAGTTTGATATAATTTTTTTGATTGAAGAAGTGATTGGCCTCCATTATAGCTTGAGCTAGTTCTACCATTCTCATGTAAAATTTTGTCCATTCAATCTTTAAATCTGCTCTAGGGTAACTCTTGTCTAGGTTTGCGGCACTTGGCCCTTCTTCAACTCGAGCCTAGTAAGCCTTGAACATCATGCCCAAGTCTTCTTGGGTTGGATCTGCGAGAATAGGCCCTGCTTGTGGTCTATTCACAATGAGTGATGGGGTGGGATGGAGTTATGGCATGTGAGGGGTTTCGAGATGCAATGTTTGCTACTTTTTTTTTGCATCTCTTAGGTTATCTTCTAGTTTCGATAACTTTCTAACCCACTTATGATTGCCTTTCTCCCTGGTATCCTTCCAAGTTCTTGTTTTCTCTTACTAGGCTCTCCTGATTCACTTGACTCTAATTGTTAAGCTTGTTTAACCTGTTTTAAGACTTATGACATAATGATTGCCTATATAGGAGCCACATTAGTGCTACTTGAACTTGAATCCACCACTAGGCCTACCACATTGATTGGTGTAACCTTGGGCTCACAAGAGGGTTTAAGCTCATGGACTATCTTTATGGGTGTAGTCAGAATTCTGAGCATGAGGGTCATTTTTTAAGGCCAAAGGGGTCATTAGCACCAATGCTCTATTAGGGTTCTTCTCTATTGATGGTGATTGGTTTCTTAGGACCTGTTGTGGCCTATATGGTGCCTAATATTGTTGTTGGTATTGAGGTTGATATTGCTACTTTGGCCCATGATATGGTTGTTGGTATTGGTTTTCATACGTACCCTATTGGTAAGGTTGCTAATAATTTTGTCTGATAGCTTGCCTATTGTACAATTAATCTTGAGCTATATGGTTCATGCATTTTCTCTCAATAGTGCATTATGGACTATTAGATTTTCCTTGGGGTTGAGCCATGATCAGGAAAACATTAGACATGTGTTCTCCTCCACATGTATAACATTATTTCACCGATACCATTCTAGATTTGTGCTTTCTAGAGAAACCTAACTTTTGAGCTACCTTCTCTTCCAATTCCTTAGTAGATGTAGATAAGTTGGAGGTGAGGCTGGTAGAGTTATCTAAATATTTATGGAAGCTCCAGCTCATCACCTAGGTTGTCCTCTATGTCCACGCACATGTGCACACACTGCTCTATGGTTCTAAGTTCCTTGAAGTACACATAAGATCTCAATTTGATACTTAACAAACCATCTAGAAATAAAGGCACTTGTTTGGCTGGGTTGAGTAACTCTAGAATAGGGCATCTCTCTAGATAATGTCTAAACCATCTTCCTACAAGTCAAAATGTTTCCTGGGTTGTCTACTTGAAGTTGTGTATTAGCGATGAAGTATTGTGTGTGATGCCACTTTTGGAGAATTTAGTAATGAATGCCTCTAGCACCTGGTCTATATTCCTAAACTAACCTGGGTGTAGTGGCTAAAACCATGTTAAGGTAGTGCTCTATTGTAGGTGCAGTAGGAACCACAATGCAATTAGGATTTGAGGATCATCATCTTCAATTATTTGGAACACCTTGGATAACTGTGTTTGTAGGTGTAGTCGGGCATTTCTCAATACACCACACAATATTGCATAGCCCTTCTACTATCAATACATGATGCATCATATACTCACATAAACCGTAATTAGTACCATCCAACTTCTCCCCAAAAATCGATATACGGAATACATCATTGCTTTTAGCCATGGACACTTACTAAAATACCATGAGTCAAAAAACTGATTGTACCTCAAAAACTTCAACCGAACCACCCTGTCGAGCTCTACTAAACCTGTAGTAAACTTTGAGGTGCTTCTACTAGTGAAAGGAAACATGTATATATGTGTATCCCAAGTATGAGGACCACCTTCATTACTTTTCAATCCGTGGAGATGTGAGGAGGATATGAAGATCATGAGCAATTGTGGAGAGCAAATGTGAATGACAAGCACTTACATGCAGACACACACACGCATGCACACAAAGCAAGATAACAAAAATAGGAACAATGGAAGGTTTGATTCTTAATAACTCGATTACATTCTTCAAGAATCTCTCTCTCTAACTTGCTCTCACAAATGCTAATCACAAAAATGAGCTTTTTGGCTCTTTTTATAGTTTTTTCACTAGCTTTGGACCTCTCTAGACCTAGTGTCTAGCCTAGTTAAAAACTAGGCTCCATAGCATATTTGAGGGCTCAAATGGAGTCTAAAAGTCATGAAAATTGGTATGTAGATACTTCTAATATATCAAAATCATTGTTTTTATAGGGATTCTTCTCAAAATTTGACATATACATCTTGGAGCTCCCTACATGCTCCGTTTTCTTGTGTGACGACTTCTTTGATGCATTCGTGCACCTTGTGCTTGGCCTTCAGTGTCATTACTCCCCCCCCTTGAGTCAATCATCCCTAACAGACCCTTGTTGGAGTGGGTATTCCATGTAGTACTTTGAGAGGTAGCATCCATCATGTATCAACAAGAGTGGTTTTTCTTCCAAATGTAGCGGGCTCAGTTGTCATGTTCTTCTCCTAGCCATTGGAATTTTTAGTCCCTTTGTATGTACTTCCTCCTTGGATTCCAATATGATGGTGTATTTGTAAGCTTGAAAAATTGCTAGTTGCTCAAAAGAGGTTATCAATGTTGATTTTGAGCAATTGTTAGCTATGAATTGCTTCATAGGTACTGATGTTGTAACCTTGATTTCCTCTAGATCTTTCAAACATGGGTGTCATAGTTGTCATTCCAAGTACTCCTAACCCATAATGAATGATGGGTAAGTGTGTTAGTGCATGGGTTGAAGAAAATATGTGCCTTGTGCATGGCCTTGTAACGTGGCCCTATGCATGCTTACTTGGGGAATGCATGGTAAGAAGTGTGGTGCAAAAAATTGGGTCTTGAGCTAAGTGCTCAAGGGTATGCTGATGAAGAGGTTTCCTAATCTACATTGTTATAGTGTTGCCAAAGCAGGGGATGCTTGCCATGGTGAATGGCAATCAATGTTCATCTTATCGTGTTGTACTCCCATCACGATGATTGACCATTGGCTTGTCTTTTGTTGTTCATGAATGTCTTTGTTGATGGTTCACTAATGAGATTCTTTGAGCACATGGTCCTCTTCCCTTTTTTCTTAAGGAACAAGGCCACAAGACAAGAGGAAAGACGTTAGTATCGATAAAATAGTTTACATATGTCAAATGTGTCTTATGTGCATAGGATTCTAAACTCTCTATATGCATGGCCTTGTAATGTGGCCCTATATTAATGCATAATTTGAAAATCCATGATCTGAATGGTGCAAAAGAGAGCGTTATGCCAAGGGCACATGGTTCTCACAGTTTGAGGCTTCCGATGTTACTTGCATATGTGGATGCAATCTTTGTTTGGAGGTATCCATTGGATCTTGAAATGATGCAATCAATGGATGGTTGAATGAAAATTAATCATTCCTCCTTATAAGGATCCATTTTAGAAAAATGTTGAGCTGCATAGAGATCACCTTTGGCCTCTTCATCTTTGGATGGTTTCTTAAATTTTGAATCCCTCATGGTTGGCTCTTTGGTTGTGTGGGGCTACTCATGCTTTTGGCTTTTAAACCCATACCCTTGTTGATTGCCTTCTTACTATTGTCGAAGATGTGAGTTGATCTTCTCTGGCTCTTTGTGCTTGATTCACACCCTTGCCTCTCCTTGGCTTCTTTGTTGAAACTTTTCTTGTGAGGGATAGCATAGGGTTTGGTGTACATAAAAGTTCCTTGGGTACCCACATGTGTAATCGCCCTTGTTGAGTTGGAGCTAATTCCTTAGGAAAACAAATTCATCAGATACCTTGTGGTTGAGCTCCTTGTCTGTGTATCCATTTGCTATGATTTTGGTGTCATTGGGTAGCTATTAGAGTCCTCTAAAGTTGACCTAAGTTTGAGATTCATTCTATGTATAATCTCTGAGAAAAGCTTGCTGGAGTGAAGTGAGGTATCTGCTTGAATGGCAGTTGTGAGCATTCAACTAGCTCATGTTGTAGACATTGTTTCTCCTTGTGTAAGCATCCATTTGAAGTGAAATTTGTTTTGTTGGAAAGCTCTTGGTGTCTACTACAGGTCTACAAAAGCTCACTAGAGTTCTCTGCATAAGCTCTGAGTAAGAGCATTTTTGGTGTGCAGAGGTCAAAGAAGGATACCTGTGGAGGTCATTCACGCTTCATCGCTGCTTAGGGGTTCAGATACTTCCCCCATCATTTTGGATGTAAGAGAGTATTCAATGTAATAGGCTCGACCTTAAGTTCGAGCATCTTTTATTAAAATTTCAAAATAGATTCAAGTTAAAAGTACTATCTTGTTTGCTGGAAAAGCTTAGAGGCTCAAACTTAAGTTTGAGCCTTATTTGTAATTAAACAAACTGAGAGTTGACATGATTCAAAGCAGTTGGAGCCTCATATTATGTGACACAACATAAAATTCATGGGCTCGAACTTAAGTTCGAGTCTCATATCATGTGAAGACTCAAACTTGATATGATTCTAAAGGTGTGAACTTAAGTTCGAGCCTCTTAGCTCTTTTGGATTCATGAGTTAAGAGGCTCGAACTTAAGTTCTAGCAACTTTTGGAAAAGCTGAAAAAGTTTGAGCTTCATAACTCGACTCATAAGATTCAGAGGCTTAGCTTTTGTAGATGCAAGAAGATTTGAGTTAAAAATATTAGTGTTTTTACCCAAAAACTTCAGAGGCTCGAACTTAAGTTGAAGCCTGTTTTTGCCAAATTGAGAGGCTCGAACTTAAGTTGGAGCCTCATATCATGTGACCCAACAATTCCAAACTTGATATGACTCATGGGCTCCAAATTGAATATAGGCTCATACTCTCTCGATCCAAGTTGAAATGAAATTCAAACTAAAGTTCATAGTTTGAATTTCAATCCTATCTGATTTACAAACTTAAGTTTGGGTTTCTCAAACTGAAGTTTCATCCTCTCTAATTCTCAAAATTAAGTTCGAGCTTGTTATATTCCAACTTGAATAGGTTTAGTTCGAGCCCTTCAAACTGCACATTGAATAGAGGTTCAAACTTAAGTTCAAGCCTCTGCGACTCTACGTTCAACAGACATTCAATTTTAAACTCCACCTTGAATCGACATCCAAACCTAAGTTTCACCTTCAGTTAGTTCTTTTCGATGTAAGAGAGTATTCAATGTAATAGGCTCAAACTTAAGTTCGAGCGTTTTTTATTAAAATTTCAAAATAGATTCAAGTTAAAAATACTATCTGTTTGCTGGAAAAGCTTAGAGGCTCGAAATTAAGTTTGAGCCTCATTTATAACTAAATAAACTGAGACTTCACATGATTCAAAGCAGTCCGAGCCTCATATTATGTGACACAACATAAAATTCATGGCCGACTCTACATTCAACAGACGTTCAATTTTAAACTCCAACTTGAATCGACATCCAAACCTAAGTTCCACCTTCAGTTAGTTCTTTTGGATGTAAGAGACTATCCACCGTAATAGGCTCAAACTTAAGTTCGAGCATCTTTTATTAAAATTTCAAAATAGATTCAAGTTAAAAATACTATCATGTTTGCTGGAAAAGCTTAGAGGCTCGAACTTAAGTTCGAGCCTCATTTGTAACTAAACAAACTAAGAGTTGACATGATTCAAAGCAATCGGAGCCTTATATTATGTGATGCAACATAAAATACATGGGCTCGAACTTAAGTTCGAGTCTCATATCATGTGATCCAACAAATCCTGAACTTGATATGGTTGGAAAAGCTGAGAGGCTTGAACTTAAGTTTGAGCCTCTTTGTTCTTTTGCTCATATCATGTGATCCAAAAATTCTAAACTTGATATGGTTGGAAAAGCTCAGAGGCTCGAACTTAAATTCGAGCCTCTTTGTTCTTTTGCACCTAACACACAACAATCCTAAACTTGACATGGCTGGAAAAGTTGAGGCTTATATCATGTGATCCAACAATGCTAAACTTGATATGGTTGGAAAAGCTCAGAGGCTCGAACTTAAGTTCGAGCCTCTTTGTTCTTTTGCACATAAGACACAAGATATGACTCACGGGCTCCAAATTGAAGGTAGGCTCAAACTCTCTCGATCCAAGTTGGAATGAAATTCAAACTGAAGTTCATAGTTTGAATTTCAATCCTGTCTGATTTATAAACTTAAGTTTGGGTTTCTCAAACTGAAGTTTAATCCTCTCTAATTCTCAAAATTAAGTTCGAGCTTGTTAGATTCCAACTTGAATAGATTTAAACTCGAACTTGAATCGACATCCAAACCTAAGTTTCACCTTCAGTTAGTTCTTTTGGATGTAAGAGAGTATTCA
>CM035426.1:165267627-165275127 GCA_020310875.1 Ceratopteris richardii | reverse complement strand
CAAATCAGATTTGAACATCCCAAATCACGGATGCATATATTCTGAGCGTTGCGTGGAAAACGTTTAAAAATAACATAAAGTCTAGTTGTCTGTTACTTTGTAGTGGCACCAACATAAGTAGACGAAATAGCTACAGTCAGATACATGCATGTGGAAAACCAACACATGAACAACAACAACCACGTATTTTAGAGCCCTCAGCCCTAATAACTGTTCAAAAGTTGAAAAGACTTCTGAAACGGGAAAACATTCAACTCTTCAATATGCACGTTTATAACTGCGATGTACGGGGAAAAAGTTGGGATCCAAATATCAGCTTTCTTCCTTGCAAGCTCAAAGTTTCTAGGAAGGAGGAAAACAACAAATTATTACTCAACGCACTAATTTAAGGACCTCAAAAAACGAATGTCGACATATCATTTACATAAACGAAATCGAGGAAAATCGTTTTCTACTATACATGGCCACATTTATCTGCTACAATATTTTTCATAATGCCTTCATTTTCAGATTTGAAAACATAATTTAGAAAAGCTTTGCATATATTTCTTGCGAAACTATCATCCCAAAGTATTCTCTATATGCATAAAATAACCCAAGAACTAAGTCCAATCATTATCAATACAATCTTTATGTAAGAACTTGAACTGTCAAGTGGATTATTATATAATACACATACATACATATATATACATAAATACAATCAAACATACATGCATACATATACAACACATAGACACACGCGCACACACACACACACACACACATATATATATATATATAT
Source organism: Ceratopteris richardii (assembly GCA_020310875.1). Classification (NCBI taxonomy): domain Eukaryota; kingdom Viridiplantae; phylum Streptophyta; class Polypodiopsida; order Polypodiales; family Pteridaceae; genus Ceratopteris; species Ceratopteris richardii. The sequence goes on along the minus strand of CM035426.1, from coordinate 165,274,343 downwards.
ATATATATATATATATATATATATATATATATATATATATATATATATATATATATATATATATATATATATAGTGTGTGTGTGTGAGTATGTGTGTATACCCTTCTGTGTGTGATGTTTTTACGTACACATATGCATAGAATATATGTACATTCCATAACTATAATATAGCTCTCTCTAAACCAATGTTGATTTAACCATCACTTTACCCTACATACAATAAGTGATCTTCAGAATCCTTGTTCCTAAGAAATTTCCATATGCAAGAGAAATATTTTGAATCTTTTAGTCCCATATTCAAAAGGTTCCTGACCCATGATAAACTCCAAGATATGTCTATATTCTATAGAATTATGGGAAATCAATAAATGTTGCATAGTGGCCAAATATAATGGATGGAAAGGATGAGTTCCTGGGTTCAACCCCCAGAATTATTGTGGTAGATTATTTTGCTAGAAGCTATCTTGTTCATATCATACAAAATTTTATTAACAAAAAGAACAAGAAACATATTAATATAGAAGTTTACCTCCCCATACAAAGAAGATATGTGTCCATTGAAATACGAGTACGATATTTGGATAGTAGTATTTATGTGTGTATATGTACATGAAAAAAGCTGTTTCAGGCAACAAAGTCACATTTTATGTGGCCTATTCCTGTTGGAGTTAGATGTCTGCGGAAGCACGCGAACAACACAAGGAAGAAGAAGAAGCTTGGAGCACAACACACAATACTGAATGTATTACTAGAGAATGTACAAAGATAAGTAGCCCATTAGGGCAATAGTCGATAACCACCCATGTTTCTTTCAACTTGTGAAGTGTCTCCCAATGCTCCCTCCTTTTTGAATGACCAACCTATTATTGCCATATACCTCCATCCCGTTCACCCTTGGATCCCATATCCTCATGGATCTCTAGGTATGTACCTCAATGTGATGTATTAATCATCCAGTTCTATTTACCCCATATAGGTCTCAACCCTATCCTTGCTTCAATTCTTTTGCATAGTTTCAAGGGATCCTACCTCAATTGCCTCACCTTTGTTATCTTCCTCCTTAAGCCCTAGCCTTTTGCAAGTGTGAGTATCAAAGGAGGGCTCATCCTTGCTTATATTCATATCATCCTCCTTATCAAAATCTTTCCCACTTTTCTCCATCCCCAATCTCTTCACCCTCTTATATGAGGTTTTCAACTTTGCATGATGTCAGAGGGAAAAACATATGGATTGGTTGGAGAAATATGGACCCATAATTGAGATACATCACTATTTCTTTCTCTCATCACCCAAATATGCACTTTGCTCAAGGTGCAATGTCCTACAAAGGATGTGGACATCCTTTTCATGATGCACAAGAGGAACCAGATTCGTGATCTCACCACATCATTAGATTCGTGATCTCACCACATCATTTACTCATCCAAATTAGGCCTTAAACACTTAAGGCACATTGGTAGCTCCAAACTCATATGGTTATGAAGTTGAGGTCCCGTTAACCTTAAGGAGGTGGTTGCAAACCACAAGGTTACATAAAGAATGCCAATGTTTCCACTTCTCTACAGGAAAGTGAGAAGAACAAAAGTTTGAAGTTCCAAGCATGTAGTCTACAATGGTGTTTATGGTAATTAATTCTATGGAGGGTATATTTTCTTATCCTTATAGGAATTTTTTCAAAGTGAAATCCAAAAGCATTAGTAGATTCCTAGACTCAAGTAATAGAGAGATTCTTGAAAAGCCCTAGAATAGTTTCTTGAAGCTTCAATAAGAAATGAATCTAAAGGCAATAATAATATCTTCTCATTATGAGTAGGTTGAATAAGAACCAACAATATCTTGAATATAAGAAATTCAAGTCAATTACAACTATGTTGGTCTTCCTTTGAAAGCCTTTGTAAAAGAAGTATGGATGTTTATTCCATTGAAAAGTCTCAAGAAAGAAAAAGTACACATCAAGCATCGTGAAATAAATCTTATGATGGAAGCATTAGAACCTAATAAGTTGGAACTTGAGATGGTAGGTACCATTTAGTCTTGGAATGAACCTTGAAGTCGGATTGAATCCCCAAAGGGATTAAAACTTCAAACACAAAGTCCAAGTAAGTTAGAAGATCATGAAGTAAGTAGCTTCTAGGATTCTCATTTTGAATTTAGGTACGACAAGTATGGTCATTCTTCAACTATGAGATTTTCAAGTAAAATATTTGTACGAAAAACGTTGCATGAATTTTTGTGCAATAAGATCTTTGAAAATCTCCCTTCATTGCCTCAATCAAGGTTCAAAAGTCTAAGTTAGTCCAAGATGAAAGAACCCAATTGATAGTGTAGCTGGTTAAAATTAAACTCATAGACTTTGAATCAAATCACTTTAAGTGTCTTGAAAGATTAAATTGGTTACACAGAGTTTTGATTCTTTCTTCTTGATTCTTGAACCTTTGGAATTGATTGCGATAAAGTATTGGAGTTACGATTAATCAATTGGAAACGATTACTAAATTAAACATCTAAGGTAGATGTTTTATGCAAATCTATTCAATCTTAGAAGATGTTCCTTGGATGTTCGATGAATCATTCATGCATTTTCTTTAAGCTAATTCTTATAGCAAATTACAATTAATGAATTTGGATTTCATTGTTCTCTAAAAGAGTGCAATCAATTCGGGCAAAGAAAGTGTTAAGAGTTTTTCATAGTTGCTTTTGGGCAGTGGCGGGTCTTAGCTAATTTTAGCTCTCCATAACATATCATATAAGCTTCATCAACTTGTATAATTGTCTGTCAACTCAGAACACACGTCAGCTTGTCTGTCTACTCAGAACATCGGCTTGTCTACTCAGAACGTCGGCGAGCGAGCAAGATAGAGACAGAGGTATGTGTCGTGTCTGCGGTGTGTGTGCGAGAGAGAGAGAGAGAGAGAGAGAGAGAGAGAGAGAGTGTATGTGGTGTGTGTGCGAGAGAGAGACAGAGAGAGAGAGTTTGTGGTGTGTGTGCGAGAGAGAGAGAGTATGTGGTGTGTGTGGTAGCGGTCTCTGATTGATGTGCTTAGGAAGGATGGCCTAAAGTAGGAAACATCTAAATATTATAAGAGGAACAACAGTTGGGAGTGAATAATGATACATAGTGCATCTCTTGCATCATCTGCATACCGCTAGAAGTGCTGCTATTTCTTGCACCCACATATACATATATACATGCAAGTATGTTGTTTTTAACATATTAGGTAAATTTGGATCCTTGCAAGAAATCTACTGTGTTTGGTGGTATATGTTGTTTCCATAGCAATGGCACATCATTTGGCACTCTCTTATAGTTTTGAGATTGATGTGCTCATTATTCTAGGGAAAAACCTGTGATGTTATTGATTATTATATTTTGAGAATAGTGTTTCTTTTTTTTCTAAGGTTCTTTATTTTTAAGGTTAGTTTACGCAATGCATTTTTAAACATATGCTTAGTGTGTTACATAGAACTTATGCAAGCAAGTTGTAATAGTTTTTTCTTTATGCAAATATTTTGAAACAAGTGCCAGTATGTTGATGTTATAGAAATTATGGAAGCAAGATATAGTATTATTTTCAGATCCTTGCAGGGAAACTTTATTTGGAATGCTTATGAGTTTGGAAAGGCTTATGGGAACAAGATAGACAAATCTAGATTCAACTTGATGATAATGGCTTAAAGGGGAGAGAGAGAGAGAGAGAGAGGGAGAGAGAGAGAGAGAGATGATGAGCGACAAGAATCAAATGTTTTATCAACTTCCATCATCATGCAATGTATGTTTATAATGTAGTTTCAACAAAGACAAATCGTAGTTTATTTGGCCTTCATCGGATTCTTTTCTCAATCTTCATCCATATGGTCCCAAAGGCTATGACCAAATTTCCTTATACCAGATCAATGGTCAAACACCTAAATCATAGCTCAGTTCATGATCACCTACCTATTCAGTTGTAGTCTCAAGCATAACATGGACTACTGCATTCTGATAACGTCTTTCCATGAGTTTGATCATCATGAGTTTCATTATGAGTAGATGGTAATTTCACATTATCAATAGATGGTATATATATATAGCAGTACAAACACACATATACACCTATATTTATATATATATATATATATATATATATATATATATATATATATATATATATATATATATATATATATATATATATATATATATATATATGTGTGTGTGTGTATTGCTATATATATATATATATATATATATATATATATATATATATATATATATATATAGCAGTACAAACCCACATACAACAGTATAGCACGCGCACATGTGTAGTGTTCCTCGTCCTCCACCTCCTCTCTACATATCCTGCATAATCCTGCATATGCTTTCAATCAAAAGAACGGCCAACTTTCGATTGAAGCCAAATTTGTATTTGATATAGTACATAATGATCTTTGATGCATTATGCAATGAATTTGATCAAATAAATGCAACATAGATAAAGTCCACATTCTAAATAACATCATAATCACTAAAATGAGTAACAATTTATTATGAGCATTTGTTTACCTCCAAAAAGAAAAAGGACATGTACCATTCTAAGCTGTCCATACATACATATCTACAATGTGCCTCAAGCCGACCAAAGAGAACATCTCAATTTTTACATATGCACCAAACTACTAGAGCTAACGCATCCATAATGTGCATGTTAGAATTTTGCAACTAAAATGGTATAATAATCAACCACACATAGTAAACCCTTTACACATCATTCACGATTGGTAAGTTTACAAAGCCAATGATATAAGTGGATCACATACAACAATAATGCCCCTATGAGAAGGATCATGTGCTCTATATCACAGCATATACACTACAATCGAAGAACCAAATACAATCGACCAAGAGCACCTTGTATAAGTACTTTCTTCAATACAATTTCTATCATGAACACTTTAGATCAAAACAATTATGGATCCAAACACCTTTTGACAATACGCTTTCATTAAAAAGAATAGCCAACTTTCAATCAAAGTCAAGTTTGTATTCAACATAATACAAAAAGAATATGACTTTTAATGCATAATTTGATAAATTTGATCGAATAAATGTGACATGGATAAAATTCACATTTCTTATTATGGATGTTTTTCTCATGAGAATAATGATGGATTTTCATCACCTTTGCTTGTGCTTGGAAAATACTCATAGCCCACTAACTCTGCCAAATTATAGGAAAAGCTACTTACAAGAAGTTCTCACAACACTCCTACTTGCTATCTGGTGACCTTCAATCAAGTAGTACCAAGGAAAACAAATGATGTGCAAGTGCAACCTTAGATGGCAGCACCAGAATTTACACGCTCATTGCATCAATTGTAAACATTATGGGACCAGAAACCCCAATCAAATGGCATGGCAAGGCCTCTTTTTTATCATTCATTCCTCAAAAATAACACCCCAATAATAGCAGAACAAAATATTAACCATTATATGAGCAGAAACCCCAGTCAAATGACATGGCAAGGTCAACTGACAAAATGTAGGATGAAACCAGTAGTTGAAAGCATAACAATCATTAGAATACATGGGATGCATTGGCATCACATCTTTTTTTATCATTCATACCTCAAAAATAACACCCCAATAAAAGCAGAGCAAAATATAAATATATTTGAGCATGAATGAAGCAAGAACCTAACCTGTATACATAATGATTATACAACAATATAATTACTACCCAAGAACACAAGCTGACAGCTAATTGACACCAAGCTATAAGAAGCTACACAAGTTTGGTAGCCATCCTAGGTCACTAAGCATTCATCTGCACACGTATTTAATGCATGAAGCATTCACATCAGGGGAAAATTTTGCGATGACTTAACTAAGAAATGATTCAAGAAATGACTTAATATGAAGGGACAACAATCTTTTGAATTACCTAATTCATCTTCATGTTCTTTCCAAACTTATGTGTCCCTTAGTCAGTGAATCACTTTTAAACCCTGTTATAACCCTCAGTCCTAGAAACATCTAAAATCTAGCTGATCAGTCAAAAAGGCTTTTACATATTACAAACTTATGTGAATCATTGTGAACCAGAAAAAATATAGCAAGCTCTCCGTTATGCACAACACTTTTAATGTCATCATAAGATCATATGGATCTCATCAAGTAAATAAGAAAGAGCTACTAGAAACACAAAACAAAAACATCATCAATGGAACATAGGTATATCCAAAAACAATGGGTGATCTGGAGATCATTATGGCATTATATTAAAAACACAAAACAGGGGAAAGAGGAAAAGTCAAAAAGGAAGGAAAAAAGACAGGGAAAAGAAAAGGGGAAGGAGAGAATGAGGGAGAGAGAGAAACACATACTGTAATGGTGGCACAAATCACGTGCGCGTAAATATTGCTGTTCTGCAGAAATAGCCTCTAATGGTTCTCTCAATTCTACTGCCTGCAATCTTTACATTCACAGGATCAAGGTGTTCTAAAGACAAGAACAGACCATAATATGTCAGTTTCTTGATACATAGCCCACAGCTTAGGGATTACCAAAATCTTACCATCTTTGGCCAGGTCATGATCATTGGGAATGTGGCCTACGTGAACATAAAAGGCAATATTCTCTGGTGTACCTCCTTTATTGTGGAAATAGAATTTGTATGGACCTTTTCTTGGTGCCCTGAATTCAAACATATTACCAGCTGTTCCTTGATGCGATAGCA